>OX459103.1:4046501-4646501 GCA_949775045.1 Metridium senile | reverse complement strand
ATTGTTACTAAAGCCGTTCCAGTTGAGTGATAGTGACTAAAAGTCACTAAATAAAAACTATTAGTTAGTAACTATTTAGATTTTATTTCATGGACATAGTGTAAACACTCTATAACATTAACTAAAATTAAAACATTAACTAAAAGTATTTGGGAAATGTTTCTGATTATAATCTTTTACTGAATTATTTTTTATTGATTCAAATCTAAATCGCATTGATTATAGTGTTATTTTTTGTTTTTGTTTAATTTAATGTAATTATTATTATTTAGATAAATAAATAAAAATAAATCACTTTTGTAACGTCTCAATGTATTCAGCCAGGGACTAGTGCCCTACTAATCAGACTAACACTCACCGGCTATAACTCTAGTTAAATCTATTTGGCACACAGCTCTAGATAAACATCAAAACTTTAATGTTACTTTGCATGCATCGTTTATGAGATTTTGGAAGTAAAAGAACTTCCTGCTTTCATATTATTTAATTATTCAATTATAATACCATAAACGTACGCATTTACAGAGGTGTTCGTTTAAAAGCATTACACTCTAGACGTCATAGTAATCTGTGAAATTATTTTTAGAATAAAAAGCGAGTTCCTGTTTGTCTCTGTAATAAATATAGAGGGTCCTGAAGGGGTAAAATGGGAGCTGGGATTGGCCTTATTTTTGACTGGGAAAATGGGATTGGATTCACTGGGACTGGGATTTACAGGACCCTCAATATACGTCTATAAAATTGCTAATTGACCATAGATATAAAGGCTAAATTACATTCATATTATCAATAATCGTGGCTAAATTACATTCATATTATCTATAATCGTGGATTCAAATGTATTTCTAATGTTAGGTTTTCTAATGAAATATTTTTTTTTGTCCTTTTACAAAATTCACATTATTTACTGATATTTTAAATTCATTTATGCCCCTGTGTTACTACTCTAATTTTATACCTTTTTCAATTTTATTGTATTTCTCCTAATAGACTAGTTCTATGCTATCTACCGCTGTACTATTTGAAAAAAGCGCATTTGTACAGGGATAGCCTCAATTCAGAATAAATCCAAATGTGTTTTCTATTGTTAAGCGGTAACATCTTTTCGTGCTTTGCTTGAAATTTGTGAATATTTTGACAACAAATCGATGCCAAACCTGTGCAAATGCGCCTTTTGTCATCAAGTACAGCGGTGATACTGAGATATTAATATGAAACTGGAGTTATTTAAAAATGAAACTTACGTTCGTTTATAAACCTGTTATAAACAATAACTCTCTACTCTGCCTGATAGCAGAGGAACGGAAGATATTTCAAGATCTTAAATTAGTTTTTCTTTCTTCTGACGGTGAACAAATTAAGCTCCCTGTAAGTGTTTTTCGTTTCCGTAATTGAAGTTGTTTTCCCCATTCTTTTTCTGTACTTCCCGGGTGTACTTTGACGTAGATATATAACATGTTTTCATTCATTATTCATTAATTAGCAGAACAAAAGTCGTACTGATTCAATATTATTTTTCTCTATAGTGTAAATATAGCGTCCATACGGCTCAATTTCCTGTGATCAGTTCAAGCAAAGCTACGTAAAATTACTAATTGCCGTTGTTTTAATCATTATTTTCCTTTACTTTGACGTAGATAACATAAATTCATCAGTCATTTTTTAATAGAAACAATCGTAGTCAATACTATTTTCTCGCCGATAATGTAAATGTAACTCCCATTCTCGATTTCCTGTAATCGTCAAGCAAAGCTATATGTAAAATTACTAATTGTAGTTTTTCCCTAATCTTTGCTTCCCCTTCACTTTGACGTAAAATGATATATTTATTCATCAGTCATTTATTAATAGAAACAATCATAGTCACTATTATATTTCTCGATAATGTAAATGTAGCTCCCATTCTCAATTTCCTGTAATTTTCAAGTAAAATTACTATAATTGTAGTTTTTTTCGTCATTCTTTTCCTTCACTTTGACGTGTCGTAGATAAGATATACTGTATTCACTCATCACTGGCATCAGTCATTTAATAATAGAAACTGAATCGTAGTCAATACTATTTTCTCGATAATGTAAATGTAGTTTCCATACCCAGTTTCCCGCTACAATTGTTAAGTAAAAGTATATACAATAAACATATTACTTATTGACACTGGATCGTATGTGACTTATTGACGTAGGTGGTGTGATGATATGCTGATTAAATCACTGAAGGTACAAGACTGACCCTCGATAATGTAAATGTAGTTTCAATTCTCAATTTCCCGCTACAATTGTTAAGCAAAAGTATATACAATACACACACAATTACTTATTTAAATAGGTTTTTGTAGGTTGGATTCATGACTTTTTAACACAAATTGACTCACCAATATTCAGAGGAACTAAAAACGTTACACTGTATATACATTGACAACAAAATACGCAAGCAAACTATAGAGTATGCGCGCGCTATTCTATAGCGCGCGCCAACCTAAATACAAGAGCATTCGAATTTACATGAGAACAGCATAATTGGCTGGCAGAATTCTGCCACTGTCCCTATTAAAAAAAATATTTCTTTGCTTATTGACACTGGCCTTGAAAAAATTTCCTCTACGGTGTTATGGTATGTGACTTGATGACGTACGTAGGTGGTGTGATGATATGCCGATATTGGTCGAAATAAATCACTGTACATGACTGGCACTTGAGATCGATCGAGCAGCGTGGCGTCGCCCGAGGAAATGATATGAACAGTATAGAAAGCACGTCTGCGCAAGTTTTTGTTTCGAGATTATCGATCACGTCTGTTATACTTTCAGTCGTTGTTATCAGATGTAAGGAACATGGAGGAAGTAGACAACATTAATAAAATATCATCCAATCATGTTGCTGGTGATGATGATTATTATCATTATGTTGGTGATGATGGTGTGGGAGATGTATAGTGTTGATGATAATAGTAGTTCAAGATGTTGATTATGAAGGTGGCAAAGATGTTCGTGCATATGTTGATATAATGATGATGACGATGATAACGGTGGTGAAGGTAGTTGTGAAGGTGATGATGACCATAATGATGATGATGAAAGCACGGAAGCACGGAAGTACGAAAGCAGAAGATAGTTGCGATGATGATGATAATGATGACTATAATGGTGATGATGACGTTGATTATAGTGGTGAAGGTAGTTGCGATGACGATGATGATGATTACGGTAATGAAACTGGTGAAGGTGTAGTTGCGATGATGATGATGGCGATGACTATAATGACGATGATCATCATGAACGTGGTGAAAGTAGTTGATATGATGATGATGGCAAATGATGATGATATGCCGATGATGAAGGTAATTGTGAAGATGATGACGATGACTATAATGACGATGATCGGTATGATGATGAAGTTGCTGAAGGTTGTTGTGATGATGATGATAATGACGATAATGGTCACACATACAATTGTAGATCTCACATAATAATGAGAGGTAATAGGTAATTTCTAAAATACAAAGATAACAATACAATATATTATAATATAATATATAATATAATATAATATAATATAATATATTATAACAAAAAATAGAAATGACAATAGAAAGACAATCGAGTGAAGAGAAGTAGGTAGAAAATTATAGATAAAAAAGAATACAAAAGTATAAAAACACACATTAAAAACATAAAAACACACATTAAAAACATAAAAATACACATTAAAAACATAAAAACACACATTAAAAACATATTATCATGCACCATCATCCAGCAACTGTTAAGATAAAAACCAAGATTAACTATCTCATTGATTGATAACAATCTATAATCATTACTTCAAATGAATTCGTGAAAGAAAAACGTGCGTTAAAAAAAAACACTTTCACGCGATCAAGTGTTCGAAAAAAGATTGGTTTGAACAAGTATTCGAAAGGTTCGAAATTTTCAAAAGATCGGGATTATCAGCACAGCATCAAAGGTTTCTATAAGCAGCGGTCAAGATTGTGGTTAGAAGTAATGGTTATCCCAGATTAACAAAACAAAGGTTTTTTGTCTCCGTGGGAAGTCAAGGTGAAACGGTTATCCCATCCAATCCCATTCATTCCCATCCTAACCCATCCTATCCCATTTTCTTTCATTTAATAAAAAATATCATATATAATTTGATCGATGGCACTTTAAGAAGACAAATAATTGAACGAAAGGAGAAGAAAAGTAGATCAGTTCTTAATGGGCTTGAAATGCTCATAAAAAAATTAAGTATAATTTAGTTAATAATTACAGAATAACGTTAAAGACATCTAAATGTATGAAAAGTTTTAATTGACTTTCGAATGATCTGGTTCCTAATGATTAGAATGCTTCAACGTTGTTGAATTCTGTCACTGAATTACATGACCTCAAACCCTCTACAATATCGATATTAGCCCACAACAATGTCAAAATCGTGACGTCGTTGATATTCCACAACATTCAAGAAATTTGCATACCGTTTACGAACAAAGCACCCCTCGTGTTTGACACGTGAGCAAAATACACGATTTTAAAGCATTTATATTTAAATCTGAGTCGTTCTTAGACGTATATAAAACAGGAAATCTATTGATAAGGTTATTTTGTGAGTTTTTTTAGGGGTTTTTGTTGTGTGTGCGATATTTATAATGATCGTTGTTTCCGGATTGTGACCGGAAATAAGCGGTATTACCCGGGATGCATCCCGCGCGTCGCGACCTTGGCTACCACGTCATGACCGAGTGTTTGTTACAAGACAAGCAGACTACTAAGATGGCGCACCTTTTTGTCACAGAATGATAGTTTAAACCGTGTTTTACTCGGAGATTAGTTCATTTTAAACATCCATCTTTTCACCATGGCAAGTAGCAGTAGTGGTGGTCGTAGTGAGTTCATTGTTGGAGGCAAATACCGTCTCATAAGGAAGATTGGAAGCGGTTCTTTCGGGGACATCTATCTCGCAACCAATATGACCAATGGAGACGAAGTAGCAGCGAAGCTTGAGTCGCAAAAAGCTCGCCATCCTCAACTTTTATACGAATCTAAGTTGTACAAGATACTACAGGGAGGTGTTGGCATTCCTTCTGTTCGCTGGTATGGCCAAGAAAGAGATTATAACGTGCTAGTAATGGAACTACTTGGACCAAGCTTGGAGGATTTGTTTAACTTTTGTTCGCGTCGTTTCACTATGAAGACAGTTTTGATGTTGGCCGACCAAATGATAAGTCGCGTCGAATACGTCCACAATAAAAACTTTATTCACCGCGATATCAAACCTGATAACTTTCTAATGGGGGTTGGCAAAAATTGCAATAAATTATATTTGATCGACTTTGGACTGGCCAAGAAATACAGAGATAGTCGATCGAAGCAACACATCCCTTATAGAGAGGACAAAAATTTGACGGGAACTGCTCGATACGCCAGTATTAATGCACATCTGGGTATAGAACAGTCGAGAAGAGATGATATGGAATCTTTAGGCTATGTTCTTATGTATTTCAATCGTACAAGTCTACCCTGGCAAGGCCTCAAAGCGGCTACAAAGAAACAGAAGTATGAGAAGATAAGCGAGAAGAAAATGTCGACGCCAGTCGAAGTGCTGTGTAAAGGTTTTCCTGCCGAATTCGCTATGTACCTAAACTACTGCCGTGGTCTTCGTTTCGACGAGGCTCCAGACTACATGTATCTACGACAGTTATTCAGGATCTTGTTTCGAACATTGAACTATCAATATGATTATATTTTTGACTGGACTATGCTTAAACAGAAGGCCGCACAAGCGAGTGCTGTTTCAAGCACACCAGCTCACTCGAAAAAACCTGATCACTCGGCACAACTACCCCACACTCTGATGGGTAAACCAAAAGGCATGTACGATGGCATGTATTAGGCCATTCTTCCTGGTTCTGTGAAAGATATAGTCCCGAGAAAGAACTTATTTTAAACTAGCTGTTTTAGAAAAGCAAACGCAATGGAACAAGCGAAGGAAAACACGCCAAAAAATGACTCGTACTTTTTTTCAGAGAAAAGGTTTTATCAATTATCTAACAGACTTGAATGTAAATAGCCTTCATAAAAAACTAGCTCACAACAATGGTGTAGAAACTTGTCTCCATTTTACGTTATTTAAGTTCACAAGTGTTGAAAAAAGCCTTCTATATTAAGCCAAAATGTGCGCACTAAAATTCATTGTTACAACAAGCGAAATGTGGACGTTTGATAACTCAGGAAAAAAGAATTTCTCCAAAACTGCCATCAATATTTTAGTCAATGTAAACGTTTTTATTCTGAGCAAAAAAAAAATGGAAAGAAAGCGATTACTATCTCTTTCTCGTTCATATTATTGTTATTATTTTTTCACGTTGTATACTTTTTCTCATATTTTCATTTTCATTCACTTGTAATATTATATAAATAACTGAAGTACTTTTTTTGTAATTGTCATATTTTGTGTATAGATACAATGTAGCTTGAAAGTTTTTGTTTTCATTTTTATAATTATTAAAATTAATTCAGAAAAATATGTGCTTTGTGTTAATCTTTTGTTAGATTAAATGGACCTTGGACTACTGTATTTCACTGTAAACACTTTGTTGTTGTATCCTTGCTTTAAATGTATGTATTCCTTCATTTTTCCATTGAATTTTAATTGTGGTTTAGAATTTTCACTTATTTATGTTTACAGCTTTGTATTCAAAGTTGAATTCAGCCTTATTTGAAAGCTCATGAATTTCTATTTTACATACTCAGCTATTCTTCATATATAATACTTATTTATCATAGCTATTTTTGGCTACAGTTAGAATCTGTGTATATTTGTATGTTAAAACCCATTCCGCAGAACATAACTCTAAAAGTTGCAATATTGCATTGGAAATTGCATCAGCACAAGTGATGATGGTTTTCTCAGTGATTTTACAGACGTTTTACAATTCTTTTACAATTCACAAATTTTTTTTAAAATTGTTTACAACAAAGTATTCAATTCTCATCAACTACAAAAAAATTATGATAATTGTAACATCAATTATTATTGTAACTATTTTTGTATTCTTTCCTTGCAAAACTACTTATTTTTGCAATTATCAATTCACAGCAATTTTGGCTTGATGTCTTTTCATTGAATCGAGATAGAGCATTGGTCAATGCTTAGCGAGTTCAAATCTATTTATGGATGAAGATGATGTTGAGAACAACTCTAGCTACTAAAGTGCTCTCCCAACTATCCAAGTGCATTCATAATACGCACAGCTAGAGCGCAAACACTTAATCTGTGAAATAAAATCTATTTTTTACTGTCTAATAGTTCTTATTTAGTGACTATTTTAGACAAGTAAAGCTGTAATGAAGTATTGTCTCCTTTGTATTTGCCTTTTCCTAGACTGTTCTGGTTGAGTGATAGCCACTAAATAAGAACTATTTCTTAGTAACAATTTTAATTTTATTTCACAGATTAAGTGTTTGCGCTCTAACCCATTGGTTTTATAACATAGGCATAGTGTTCTCTTAAATTTTTTGAGCTTAATCAATCAAATGACTTCTGTTATAAAACAAATGGCTCAAATTTGTTTAGAAAACTTCATTCTAGTAAGTTTTTCAGGACATTTACAAAAATGTATGTATACAACCTTTTCTCAAAACTGACAAATAAGCATGTACAAAATGTCAAAACAACGAAAAACCTGACCACGTGCATTCAAAAATGATGTTGCAATTGTTAGCATCCAATCAGAACTCGCATTCTATCAAAATACATTTTTTGAAGAAATATTACATTGGCATGCTCCATACCTTTTTGTTCGTAACTAAAAAGCCAATCATAGTGTTTAAATTTATCTGTTATAATAAAATTCCTTTTGTATGTCATATTTTCCAAATATGTAAGGAGTGGGCACATGATACAAAGCCCCAAAATACGATTTATTTATTAGTTATTTATACATTTTTCTCAAAAAATTTTTTTAATTATTTACAAAGATTTGACTAGTTTAAATTTGGGTTTTACTAATTTTGACTGATTTAGGGTGTCATATTATTATTGATAAAAAGTTTTACCAGATTTAAGTGTTAGAGCGAAAACACTTTATCCATGAAATAAAATATAATTGCTACTGTGTAATAGTTCTTATTTAGTGACTATTAGTCACTATCAAAGACAAGTAAAGTTGTAATAAGGTATTGTTTCCTTTTGTATTTGATGTTTCTGATTGAGTGATACTGACTAAATAGTCACTAAATAGAAACTATTAGTTAGTAACTATTTTTTTTTTTTTTCATGGTTTAACTGCATTTGCTCTACACCGTAAAACTTAGTTGTGACTCATACTAGAAACATGTCTGGGGGTGTACTCTTTAGAAACTGGGGCAAAGTGTTGTCACAAAAACAAGGCAACATGGGGTGATACAGTCATAAATGTTTTGTATATTTATACTTTTAACTTCTAAATAAATCAAGAAACCCCAGCAAAATAATGTTACAAACTAATAAACAATGCTAGCCATGGCAACAAGCAACAACTAATAAAAAATAAAAATAATTTTTTTTTTGACAATTTTAACTTTTTATTATAAAATATCTTATAAAGTAATCTAATTAATAAAAAAGATCATAACTTTTTACATATTTAAACAATGCTAGCCATGGCAATAGCTAGCTAGAGTGGTTTTCATTGACCCATAAAATAAAGTGTATTAGTTAAAATGTGATATAGTCAAATAACAACAAAAGAACACAAATTGGAATTAAGGTATATTGAAGAGTAATACACTAAAATGTATTTCATGGGTTAATGAAAACCACTCTAAAGAAAACAAGAAAATAATATTTGATGATACCTTAACTTTTTTTATAAAATATCTTATCATATAACGTTTTGCACATTTAAACAATGCTAGCCATGGCAATAAAGAAAAACAAGCAACAACTAATAAGAAAACAATATTTGATAACATCTTAACTTTTTTTATAAAATATCTTATCTTTTAATCTAATATATAAAAATATCTTTAATATCATATAGCTTTTTGCACATTTACAATAATTTCTTTAATTATTTAATTATAAAAGGTTATTCATGGATTATATTGGAGATACAAAAAACATTCCTGAGGCAGTGGCAAATGGGATTTAAAACCCCTAATTTTTACTTAGAAGAATAAATATGTCATTGCAGAAAATTTGGGTTATAAACTTCAATAATATTGCTGTATGGGACCTTAGTGACTTAGCAACTTGTGATTTGTCTTGTGTGCATTTAATATCAAGAGCTATAATTATCCCACATGGCTTTGCACTTAAGATCCTTATGCTTGTATATATTTTCTAATTTTTAAAATCCCATTTAGGGACTGGTCATAAAGTATAGGTGAGAGGGGAGGGGGTTGTTTGGGCTGGAAAATGGGCTTAGTCTATGCATAGTTACAAGTAGCGGCACCCCTATACAAAGCCCAACATGTATTGCTTAATGTTTCTTGGCCCACCCCTTTTTCCATGCTCAAAAAGTATGGCCCACGCCACCTTTTTTTCCGGCCCACCCCATTCTATACTTTATGGCCAGTCCCTTAACTTATAAATTATTCAATTTCAATCATGTGAACTTTGTCAACCGTTTTCCCATTTTTCCTTCTATCCTGTTCTATTTGATCTTGTAAGTGTTTTCCAAGTGTTTCTGGTAAGAACAATGTTGCAATTCCAGCTGTGATTGACGCTACTCCAAATACTATACAAGGCACCGTTAATGAAGTACTATCCTAAATAGAGAGAGATATCAAATATTAAAAAATCACTCCAGAAGGTATAAGTTTACACAGGGAAAGTCCTCTATATCAGACCAATAAAAATGTCCTGTTTAATGGCGACATCGACATGTTAGAGTGAATGGTCTGGACCCAGGTGTAAGTCAGATGTTGATGCATTGTGACAGTGTCCAGCTAGGTTTGTGTATACCCAAGCCCAGATGATCAATGCAACACATCAACATTATTGAGATTTTATTTGTAACTTTGGTTGAATTTGAAACCAAAACAATTTATGACCAACCAAAAAAGAATTTGTTACTTCAAGCTTGAACTTCAAAATTTAACGATATGTCATTTTGGGGTTGACAGTGACCCCCAGGTCTCCTCAAGGCTGGAGGAACAATAACAGCTGTTATTACAGTTATATGCAAATGATTTCAAACAATGGATTCAAATCGAGGCTTTCGGACAAACCTATTGTTTTCACCCGAAAGCCTCGACTTCAACCCATTGTTCAAAATCATTTGCATATAACTGTAATAACAGCTATTGATAATAATTTGTTTATACTTACAACAATATAGGGTGCAGCCATCCCACCAATGCGACCACATAGAGAGGCAAAACCCATTCCAGCAACTCTGGATATATAATAGTTATGTAGTGAAACTTAAATTGACATTGTAATAATTATTAGATAAAAAATTATGCCATTTATTTAGTGTGATATAGTTTTATCACTAATACATAAATATAAACAAATAAATAAACTAAATAAACTAACTAAATAAATTAACAAACAAGAAAATAAACAAATAAATAAATAAACAAACATAAATTTTTTATATATAAAACAAATAAATATACACTAAATAAACAAATTAAATGAATTAATAAACAAGCAAATATAGAATATAACCAATAAATAAACATATGAATATATAAAACAAATAAATAAACAAACAAACTAAATAAATTAAAACAAATAAATAAAAATTTAAAATGTTCAATGGTTTATAATTGTAATAAGGTGGTATGATTTACCAAAAGTTGGTCAAAATGTTATATACCCATAAGGCATAGCTAGATAAAAGAAAAGAAAAGCCCTTTAACTGGCTCATATTCAAACTAGCTCATATTAAGCCTGGGGGTAGGCACTCCCTTTGTCCACGTGGTAGGGGTGATCCGCAGTTGGTTTTGAAAATGACCCAGAAAATATTTTCAACCCTAAAAGGGGCACCGATCACCCCTACCACTTGGACAAAGGGAGTCATCCCCCTGGGCCATAAAGTTTCATTCAAGGGCATATACCTTATGACCGTGGGATATAGCTCTGCGGAGAAGATGTAAATCTGATAGTATGCTGCAGATATGGTTGTTTTACCAACCAAGGCCAATGCCATGACAACAGCTGACAGCTCGTCTTGTTTACCTGTCAATCAAACTTGGGCTCATTAGCATATATATGCATGTTTGCAGTCATCCCTTGGTGGTGTGGGTCATTATATTGTTTTGCATGGCATGCAATCACATATTGATTATAAATGGAAACTAGGGTGTAAACTAGTATAGGCTGCATCAGTGTTTGATATAAACGATAGATAATATAAGGAAATTTGATCATACAGTATTGAACACACGCAAAAGAATAAATAAATAAACAAATAAATAAATAAATAAATGAATTACTAAATGAATAACTAAACAAATAAATGAATGAACAGATGAATGAATAAAAAACAAAAATAAATAAATAAACATATGAATAAATAAATAAATAAATAAATAAACAAATAAATAAATAAATAAATAAACAAATGAAGAAATAAATAAATAAATAAACAAATGAAGAAATAAATAAACAAATGAAGAAATAAATAAATAAATAAACAAATGAAGAAATAAACGAAGAAATAAAAAAAATAATGAAGAAACAAATAATGATTGAAGAAATAAATGAAGAGAAGAAATGGAAGGATGAATGATATATTATTATCAGATATGGATGAGTACATGAATAAATGGATGAATGAAATATGACTTGACTGTTCTAGGGTGGAGGGGGGTGGTACTCCCTTTGTCCATGTGGTAGGGGTGATCGGCGGAGGTTTTGAAAACGACCCCTAAAAAGTACGCACAGATAAAAATAACTGATGAAGCCTTGTCGATTTCTACCCCCAACAAAGCAACAAAACAGAGTAAAAATGACTATTACAGGTACGAAATCATGTTACGTAGCTGATTTTTGAGCCAGAACCCTAAAAAGGTATGCACAGGAAATATTTTTACCCTAAAAGGGTACGCCGATCACCCCTACTACTTGGACGAAGGGAGCATAAACATACTTCACATTACCTAAAGCTTGTATACGTGATATACTAAGTAAAAATATTCCTGATAGAAGATAATATACAATAAGAGGCTTTCTTCTTCCAACTCTGAAAAACAGGTGCATCAATATCACATATTTGTTTATAGCATCAACATTATAATGATAGTGATTATAAAGCAGTATTGACGATGATAGTGATGATGATGAT
Organism: Metridium senile; assembly: GCA_949775045.1. NCBI lineage: Eukaryota > Metazoa > Cnidaria > Anthozoa > Actiniaria > Metridiidae > Metridium > Metridium senile. The sequence continues at coordinate 4,634,225 of OX459103.1, read as the reverse complement.
TCTGATGATAATGGTAACTATGATGATGATAGTGATGATGATGATTCTGATGATAATGGTAACTATGATGATGATAGTGATGATGATGATTCTGATGATAATGGTAACTATGATGATGATAGTGATGATGATGATTCTGATGATAATGGTAACTATGGTGATGATAGTGATGATGATGATTCTGATGATAATGGTAACTATGATGATCATGATGATAGTGATTCTGATGATTCTGATGATAATGATAACTATAATGGTGAAAATGGTGATTCTGATGATTCTGATGATAGTATAATCATGATGGTGATGACAATGATGGTGACAATTACGATGATGATGATGATGATGAATGAATGAATGAAAACTTTATTTAATGAGGAGACCTCATCACCCTAAGGTGCTTCCTCCAAGAATGTCCAATACACACGAAGTGAGACGGGTTGTCTTTTCAAAAAGTTAATCCGTCTAACCGGATGTCACTTCGTAAAATACAATACACGTTGTTATCAATAACCCTCAACGTGGGCTCCCTGTGGAAAAAGTTAATCCGTCTAACCGGATGTCACTTCGTGTAATACAATACAGGATATCGTTTTTATCAATAAACCTCAACGTGGGCTCCCTGTGGAAAAACCGGATGTCATTTCGTGTAATACAATACAGGGTACCATTTTAATCAATAAACCTCAACGCGGGTTCCCTGTGGTTTATAGGCTCTCCAGCGGATCGACTCGTTTGGTGATATAAGGTGACTCAATCACTTCTGGGTAGTGATAAAAAATCTTGCTTGTTCTTTCGTTTGCTTCAGTGTCAAAAGCAAAGCGCTTTTTGTAATTCCTTCGTTCTCAAAACCTAAGCGTTAATTAAAAGCTTCTTTGTTGTGATAGCTAGTTGTCAGTTTTCGCTCTCAAAAAATAAGCTTGAACATTGTACTTGCTTCGTTCTCAAAAGCTAAGGGTCAGTATTTGATCCGAAAACCTTTCGTGTCAATACGTTAAAAGCTAGAAACACAAATACCTTATTTATTTTATTGCATCACTGCCCTCAATAATTCCAGCAGCGCGCCTCTGTAACCCGTCTAAGTACTCTTTCCCAGTGTTACTGCATCCATTCCAAACGCAAGAGTAATAATCAAAAAGTGGAAGTACCATATATTGAGTTATACAAAGTGATACATGCATCTCGTGGAATAACCTTACGTGCCTTCCGAAGGATACCGAGCCTAGACGATATTTTACTGGCAAAATGATCAATGTGATCATTGCAATTGCAGGAGTGGCATGGATCGAGCACAACTCCAAGGTACATATTCAAAGAGAATATGCAACAATGATCGTGTTTTAAATTGCTTTTCTTATGGAGTCAAGAAAACTTCATTTAAGGAGAATATGCAACAATGATCGTGTTTTAAATTGTTTTTCTTATGGAGTCAAGAAAACTTCATTTAAGGACGCTCGCTGCACTTGAAAACGCGAAGTAAATGCCAATTTGCCAGTTGATAAAATTAAATGAGAGACATCAAATAAGCTAAACAAAATTGGGGGTCACCTTCATTTTTTTATTTCGAGCAAAATGGCTTTAAAGTCGGATATTTGGGACCTTTTCGCAAGCAAACAAACATGTTTTAATCCCACTTATTCATGTGTTTATTACTCTTAGCAATTCTTTTTTTTAGTATTTTTCTATTATTTCTATTATTTTATTTTATTTTTAAGGTGGAGATGATTAAAAAAATAAAATAAAATATAAGGTGAATTGAGAGAAACCAGAACGATTAGTCGTGAAGAGGTTCCTGATATGAAACAAGCACCCACTACAACGTGTGCATGGGTTGTCTTGGATGAAACTCGCTTGCAATGCGATATCAAAGCGAATGCGCGAGTTGGCCCTACTCCCCACTGGGAATAAGAACAATAAGATTAGCATAACAATAAACCTGCCCTTAAAGACTAGAATTTTTTCAATTGTATAAATCGAGTGTTGCTTAGTTAGTCTACGTATAGGAATTACCATTTATAGCTTAGGGGCTGGTTCTCTCCTCCCTCCGGACGAGCTGAGTGGGGGAGAGGAGAGCGCGAGATTTTTTTTTTATATATATTTTTCTTTTTTTCTTATAAAAAAAGCCTTTCTGATTCAAAACGTTTACAAACTAAAATTATTTAACCTTTACATCCGATGTTGTATATATTTATTTATTTATTTATTTATCAACAATATTTAAGCAAAGATGCCCAGTTCAGCATAGCTGGTTTAAATGGATCTCTGCACAAAACATACATCACATTGCGTTTACATACATAAATATATAACTATAACAATATATTATTATAAATGTATATAGATAAATATATACTAATGAAAATATAACAACTGTTTTTAGTTACGAACAAAGGACTCAATAAGTGCCTGTTTAAAAGGCAACAAAGCTGAGATATTACGGATATTGGCAGGTTGGGAATTCCATGTTTTTGCCCCGTTGTAGCGAAACGACAATAATAATAATTAATAATAATTATTATTTATTTACTTAATATAGCGCTCTGACTCAAACTCATTAACATAATCACGGAATGACTTCCGCTTAGACGGGTCGTCTCGCCGGAAGTAACTAAACAGGAATCCCATATATATTTTATCACGAAATGACTTAAGTATTAAAAACGGATGGACTTTTAAAAAGTCCATCCGTCTCGTATCGTGTGTATTGGACAACCCAGGGGGTGTCAGCTGGTCCCTTAATGTTGTAATTAAGATTAAAGAGTAATTATTTAAAAGTTGGTTTTATGATAGTATGGTTATATTCACTGGTTTACCTTTCAAGCAGAAAGCCTGCAAATAGCGGGGCAGGAATCTCTGCCATCCCTGATGCTGCATAGTTAAGGTAAAAATTCCCTGATAAGTTGCTAGAGTTAAAAGCTATTCCATAGAATACTCCACTGGTTACCATCCTGACAACAAAGCAAGACATTTAACCAGCTTTCTGATGACAATGGTGGTAGTGGTGGTGGTAATGATAACGTTGGTAGTGATGATGACGATAATGATGGTAGAGATAATGATGATGATAGCGATAGTTATTATGGTGATGGTGGTGGTGGTGATAATGATGACGTTGGTAGTGATGATGACGATAATGATGGTAGAGATAATGATGATGATAGCGATAGTGATTATGGTGATGGTGGTGTTGGTGGTAATGATAACGTTGGTAGTGATGATGATGATGATAATGATGGTAGAGATAATGATGATGATAGCGATAGTGATTATGGTGATGGTGATGGTGGTGGTAATGATTATTGATGATGACGGTGGTGATGATGATAGCGATAGTGATTATGGTGATGGTGGTGGTGGTGGTAATGATAACGTTGGTTGTGATGATGACAATAATGATGATGATAGCGATAGTGATTATGGTGATGGTGGTGGTGGTGGTAATTATGACGTTGGTAGTGATGACGACGATAATGATGGTAGAGATAATGATGATGATAGCGATAGTGATTATGGCCGGTGATGATGGTGGTGGTGGTAATTATGACGTTGGTAGTGATGACGACGATAATGATGGTAGAGATAATGATGATGATAGCGATAGTGATTATGGTAGTGGTGGTGATAATGATGACGTTGGTAGTGATGATGACGATAATGATGGTGGAGATAATGATGATGATAGCGTTAGTGATTATGGTGGTGGTGGTGATAATGATAACGTTGGTGGTGATGATGACAATAATGATGGTGGAGATAATGTTGATGATAGCGATAGTGATTATGGTGATGGTGATGGTGGTGGTAATGATTATTGATGATGACGGTGGTGATGATGATAGCGATAGTGATTATGGTGATGGTGGTGGTGGTGGTAATGATAACGTTGGTTGTGATGATGACAATAATGATGATGATAGCGATAGTGATTATGGTGATGGTGGTGGTGGTGGTAATTATGACGTTGGTAGTGATGACGACGATAATGATGGTAGAGATAATGATGATGATAGCGATAGTGATTATGGCCGGTGATGATGGTGGTGGTGGTAATTATGACGTTGGTAGTGATGACGACGATAATGATGGTAGAGATAATGATGATGATAGCGATAGTGATTATGGTAGTGGTGGTGATAATGATGACGTTGGTAGTGATGATGACGATAATGATGGTGGAGATAATGATGATGATAGCGTTAGTGATTATGGTGGTGGTGGTGATAATGATAACGTTGGTGGTGATGATGACAATAATGATGGTGGAGATAATGTTGATGATAGCGATAGTGATTATGGTGATGGTGATGGTGGTGGTAATGATTATTGATGATGACGGTGGTGATGATGATAGCGATAGTGATTATGGTGATGGTGGTGGTGGTGGTAATGATAACGTTGGTTGTGATGATGACAATAATGATGATGATAGCGATAGTGATTATGGTGATGGTGGTGGTGGTGGTAATTATGACGTTGGTAGTGATGACGACGATAATGATGGTAGAGATAATGATGATGATAGCGATAGTGATTATGGCCGGTGATGATGGTGGTGGTGGTAATTATGACGTTGGTAGTGATGACGACGATAATGATGGTAGAGATAATGATGATGATAGCGATAGTGATTATGGTAGTGGTGGTGATAATGATGACGTTGGTAGTGATGATGACGATAATGATGGTGGAGATAATGATGATGATAGCGTTAGTGATTATGGTGGTGGTGGTGATAATGATAACGTTGGTGGTGATGATGACAATAATGATGGTGGAGATAATGTTGATGATAGCAATAGTGATTATGGTAGTGGTGGTGATAATGATGACGTTGGTAGTGATGATGACGATAATGATGGTGGAGATAATGATGATGATAGCGTTAGTGATTATGGTGGTGGTGGTGATAATGATAACGTTGGTGGTGATGATGACAATAATGATGGTGGAGATAATGTTGATGATAGCAATAGTGATTATGGTAGTGGTGGTGATAATGATAACGTTGGTAGTGATGATGACGATAATGATGGTGGAGATAATGATGATGATAGCGTTAGTGATTATGGTGGTGGTGGTGATAATGATAACGTTGGTGGTGATGATGACAATAATGATGGTAGAGATAATGATGATGATAGCGATAGTGATTATGGTAGTGGTGGTGATAATGATAACGTTGGTAGTGATGATGACGATAATGATGGTGGAGATAATGATGATGATAGCGATAGTGATTATGGTAGTGGTGGTGATAATGATAACGTTGGTAGTGATGATGACGATAATGATGGTGGAGATAATGATGATGATAGCGATAGTGATTATGGTGATGGTAGTGGTGGTGATAATGATAACGTTGGTGGTGATGATGACAATAATGATGGTAGAGATAATGTTGATGATAGCAATAGTGATTATCATGAATGTGGTGGTAATGATTATTGATGATGACGGTGGTGATGATGATGATAGTGATTATGGTGATGGTGGTAATGATAATGATGACGTTGGTGGTGATGATGACGATAATGATGGTAGAGATAATGATGATGATAGCGATAGTGATTATGGTGATGGTGGTGGTAATGATAATGATGACGTTGGTAGTGATGATGACGATAATGATGGTGGAGATAATGATGATGATAGCGATAGTGATTATGGTAGTGGTGGTGATAATGATGACGTTGGTAGTGATGATGACGATAATGATGGTGGAGATAATGATGATGATAGCGTTAGTGATTATGGTGGTGGTGGTGGTGATAATGATAACGTTGGTGGTGATGATGACAATAATGATGGTGGAGATAATGATGATGATAGCGTTAGTGATTATGGTGGTGGTGGTGATAATGATAACGTTGGTGGTGATGATGACAATAATGATGGTGGAGATAATGTTGATGATAGCAATAGTGATTATGGTAGTGGTGGTGATAATGATAACGTTGGTGGTGATGATGACAATAATGATGGTGGAGATAATGTTGATGATAGCAATAGTGATTATGGTAGTGGTGGTGATAATGATAACGTTGGTGGTGATGATGACAATAATGATGGTAGAGATAATGTTGATGATAGCAAAAGTGATTATCATGAATGTGGTGGTAATGATTATTGATGATGACGGTGGTGATGATGATGATAGTGATTATGGTGATGGTGGTAATGATAATGATGACGTTGGTGGTGATGATGACGATAATGATGGTAGAGATAATGATGATGATAGCGATAGTGATTATGGTGATGGTGGTGGTAATGATAATGATGACGTTGGTAGTGATGATGACGATAATGATGGTGGAGATAATGATGATGATAGCGATAGTGATTATGGTGATGGTGGTGGTGGTGGTAATGATAACGTTGGTAGTGATAATGACAATAATGATGGTAGAGATAATGATGATGATAGCGATAGTGATTATGGTGATGGTGGTGGTGGTGGTAATGATAACGTTGGTAGTGATAATGACAATAATGATGGTAGAGATAATGATGATGATAGCGTTAGTGATTATGGTAGTGGTGGTGATAATGATAACGTTGGTGGTGATGATGACAATAATGATGGTACAGATAATGATGATGATAGCGATAGTGATTATGGTGATGGTGGTGATAATGATAACGTTGGTAGTGATGATGACGATAATGATGGTGGAGATAATGATGATGATAGCGTTAGTGATTATGGTGGTGGTGGTGATAATGATAACGTTGGTGGTGATGATGACAATAATGATGGTACAGATAATGATGATGATAGCGATAGTGATTATGGTAGTGGTGGTGATAATGATAACGTTGGTAGTGATGATGACGATAATGATGGTGGAGATAATGATGATGATAGCGATAGTGATTATGGTAGTGGTGGTGATAATGATAACGTTGGTAGTGATGATGACGATAATGATGGTGGAGATAATGATGATGATAGCGATAGTGATTATGGTGATGGTAGTGGTGGTGATAATGATAACGTTGGTGGTGATGATGACAATAATGATGGTAGAGATAATGTTGATGATAGCAATAGTGATTATCATGAATGTGGTGGTAATGATTATTGATGATGACGGTGGTGATGATGATGATAGTGATTATGGTGATGGTGGTAATGATAATGATGACGTTGGTGGTGATGATGACGATAATGATGGTAGAGATAATGATGATGATAGCGATAGTGATTATGGTGATGGTGGTGGTAATGATAATGATGACGTTGGTAGTGATGATGACGATAATGATGGTGGAGATAATGATGATGATAGCGATAGTGATTATGGTAGTGGTGGTGATAATGATGACGTTGGTAGTGATGATGACGATAATGATGGTGGAGATAATGATGATGATAGCGTTAGTGATTATGGTGGTGGTGGTGGTGATAATGATAACGTTGGTGGTGATGATGACAATAATGATGGTGGAGATAATGATGATGATAGCGTTAGTGATTATGGTGGTGGTGGTGATAATGATAACGTTGGTGGTGATGATGACAATAATGATGGTGGAGATAATGTTGATGATAGCAATAGTGATTATGGTAGTGGTGGTGATAATGATAACGTTGGTGGTGATGATGACAATAATGATGGTGGAGATAATGTTGATGATAGCAATAGTGATTATGGTAGTGGTGGTGATAATGATAACGTTGGTGGTGATGATGACAATAATGATGGTAGAGATAATGTTGATGATAGCAAAAGTGATTATCATGAATGTGGTGGTAATGATTATTGATGATGACGGTGGTGATGATGATGATAGTGATTATGGTGATGGTGGTAATGATAATGATGACGTTGGTGGTGATGATGACGATAATGATGGTAGAGATAATGATGATGATAGCGATAGTGATTATGGTGATGGTGGTGGTAATGATAATGATGACGTTGGTAGTGATGATGACGATAATGATGGTGGAGATAATGATGATGATAGCGATAGTGATTATGGTGATGGTGGTGGTGGTGGTAATGATAACGTTGGTAGTGATAATGACAATAATGATGGTAGAGATAATGATGATGATAGCGATAGTGATTATGGTGATGGTGGTGGTGGTGGTAATGATAACGTTGGTAGTGATAATGACAATAATGATGGTAGAGATAATGATGATGATAGCGTTAGTGATTATGGTAGTGGTGGTGATAATGATAACGTTGGTGGTGATGATGACAATAATGATGGTACAGATAATGATGATGATGGCGATAGTGATTATGGTGATGGTGGTGATAATGATAACGTTGGTAGTGATGATGACGATAATGATGGTGGAGATAATGATGATGATAGCGTTAGTGATTATGGTGGTGGTGGTGATAATGATAACGTTGGTGGTGATGATGACAATAATGATGGTACAGATAATGATGATGATAGCGATAGTGATTATGGTAGTGGTGGTGATAATGATAACGTTGGTAGTGATGATGACGATAATGATGGTGGAGATAATGATGATGATAGCGTTAGTGATTATGGTGATGGTGGTGATAATGATAACGTTGGTGGTGATAATGACAATAATGATGGTGGAGATAATGTTGATGATAGCAATAGTGATTATGGTAGTGGTGGTGATAATGATAACGTTGGTAGTGATGATGACGATAATGATGGTGGAGATAATGATGATGATAGCGATAGTGATTATGGTGATGGTGGTAGTGGTGGTAATGATAACGTTGGTAGTGATAATGACAATAATGATGGTAGAGATAATGATGATGATAGCGTTAGTGATTATGGTAGTGGTGGTGATAATGATAACGTTGGTGGTGATGATGACAATAATGATGGTACAGATAATGATGATGATAGCGATAGTGATTATGGTGATGGTGGTGATAATGATAACGTTGGTAGTGATGATGACGATAATGATGGTGGAGATAATGATGATGATAGCGTTAGTGATTATGGTGGTGGTGGTGATAATGATAACGTTGGTGGTGATGATGACAATAATGATGGTACAGATAATGATGATGATAGCGATAGTGATTATGGTAGTGGTGGTGATAATGATAACGTTGGTAGTGATGATGACGATAATGATGGTGGAGATAATGATGATGATAGCGTTAGTGATTATGGTGATGGTGGTGATAATGATAACGTTGGTGGTGATAATGACAATAATGATGGTGGAGATAATGTTGATGATAGCAATAGTGATTATGGTAGTGGTGGTGATAATGATAACGTTGGTAGTGATGATGACGATAATGATGGTGGAGATAATGATGATGATAGCGTTAGTGATTATGGTGGTGGTGGTGATAATGATAACGTTGGTGGTGATGATGACAATAATGATGGTAGAGATAATGATGATGATAGCGATAGTGATTATGGTAGTGGTGGTGATAATGATAACGTTGGTAGTGATGATGACGATAATGATGGTGGAGATAATGATGATGATAGCGATAGTGATTATGGTAGTGGTGGTGATAATGATAACGTTGGTAGTGATGATGACGATAATGATGGTGGAGATAATGATGATGATAGCGATAGTGATTATGGTGATGGTAGTGGTGGTGATAATGATAACGTTGGTGGTGATGATGACAATAATGATGGTAGAGATAATGTTGATGATAGCAATAGTGATTATCATGAATGTGGTGGTAATGATTATTGATGATGACGGTGGTGATGATGATGATAGTGATTATGGTGATGGTGGTAATGATAATGATGACGTTGGTGGTGATGATGACGATAATGATGGTAGAGATAATGATGATGATAGCGATAGTGATTATGGTGATGGTGGTGGTAATGATAATGATGACGTTGGTAGTGATGATGACGATAATGATGGTGGAGATAATGATGATGATAGCGATAGTGATTATGGTAGTGGTGGTGATAATGATAACGTTGGTAGTGATGATGACGATAATGATGGTGGAGATAATGATGATGATAGCGATAGTGATTATGGTGATGGTAGTGGTGGTGATAATGATAACGTTGGTGGTGATGATGACAATAATGATGGTAGAGATAATGTTGATGATAGCAATAGTGATTATCATGAATGTGGTGGTAATGATTATTGATGATGACGGTGGTGATGATGATGATAGTGATTATGGTGATGGTGGTAATGATAATGATGACGTTGGTGGTGATGATGACGATAATGATGGTAGAGATAATGATGATGATAGCGATAGTGATTATGGTGATGGTGGTGGTAATGATAATGATGACGTTGGTAGTGATGATGACGATAATGATGGTGGAGATAATGATGATGATAGCGATAGTGATTATGGTAGTGGTGGTGATAATGATGACGTTGGTAGTGATGATGACGATAATGATGGTGGAGATAATGATGATGATAGCGTTAGTGATTATGGTGGTGGTGGTGGTGATAATGATAACGTTGGTGGTGATGATGACAATAATGATGGTGGAGATAATGATGATGATAGCGTTAGTGATTATGGTGGTGGTGGTGATAATGATAACGTTGGTGGTGATGATGACAATAATGATGGTGGAGATAATGTTGATGATAGCAATAGTGATTATGGTAGTGGTGGTGATAATGATAACGTTGGTGGTGATGATGACAATAATGATGGTGGAGATAATGTTGATGATAGCAATAGTGATTATGGTAGTGGTGGTGATAATGATAACGTTGGTGGTGATGATGACAATAATGATGGTAGAGATAATGTTGATGATAGCAAAAGTGATTATCATGAATGTGGTGGTAATGATTATTGATGATGACGGTGGTGATGATGATGATAGTGATTATGGTGATGGTGGTAATGATAATGATGACGTTGGTGGTGATGATGACGATAATGATGGTAGAGATAATGATGATGATAGCGATAGTGATTATGGTGATGGTGGTGGTAATGATAATGATGACGTTGGTAGTGATGATGACGATAATGATGGTGGAGATAATGATGATGATAGCGATAGTGATTATGGTGATGGTGGTGGTGGTGGTAATGATAACGTTGGTAGTGATAATGACAATAATGATGGTAGAGATAATGATGATGATAGCGATAGTGATTATGGTGATGGTGGTGGTGGTGGTAATGATAACGTTGGTAGTGATAATGACAATAATGATGGTAGAGATAATGATGATGATAGCGTTAGTGATTATGGTAGTGGTGGTGATAATGATAACGTTGGTGGTGATGATGACAATAATGATGGTACAGATAATGATGATGATAGCGATAGTGATTATGGTGATGGTGGTGATAATGATAACGTTGGTAGTGATGATGACGATAATGATGGTGGAGATAATGATGATGATAGCGTTAGTGATTATGGTGGTGGTGGTGATAATGATAACGTTGGTGGTGATGATGACAATAATGATGGTACAGATAATGATGATGATAGCGATAGTGATTATGGTAGTGGTGGTGATAATGATAACGTTGGTAGTGATGATGACGATAATGATGGTGGAGATAATGATGATGATAGCGTTAGTGATTATGGTGATGGTGGTGATAATGATAACGTTGGTGGTGATAATGACAATAATGATGGTGGAGATAATGTTGATGATAGCAATAGTGATTATGGTAGTGGTGGTGATAATGATAACGTTGGTGGTGATGATGACGATAATGATGGTGGAGATAATGATGATGATAGCGTTAGTGATTATGGTAGTGGTGGTGATAATGATGACGTTGGTAGTGATGATGACGATAATGATGGTGGAGATAATGATGATGATAGCGTTAGTGATTATGGTGGTGGTGGTGATAATGATAACGTTGGTGGTGATGATGACAATAATGATGGTGGAGATAATGATGATGATAGAGATAGTGATTATGGTGATGGTGGTGATAATGATGACGTTGGTAGTGATGATGACAATAATGATGGTAGAGATAATGATGATGATAGAGATAGTGATTATGGTGATGGTGGTGATAATGATGACGTTGGTAGTGATGATGACGATAATGATGGTAGAGATAATGATGATGATAGTGATAGTGATAATGGTAGTGGTGGTGGTAATTATGACGTTGGTAGTGATGATGACGATAATGATGGTAGAGATAATGATGATGATAGCGATAGTGATTATCATGAATGTGGTGGTAATGATTATTGATGATGACGTTGGTAGTGATGATGATGATAGTGATTATGGTGATGGTGGTGGTAATAATAATGATGACGTTGGTAGTGATGATGATGATGATGATGGTAGAGATAATGATGATGATAGCGATAGTGATTATGGTGATGGTGGTGTTGGTGGTAATGATAACGTTGGTAGTGATGATGATGATAATGATGGTAGAGATAATGATGATGATAGCGATAGTGATAATGGTGATGGTGGTGTTGGTGGTAATGATAACGTTGGTAGTGATGATGATGATAATGATGGTAGACATAATGATGATGATAGCGATAGTGATTATGGTGATGGTGATGGTGGTGTTGGTGGTAATGATGACGTTGGTAGTGATGATGACGATAATGATGGTAGAGATAATGATGATGATAGCGATAGTGATAATGGTAGTGGTGGTAATAATGATAACGCTGGTGGTGATGATGACGATAATGATGGTGGAGATAATGATGATGATAGCGATAGTGATCATAATGAACGGGGTGGTAATGGTTATTAATCATTACGCTGGTGGTGGTGATGATGATGATGATGATGATGATGATGCCGTATGGTGGTGATAATGAAGATTGTAAAGGCCGATTGACACGGCACGATTGTCGTGTGCGACTTGTAGTATACGACTCAAATGTGCTCCAAGTCGTGCTGTGTAAATGCCCCTACGACTTGCCTACGACTGACGCACGCGACCTACAACTTGTACGGTAGGATTTTGAACCAAGGATCAAAACCCTACGACTTGTCGTAGGAAAATGACATGATTTGTCCCACATTAGGACTGGATCTACAATCATGTGCAAAATTGTTGGGACATTGTCACTTTTTTTATGAGCGTTTTCGTTTTCGTTTCAAAAAATATACAAAATCTATCAATTTCATTTGCAAACCCCCTTCCCCCCTAAGCAATGTTGATTGGTCTTTCAAATGACAACCGTTTCACATCCCCACAATTCAAAATTGAAACGGGGGAGAGGGGGAAACGGAAAAATGATGTTGAAATATTTTTCATGTTAAAACCAGATAATGTCCCAAGGTATTTTGCACATGATTGTAGTATTTCGTCCAATCACTCACGATTTTAGTAATGGCGTATACGAATCGTATACGACTAGTCATGCGCGTGTGAATGGTACCTACTACATTTTGTAGGCAAATCGTATACTACAGTCGTAGGTCAAAATCGTATCGTGTAAATCGGCCTTAATGATTGCGATCTTAAAGATGATTATATGATAATCATCACTCACCATGACCAACCTTCTATGACACTTATCCTGGTCAAATATCTTGTGCTAAATAAATGCCATATATGGTATGTCTTTTTCTTTTCTTTAATCGTTATCTCTTCAACTTCTCCTTTTTTGTATTCTTTTCTATTAGTTGACGCCATCTTTACAAGTATTTTGTCTGCTTCCTTGAAGCGCCCACGAGCAGTCAGCCAGCGGGGTGACTCAGATACAAAGCTGTACATAGCATTAAAGTGTTAGGTTTGCTGCTGATTAAAATATCATTTCTCTAAACATCTGTTATTGGCAAACTTCGCATTTACTAGATTTTTTCCTACTAAAAATGTGATAATGATAATATTGAGTTGATTTCAATGGTTGTCAAAATGATAATGATGATGATGCTGGTAATGATGCTGTTGTTGTTGTTGATGATGATGTTGATGATGATAATGATGATGATGATTGTGGTGATGTGTTGTTGTTGATGATGATGAAGATGAGAGTGGTGATGTGTTGTTGTTGATGATGATGAAGATGATTGTGGTCATGTGTTGTTGTTGATGATGATGAAGATGAGAGTGGTGATGTGTTGTTGTTGATGATGATGAAGATGATTGTGGTGATGTGTTGTTGTTGATGATGATGATGAAGATGAGAGTGGTGATGTGTTGTTGTTGATGATGATAAAGATGATTGTGGTCATGTGTTGTTGTTGATGATGATGAAGATGAGAGTGGTGATGTGTTGTTGTTGATGATGATGAAGATGATTGTGGTGATGTGTTGTTGTTGATGATGATGATGAAGATGAGAGTGGTGATGTGTTGTTGTTGATGATGATAAAGATGATTGTGGTCATGTGTTGTTGTTGATGATGATGAAGATGAGAGTGGTGATGTGTTGTTGTTGATGATGATGAAGATGAGAGTGGTGATGTGTTGTTGTTGATGAAGATGATTGTGGTGATGTGTTGTTGTTGATGATGATGAAGATGAGAGTGGTGATGTGTTGTTGTTGATGATGATGAAGATGAGAGTGGTGATGTGTTGTTGTTGATGAAGATGATTGTGGTGATGTGTTGTTGTTGATGATGATGAAGATGAGAGTGGTGATGTGTTGTTGTTGATGATGATGAAGATGAGAGTGGTGATGTGTTGTTGTTGATGATGATAAAGATGATTGTGGTCATGTGTTGTTGTTGATGATGATGAAGATGAGAGTGGTGATGTGTTGTTGTTGATGATGATGAAGATGAGAGTGGTGATGTGTTGTTGTTGATGATGATGAAGATGAGAGTGGTGATGTGTTGTTGTTGATGATGATGAAGATGATTGTGGTCATGTGTTGTTGTTGATGATGATGATGAAGATGAAAGTGGTGATGTGTTGTTGATGATGATGATAATGATGACAATTATCTACGGCAGTTTTGAAAATTATGCTCCCTCTAAATACTGTGCACAGAGAGCCCAGGCATGAGACGTTTTTTGTCAAAACGAACTTCACTCGTACTTTATAGCTAGTGCGCGCCGTTACAGATATGGTTCCCCGTTATGTTAGTTTAGGCTCGAGAACTTTATCTATAGTCTCCTTCACAGTTCCCTGCGCCTTCGTGAAAAGTAACCGGGCCTTTGCATCGAAGCGAGGCGAGCGTTGAGCTTGCAATGACAGAGACCTTGCGGGACAATTATTCACGTGTCCCTATCATTTTAAGATTTAGTTATACAAGTCCCCATTTAAACCAGCCATGCTGAATTGGGCAACCTGTTTAAATATTATTATCAAAAAAGTTGCAAACACATTCGTCTCGATCTGATGCCGAAAGGCCCGGCTACCTTTCAAGATGGCGCAGGAAACTGTGAAGGAGACTAGGGAACTTTAGATTTGACAACGAGTATGAGTACAAGTTTTGAAATTGGCCTTAATTATGTGTGTTGTTGACGATGAATTGTAGTCCTGTGTGAAGATTGAGACACCAAATGTATAAAAACAAGAAGTGGAATGTAATTCAGTATCAACAAAACACACAAGGCCAATTTTAAAACTCGTACTCGTACTCAATCTCGTACTCGTTGTCAAATCTAAAGTTTCCTACTATTACGATGCGCGCACAAGCAGAAACGTACGTAACGCCGTTTGCTTACCATAAACACGCTATTATCGCTAGGATGTTGGGTAACGTTATTGCAAGGTTGAATTGTTTCCAGTCTCTCACGAGGTACGCCATGAATGACGTCACTGTCAGTGACACGCCCAGTGTTGCCATGATGATCGTGGTTCCCCACATTCGTCTATTTGGACGAACCATTTCGGTCATGAGTGTAAAAGCAGCAATAAGCACTCCTAATTGGATGGAAAAACATATTTCAATAAGTATATATTACTGAAGAGTTGCTAGTTGAGGCAAAACTGTTGCTGTGACCTCTTTGTGTGGTTTTGCGTTGTGGATGTGACTTAATTGGCGAGGAATACTGGATATGCATAATTCTCACATACTACTGTGCGAATAAAACAGTTAACATAAATATAAAAACGAAAAAAGAACATTTTCTCGTTTTCTCTCAGGTTTTGTTCTCTCTATAACCGCTTCCTATTAAAATAATTTAAAATGGGATGTTACTTTGTATGTCTTATGTCCTTAACATCCGTTTACATGTCTTTACGACAAGCATGCAAACGACAAAAGCTGAGGCAGATATGCTGTTCAGCTGAGAAGATCTTAAAACTAATGCTGGAACGTGATATTACATCAACTGCAAATCCCAAGAGGAATACTCAGAAAGATCAAGAAGATCTTAAAACTATTGTTTGGAAGGAGTAATAACATTCTGGATTTGCCTAAAAATTTCCAATGCCTCTCACCTCCACTCCATTGATAGTATGGCATAAGCATGTTACATAGTATGGTACAGGCATGGTACATAGCATGATACAAGCAAGTCACTAACACTCACCTCCACTGCAAATCCCAAGAGGAATCCTCAAGAGGACATACATTGTCAAGTTGACAGAAAAACTTTGAATCAAAGATGATACAAACTGAATAAATATGGTAGACAACAGAGTAACACGACGGCCATAACGATCAGACACCCATCCAAAGAGATAAGCACCAACAAGTTTACCAGCATAGAAGATGGTCTTAGTGAGGGGAATGTACTTCTTGGCATCTTCACAGATAATATCCCACTGAAACAATAACATGAAATAGCATGAATAACTTATGATGATGATACCTATGATGATAGTGTTGCATGGTGATGATGTGATTGATGATGATAACAATGATGATAATATCCCACAGAAACAATAGCATGAATAACTTATGATGATGATGATGATGATGATGATGATGATGATGATACCTATGATGATAGTGTTGCATGGTGATAATGAGATTGATGATGATATTGATGATGATAATATCCCACAGAAACAATAGCATGAAATAGCATGAATAACTTATGATGATGATGATTATGATGATGATGATGATGATGATGATGATGATGATGATGATGATGATACCTATGATGATAGTGTTGCATGGTGGTAATGAGATTGATGATGATACTGGTAATGATAATATCTCACAGAAACAATAACATGAAAGCATCATATAAGGAGCTGTTAAACTATGTAATTTTTTTCAGCAATTTGTCTCGCAATTTCGTTGCTACACAAGTTGCTGGAGGGGTGATACACCGTGCAAGTTGCTGAGTTCCTTTGCGAAAGTAGAACTGTACTTTACTTTGCACAATGCTGTCCTCAAGTAGGAAATGGAACTTCAGATTTGACAACGAATACGAGATTGAGTACGAGTACAAGTTTTAAAATTGGCCTTGTGTGTATTGTTGATACTGAATTACATTCCACTTCTTGTTTTTATATATTTGGTGTCTCAATCTATACACAAGACTATAATTTATCATCAACAACACACAGAAGGCCAATTTCAAAACTTGTACTCGTATTCAATCTCGTACTCGTTGTCAAATCTGAAGAGATCCCTAATAGGCATGCAGCCTCTGAACTACTAAGAAATTCTTCAGCATCTTGTGTCGTAACAGTATTGCAAGACAAGTTGCTGTGGAAAAATTGAGCAGCCGGTGTAACAGCACCGCCTTGAATGTTGATATGGTGTGGTGCTATTAATTTATTGAATAGGCTAGCGTGCTTCAATAAAGTCACAATCTTATGATCACAATCACAATACTCACATCAGTAGCAATAGAAGTAAAATCAGTACTATACTTCACATCTCCACAGTATGTCTTGTTATGCCATATCTGACACACTGGCTTTCTGCCAGTAATGTTACCATGGTTACCACATGATAACTGGTCCTTCACCTTCCTGGCTGCGAATGCCGGTGCATATGTATACCAGACTTGCGGCATGGTTATCAGTACTAGAATAGTCCACTGGATGTATTGGAACTTAGAGAAATCTCCAACTTCCTGTAAAATATCATCAAATTTACGATTCTTTGGTTCAAATGTCCCGTCTAGGGTCCCCTCTGTTGATTCAAGTAGCATTTTATTAGAATCGGATTCCTTTGATGCCCCCACTAGGATCCCCTCTGTGGCTGTTTGTAACATTTTATCCGATTCCTCTGATGCCCCGTCTAGGGTCCCCTCTGTGGCTGTTTGTAACATTTTATCCGATTCCTCTGATGCCCCGTCTAGGGTCCCCTCTGTCGTTTTGGTTTCTTCTAATGAACTGTCCAGGGTACCCTGAGTAGTCAATAACATTTCAGATTTTACAGCACGAATTTGGTCCCCCTCAGTCGCTGTTTGTAGCATTTTAGAATCCTCTAGAATGTCTTATGTGTGGTCTTTTTTGTAGGCATATCGGTGTTTTCGTGATCTTCGTCGGTGTTGATCGGCTGCATTCTAAAGAATTTAGTCATGATCATTAATTATATCATTATCAAAATCAGTACAATTATAATTATCAATGTTCAAATAAAGCTTTAAGGATATGAATTTTAAGAGTTACATCGTTCAACAAATCACTTCAATTTGCGAATAACAACAACATTGAAAGACGAATCAAAGAAAGCCGAACCTCTCAAGTATGTATCACGGTCGAAATAATTGAAAAATCAAAATACAACAGCTTATTTTAAAGGTTATAGAGTGAAGACATTAAACCCGTGAACCAAAATTAAATAGTCAAGGTGTAATAGTCAAATAGACACAAAAGAAAACAATGGAATTAGAGACTGCTAAGGTGTATTAGTCTAATATATATTTCACGGGTTTAGTGTCTTCACTCTAATAAACGAATTTACCAGTGTGGTAATGGTTTCTTCGATCAAGTTCGGTGGTAGAGTTACTCCGCAAACCCTCTTCGCTATGGATACCTTATCCACTTGAGTCAAGATTATTTTGTCGTACCAATGAGTAAGACAATAGGGTGAAGCATTGAAAACTGTTGACCTTTTTGGGATTTATGGACTTGGCGGTTTACAAATATTGCAAATATTACTGGAATATGAAAAAAGTTTAGTAATCCTACGGGCTTTTTTAAGACTTACCGAAGATTATTTCTCTGGCAAAAATGTCTTCTTGACAGCAGAAAAAGAAAAAAGAAAGCAATGAAAAATATATATAATTATCTTTTACCATCTTTTGATTAGGAGAAACAAATTAAATGAAAAAAGAAAACAAACGAACAAACAATTACTTGTATTGTTTGTTCGTTTGTTTTCTTTTTTCATTTTCCCGCCTCTTTTTTCCCCCGCGCGAAATTTGATCGCGCGCTCTCTCCATTACACACGTGACTACTGGACTGCAGCCGCTCCTAATTGTTTCCCGTCGTCACGCAATACGAGTCTAAACGTCTGGAAGTGCTGTTTTCCTCGTGTGTCAGCTGTAACTAAAAGGAGAGTTTTGGAACTATTTTCTGCTCCATAAAGTAAACAAACTGGTAAGGTTCAAAAGTTAGAAGCATAATTAGGGAATGGCTCAACTTTTGCACGTTTTGAATATCAAGCGCGTCATCTTTTGAATACTTATCAAAAACCTTTTTTTATCCTTCCGTTGAATTATCTAAAGACATTTCAAGCATCTTATTATAAGCCTTTGTTCTTTATGTACAACTGTGTTGTAGATTTTTTATATGCTTTTGGATTAAACTATGCATAGTTTTTACCTACAGATGATTTTGATCATAGATATTCAGCCAAAAATATCATGTTTATATTAGGTATGAGAAGGTAAGGTCACACGAAACCATCTCACGAAAAGGATAATTTTGTTTAATATTAATAGATTAAAATGCTCACAATAACCTATGAAGCAAATAGTACAGAATAAAAACAATAGAATTGGCATGGTTTTTTAGCTAGGTTTTTCATGAATATATTATTGTAGATAATATCACCATATAAAATTGTTTTTGCTTTTGTGCTTGGGCTTGCGAGCAAAAGCACTATGAAGCCACTGTTTTCAACAAGTCACTTGCAATTTTTGCCAGGCTTTAGCATATGATTAGCTGCTTTGTAAGAACAGGGGCGGACGGAGGGGGGGTGAACTGGGTGACTTTTCACCCCCCTCTTTTGCAGTAAAGTCCCGTTTTAGCAAAGAAAAGCGGGCACATTACGATCTTTGCGCTCTTGTGTCTGCCGTTATCCGCCAAAAGGATATCAAAGTTCACCCCCCTTGTCAAATTTCTGGATCCGCCCCTGAAGAATAGTAGATTTGTAATGCAAGCAAAAATAATAGTAATAATAAAAAATAAAAATGAAAAATAATATTATCAATATTAATGGTTGATGTTTGTATTTAATATTCTGTTTCAGTGATGTCGTCTGAAGAAAAGGAGGACATGTCGTCCTCTCGCATTTACACTAAAACTGAATTTGACAGCCTGCTTAAAAAGATTGGAGAATTTTCTAGATTCCAGAAAATTCAATGGTTCTTGCTCTTCCTGGCTATAATTCCACAGTCATGGTACACTTATGCACCGGCGTTTGCAGCAAGGAAGGTGAAGGACCAGTTATCATGTGGTAACCATGGTAACATTACTGGCAGAAAGGCAGTGTGTCAGATATGGCATAACAAGACATACTGTGGAGATGTGAAGTATAGTACTGACTTTACTTCTATTGCAACTGATGTGAGTAATGTAACATTGATTGATATTAGGGTAGTTATCATTATCATCATCTTTTATAACATCAACTTCATCATCATCAACATGGCATTGTCACCATCAGCCATCACCAACATCAGCATCATCATTAATATCAATGTTGTCATAATCATTGTCAGCATCATAATCATTATTGAGCGTTTCCACTCCGTTTTCTTTTTTTTTATTGGGCTTCCTGTCCTGTCTCAAGTGACTGGGAGAGACTGAGGCCCCTCGGTTAAATGACAAAGGGATCCCATGAAAGAGAAAGGAAAAGGAAAGGGTTGCCTGCGGAGGAGGCTAATCATTATTAAGCAATTATTGGATGAGGTTGAGTATGATATCGTAAATTATCAAGACCAAGGTCTGTGTTATCTGCCGAAGCCTCCTGGCTGAGGCAGATAATACTGACTCGAGGTCTTGATAATTTACGATATCATGCGAAAACCGAATTCAATAATTGTTTTATTATACATTTTTTAAAGTAAAAGTACAATTATAATCAGATAAAAGAGACAATAACAAGCAAATCTTGCTGCCATTTTCACATCAACTCCCTGAGAACGGAGAGAGCCTGGGAACTTGACAGTGATAACTACAGACAATGCAAATATCACTGTCAAGTTCACATGCTATTCAGATTTAGCTGTGTGCTCTCAGCCAATCAGATTCAATGTAGTTAGTAAAATGTATAATAACATCTTTTATTGATAATGATCAGTATTATATTGTCATCATCAAATATCATCAGCATCATTATTGCCATCATAAACATCATTGTTATCATCATCAATCTCATTATCACCATGCAACACTATCATCATAGGTATCATCATCATAAGTTATTCATGCTATTTCATGTTATTGTTTCAGTGGAATATTATCTGTGAAGATGCCAAGAAGTACATTCCCCTCACTAAGACCATCTTCTATGCTGGTAAACTTGTTGGTGCTTATCTCTTTGGATGGGTGTCTGATCGTTATGGCCGTCGTGTCACTCTGTTGTCTACCATGTTTATTCAGTTTGTATCATCTTTGATTCAAAGTTTTTCTGTCAACTTGACTATGTATGTCCTCCTGAGAATTCCTCTTGGGATTTGCAGTGGAGGTGAGTATTAGGCAGTCCTGAGACATGGGGATTGCAGTGTTGTGGTGTTGATGAATATTTCTTTGCAGTGTTGCGGTGAAAAAATTCTCAAAGTATGCTGTTTTGGTGATAAAAAATGCCTTTGGTGTGCAATGTTTGCTTTTCCAAAGAGCGCAATGTGCGGTGAATTTTAAAGCTGTGGTGTTTGGTGAAAGATACAGTAAACACCCGCAAGTAAGAACCTACATTTTTTGGAGTTAGCCTAAACAGGTTCTTGTTTAAATGGTAGTTAAATTGATATGTATGTTAAAATGGTAGTTGATTATAGGGGGTATAAATGACAAATTTGAGGCTAACAGGTTCTTAATTTTCAGGTTCTTACTTGCGGGTGTTTACTGTATTGTGATGTGGTCTACAATTTTTTTGTGGTGTTGTCGTGTTGAATATGCTCCCATGTCCCCCTCTGTTAGTGACTTGCTTGTATCATGTTATCAATTCAGAGTTGAACCATACATTCCTACTCACTGAACTAGAAAGAAACAAGTAATTAAGATATATATCACTTTCATTTTCAGGTACACTTATTGCCGCGTTTGCATTGATGGCAGAAATGGTAGCACCAAACAAGCGTAACTGGGCTAATACTTTAGTCCAGTCATCTTATGGTGTTGGTATTGCACTAGAAGCTTTGTTAGCTTTCCTGGTCAGAGACTGGAAACCATTTAGTCTGACCATTACAATACCAAATGCATTGTTTGCTTTGTATTACTGGTAGGTAGTTGATATAATGATCATCATCACTGTCATTAATTATTATTAATATTTCTTATTGTTCAGTGTCATTCCTGAATCACCAAGATGGCTTGTTGCACGTGGTAGATTTGAAGAAGCTAAGACTATCCTCAACAAGATGGCCAAGGTTAATGGTACCAAATGTAATGACAGTGATTTAAATGCCCTGGTTGGGTCTGAAGAGAAGAAGAAGACTGACACAACAAAGACATATCATTTGTGGCATTTGTTCAGCACTAGATATCTTTTCAAGATTACAGTGATTGAAGGATGGTCATGGTGAGTGTTAACTTAGACCCAGGGGGGAGGAGGTTCTCCCTTTGTCCAAGTGGTAGGGGTGATCGGGGTTCTCCCTTTGTCCAAGTGGCAGGGGTGATCGGCCTACCTTTTAGGGTTGACCATATTTCCTGTGCATATCTTTTAAGGTCCTTTTAAGGTTCTGGCTTAAAAGCAGTTATGTAACATGAATCCATACCTTTAAGGGTCATTTTTACTCTGCTTTGTTGCTAAAAGTAAGCTTGGCTGGCAAGTCGTACCTTTTAGGGGTTGAAATCAACAAGGTTTTAACAGTTATTTTAAACTGTGCATACCTTTTAGGGAGTATTCTCCCCCCCCCCCCTCTCCCCACCCCGGGCCTTAGACATACTGGTTAGGGAGCTTTCATTGATAAGTGTATGGGGGTTGGCAAAATCACCTGATGCCTTTTCCAAATATTATGCAACATTCCCCCTTTTCTGGCTGGTGAAAAATATCATTACCCCCTATATTTGCCCAGTTTATCACTAAAGCTACATACAATTAGTAACAACCCCCTATATAACTTCAAAAATAACCTGACCCCCCTCAATATTGCCGACAACCCATACACTAATAAATGAAAGCCCCCTTATATTAAGATTCCAGATGACTGTAACGTCATATGTTAACATGTGACTAAACTTAGAGGGGGATGTAAGGATTTGCGGTGATGTGGTTTCGCATTATTTTTGGTGCATTTTTTTAAATTTTTATCTGTGAATTTTGTGGCTTTAAAAATCTTGCAGGTTGCGATTTTAGCAACTTTTGGTGTGTTTTTTGTTGATTTTTTGTGTGCAGTTATGCGGTTTCCAACCTCCCCTTATGCCCCCCCTCAACTTAGAGTGTGGCCAGTGTGAGTCACAATTTTTATAGTTGAATAAACTGATAATGTTACAGTGACTTTCTAATTTTGTTGCAGGCTTGTTGCAAGCGGTGTTTATTATGGACTTAGTTTTAACTCTGGAAATCTTTCTGGTAATTTCTACGTGAACTTTGCTGCAACTGGTCTTGTGGAGATTCCAGCTTACATTATTGCTGGTTACTTGGTTGACAGGTACTGATACTGTGCTTTTCGGTTGAGCTTGGAACTGCAAAAGTTTTATCAGTTAGTTTAAACAATGAGATTATGCACTTATGAGGTCATAACACAAATGTTGTCAAGGCTGGGTTCATACATTGCCTAGGCAACATTTCATAAAATTCACTGTCTGGAATTTAAAATTAACTGTATTCTTGATTTCACCAATCAGAATTCATTAAGTATGTGATATTTTGCCGCCCAACAACATATGAACCTAGCCTTGACAACATTGTGTTATGACCTCATAAGACATAGTTTCTTCATATAAAATAAAATAAAATAAAATAAATAAAATAAAATAAAATAAAATAAAATAAAATAAATCAAAACAAAACAAAACTAAACTAAACTAAACTAAACTAAACAAAACTAAACTAAACTAAACTAAACTAAACTAAACTAAACTAAACTAAACTAAACAAAACAAAACAAAACTAAACTAAACTAAACTAAACTAAACTACAGTAAACTAAACTAAACTAAACTAAACTAAATTAAATTAAATAAATAAAACTTTAGCAGTTCCATTTAAGCTCAACCGAAAAGCGCAGTATGCCAATTTTATTGTCCATATATACTTGTTTCAAAAAAGGTTGATGGCACAGGGAACTGTGAAGGGGACTATTGTACTGGACTATTATTTAATGTAAAATGTGAAGCTTTACATTATCATAATATAAAAGATACCAAGAAATGCCAAAAACGTCTGAGGGGGACTCCCTTATAAAGGGGAGGGGTCCTCGTTGGAAATTCTGAAAATGACCCCTTAGACCTGTATTTTAAGATGATGGGCATGGCAGTGATGAAATTTCACCCCTAAGAGGGACCAGAAAGGGGATTAAAATAAAAATAACTCTTTAAAAAGAAGCATTTTTGTTGATCTTATACCCTAAAAGGGGCCACAAAACTATTCACGTCATTATCACCCTAAGTAGGACCAAAACACTGATTTCAAACCCTAAAAGGGACGACTAGGACCCCTGCCCCCTTTTATAAGGGGTTCCCCCCTTCAAACCCCCTCCCCCAGGCAAAAAACGTCCGGGACCAAAGCCAATTTAATGACAAAAGCCAAAGCCATTTTAATGATCTCACAACCACACAATTTAAACTGCAGTTTTTAAAAAATTGTTTTTGATTACGTTATATTTATAGAACTCATAATTTATAAATAGTTATTTTCTTAAATTCAAAGGATTAACAGGCACATGCCCCTGATTGCTTACTATATGACTGGTGGCGTAGCATTGTTGTGCATTCTACCAATACAGGCAATGGGTAAGTGCATGGAAAATAAAATGATCATTTTATGAATAATCAGAATTTATCTTACTTTTTGATATTTTTTGATACTTTAATTGTTATAAATAATTTTTTATAATTTTTAATACTTTTATATCTCTATATTTTTAATATTTTTATATCTCTCAATCTTCTACACTATTATGATTATACCTTGCAATTTATTCCACACATTTAAACAAAATTACATTGCCAATTGTAAATGGAAAATAGAGAGTAAACTAGTAAATAGCTAAGGCTGTGTCAGTGTTTGGTATAAAAGATAGGTAATATAAGAGAGGCGTAATGGTGTAGTGGTCAGGGTATCAAATTCCGGGCCTAATGGTCTGGGTTCGATTCCTGGGCGATTACGTTGTGTCCTTGGGCAAGACACTTAACTCTTTCAGTGCCCCGTCTTTCGGATAAGGACGTAAAGCTGGAAGTCCCTTCTGCCTTCACTCTAATTCCTATATAAGGTGGGTGTAAAAGATCCTGTTGTGCTCTTTGAAAAGAGCAGAGGATTGTCTCCTGGCACAACAGTCAGGTCTCAGATATACTACAGGGCCCAATGTCAATTGGTATTGTACACCATTGTGGTGTGAAGGTAGAAGCAATAAACCTATAAATTTAATGAAATTTGTAACACCGTAAAAACTGTTGACTTATTTTTACTGATGTTTCAAGCTTAAGCCCTAAAAAGGGCGTAAAAAGGAATTGCCAATTGTAAATAGTCTCAAAGAGTAATAAAATATGTCAATAATAATTATTATATTCTGAATGTGCAGGAAAGGACGTTGAGTATGCAGCTGCTGTGATAGTTCTTGCTTTGATTGGCAAGTTTTTTATCTCTGCTGCTTACTACCAAGTGTACATCCATTCTGCTGAGCTTTATCCCACTGTTATCAGGTTAGTTTATCATTCTTTATCATTCTTCCCTTGTGTTCAATTTTCTTTTCCCTTTCGTTTTGGCAGTGACAGGGACTGCAAAGACAGGGGAAGTTTTGGGGAAAAGGGGGTTTCATTTCTCACTTGTTACAACACTGGAAGCTCAAAACATGATGCCTGTTTTACAGACTAGTAAATTACATGTCACGTGACCGGAATATAGTGAGGCTTAGAAAACAGCTTTATCGGTTGTTGAGAATATTCTCGATAAACTTTGTTGCTCCTTTGATGTTGTTTGCATGATGCATTATAAAATATTTGATTTATATCGCGCGCTCTGATTGGCTGAGAAGCGTTCTCTATAACTCAACAGTGCACGGAGCGTCGATTTGTTTGATTTTAACTACTGAATATTTTATAAAAGAAATAGAAAACTCGGCAGCAGTGCTCTGTTGAGTTATAGAGCACTTGGGAATTTTAAGAAGACTCGAGAAGCGCTGAGAAGCACTCCGCTACGCGTCGTGCTTCTCCTAACGCTTCTCTCGTCTTCTTAAAATCCCCGCGTGCTCTATAACTCAACAGAGCACGCTGCCTCGTTTTCTATTTCTTCAATATATATATTTTTTCCTTTTAAGGTCTGCTGGTGTTGGATTTGCTTCACTGTGTGGACGTATTGGTGGAATGGCCTCACCCTATGTTGCGGTAAGAATCTATTATTTTCTAACATATTTTATATATAACCTTAACTGTATATATTTTCTGTCATATCCATCTATTCGTCAGCAAATCCAATTAATTTTCTATACTGCATTCTATCATTTATTTCTCCATGTATTCATTCATTCATTCATTTATTCATTCACTAAATCATTCATTCATTCATTCATTCATTCATTCATTCATTCATTCATCCATCCATCCAATTATTCATTCATTCAGTTATTAATTTGTTCTCAATCTATGTATTAATTTATCCTATCATCAACATGCAGTGGACAATCCCCATAACTGCATACAGCACAAGAAGTATCTATTTTATTGTATATTTTACTAAATTTTTTATTGTACATTTCTAAACTTATTTATATATAGATATATACTTTGTACTGTAAGCGCATTGAGGCTTGCGAAATGCGCAAGAACCGTTAATTAAATTAAATTATTTCTTTAATAGAATACAAATTGACATATTTGATCATAGTACAACAAATGTGTTGTGTGCTCTCGTCATGCATGTCCCTCAACCAATCAGAATGCATAATTTCTAATATATATTTTATAGATCTCTCTCTCTCTCTCTCTCTCTCATAACTACTCAGTTCCATTCATTCATGATGAATTTATTTATCTGTCTGTCTGTCTGTCTGTCTGTCTGTCTGTCTGTCTGTATCTATCCATCCATCCTTTCATTCACTTCATTTATCTATCCATGATTTCTAATAGATATTATATAAATCTATCTCTCTAATTCATTCATGATGCATTTATTTATTTTTTCTATCTATCTGTCTGTCTGTCTGTCTGTCTTTCTGTCTGTCTGTTTGTATCTATCCATCCATCCTTTCATTCACTTAATTTATCTATCCATGATTTCTAAAAGATATTATATAGATCCATCTCTCTCATTCATTCATGATGCATATATTTATTTGTCTATCTATCTGTCTGTCTGTCTGTCTGTCTGTATGTATCTATCCATCCATCCTTTCATTCACTTAATTTATCTATCCATGATGCATTTATCTATCTATCTGTCTGTCTGTCTGTCTGTCTGTATCTAGCTATCCATCCATCTATTCATTCACTTATTTTATCTATCTGTGATTTCTTATAGATATTATATAAATCCATCTTTCTCATGACAATATTTACAGGACAGCACAGGCCGTCTTGGGCCAGCCATCATCTTTGGCGCAGCTTCCATATCTGCAGGCATTGTCACCGCCTTTCTTCCTGAGACACGTGGAAAACCCCTGCCAGACCACATCAATGATGACGTTCAAACCACTGAAAATATTGATCTCAATTGCAATGCCCAAGAAGACTCTAAACTCTGAACCTTTTGAGCTCCTGTGTTCATATCATGATTACGGCTGTTCAAACCACTGAAAATATTGATCTCAATTGCAATGCCCAAGAAGACTCTAAACTCTAAACCTTTTGGGCTCTCTGTGTTCATATAATGACGACAGCTGTTCAAACCACTGAAAATGTAAACATTGATCTCAAGAAGACTCTAAACTCTAACCTTTTGGACTCCCTGGCTGTTCAAACCACTGAAGTATTGATCTCAATTGCAACACTCAAGAAGACTCTAAACTCTGAATCTTTTGGGCTCCCTGTGTTCATATCATGATTACGGCTGTCCAAACCACTGAAAATATTGATCTCAATTGCAACACTCAAGAAGACTCTAAACTCTGAACCTTTTGGGCTCCCTGTGTTCATATCATGATTACGGCTGTCCAAACCACTGAAAATATTGATCTCAATTGCAATGCCCAAGAAGACTCTAAATTCTCAACCTTTTGAGCTCCCTGTGTTCAAATAATGATTACAGTACTGGTACCCCAAACTGAAACGTCACACAAGGAACTGCGAAAATCAGGAAGACTGAGGAGTCTAATAATTAATAATAATAATCCATTATTAACGTGTCATGTTTGTTTAGCGTTTTCACACTAATTGGGGAATCTAATTTTTGTGGAATCTTTTGCCACCAATAAGAAACGCTTGCATACTAAGCAAAAAGGGGTTTTACCCTTGTTGATTTCAACCCCAAAAAGGTACGGCTGTGCGATGTTCTTGCCAGCCAAGCTTACTTTTAGCAACAAAGCAGAGTAAAAATGACCCTTACAGGTACGGATTCACGTTACAAAACTGACTTTTAAGCCAGAACCCTAAAAGGACGCTAAAAGGTACGCCGCCGATCACCTCCACCACACCCCTACCACTTGGACAAAGGGAGTACCCCACGGGGGTTTTACATTCACAATATTCTTTGATGGTAGCTAGATTTGGTAGTGGATGTTTAGACACAAAATTGTAGCCCATAAAATATGTGCATTACGATACCTTAGCAATATATTAACGTTTGGTCGCTGCCACACAGGGATCAAAACCCCACGTAAACTGTAAACACGTGCGCATTCAGTGTGCAGGTAAAGCACGTGGAGAATGGCAGAACTCAAAAACACTTCTCGAAAGTTATGAAAGTCCCAAAGTGCTTTATAAGTACTGCATATTGCACAGAAAGCAATACAAATTGACATATCGTTTTTTTTTCAGGATTTAAACCACTTGGCTTCGCCGCGTGGTTTAAATCCTAATAAAACACTCCTGCTCGTTTACTAAACTATACTTATAGACATTAAATCACAGGCAGCCCAACTATTCTCTTTGAGGATCTTTTTTAATGACTAGCCGAGCGCCATATTGGAATAAAATCATTGAGCGCGCGGGTGGGGTTCCTGTGGTGTATTTGTTTGAAAGCTCGCGGATGGGATTCCTGTGGCTTTTTGCAAGCAATTTTTTCGGTCGCGCGGAATCGCACGTACGACAAAAAGATCGAAGAAAGTAGTATCTTGATACAAGGTCTGAAACTTGATGGCGTGGATGGATAGATGTGCGCCCCAGCTTGCTAGGGCACGGAAATCTCACGGAAATTCAACGACGAGCGCCGAAAGTTCACCGTGAAGCAATCGACTGACTCGCCGAAAAAAAAATGTTGTTAAAACTTCTCTTTCAAAACAAAAAATGTTTTTTTTTTCATAGGGATTTACACTGAGTACACTTCTAAAACCAACAAGAACAAACAGATCAGTATGTGAAATTTATTTCCATGTTTATTTGAAATATAACTTTAGTTTATTTGACAATGTGAAGAGATTTTCATTCAAAGTGTATTTATAGAATCCGTAAATGTTGTGTTTTAGCTAAAGTTTTTCGGCAATATAGCTTATAAAATACAATTGTAAACGCTTCACACTTTCAAAACATATTTTCTATTCTTAGTGTTGGAACCGCTATAAATAAGTAAGTGTTCACAAAATAAAGTTGAGCTTTTTTCAAGCATGGAAAACTTCGCAAAGCGGCCATCACAAATTCACTGTTTAGCTCGGCTGTAAGTTGGTTTGTACAAGACAATATCAGTCGTTTTGACATAAAAACTTCAACTCCAATCATTACCTGCACATACCAGAACTACTAGAAAAACTTTTTCCAGGTTTTCGTAATAGTGAAGAGCATCTGTGACTTCAAAAGCATGTACAAGTGCTCACTTGAATCAGCTGTTTTAAGCTAAACTCATTTTAGCTAGCTAGCAGCAAATGCATGCAGTGCAAATCACGATCTTTTCGACTCTCCCTTCGCCAGCCCATGATTTCCGAAATAAAATACATTCTCCTGTATTGTTATTTGTAGTTTTCAATTTAAAGTCATTTTCACAATCCATAAGTTAAATGCAAGAAAGTAATCGCCAACTTTTTCTGTGAATGTGGTATCTATTTCACAACACCGCCGCTCGATCGATATTTTCACGATTGCTCCACGATTGTAAAAATCCCACTGAAACCGGAAGTCCCTGCCCTAGCAACCTGGGGCGCACCTCGGTTCCATGCTGCCCCTTTTATACATTAATTTTAACCCCTTTGCTGAGCTCGTAGATGATCATACTTTTTACTGTAGTTGAACAGCAAGGTAAAGTTTATATATTCGAAGAAAAATTAAAATTTTCTCCCATGGCTAATTTACTACGCGCGAAAATAGGTTTGTCACGTGACCGAGTTTCATACCTTGTCAAAATACCTCTCTCTTCAACACCGCGCGACTTTGACGAAAAAATTGCTTGCAAAAAGCCACAGGAATCCCATCCGCGAGCTTTCAAACAAATACACCACAGGAACCCACCCGCGCGCTCAATGATTTTATTCCAATATGGCGCTCGGCGCGCGGTTAAAAATAACTTAATTGTCATTAAAAAAGATCCTCAAAGACAATAGTTGGGCTGCCTGTGATTAAATACGTACTTTTGTATTTGAGTTTAGTTTTCTTTAATTGTGTGTTGTGCCGTGAGTTTTGTGCCGTGAGTTTTGTGATGTGCTGTGGTTTGTATGTTGTGACGTGAGTTTTGCCTGTTGTGCCGTGAGTTTTGTGTGTTGTCTCGTGAGTTTTGTGTGTTGTGCCGTGAGTTTTGTGTGTTGTGCCGTGGTTTGTTTGTTGTGCCGTGAGTTTTGTGTATTGTGCCGTGAGTTTTGTGTGTTGTGCCGTGAGTTTTGTGTGTTGTGCCGTGAGTTTTGTGTGTTGTGCTGTGACTTTTGTTTGTTGTGCTGTGACTTTTGTGTGTAGTGCCGTAAGTTTTGTGTTTAGTGCCGTAACTGTCTTGTGTGTAGTGCCATGAGTTGTGTGTAGTGCCGTAGGTTTTGTGTGTTGTGCCGTGAGTTTTGTGTGTTGTGCCGTGAGTTTTGTGTAGTGCCGCAGGTTTTGTGTGTAGTGCCGTAACTGTCTTGTGTGTAGTGCCGTAAGTTGTGTGTGTAGTGCCGTAACTGTTTTGTGCCGTAACTGTTTTGTGTGTTGTGCCGAGGTTTGTGTGATCTGCCGTGAGTTTTGTGTGTTGTATCGTGACTGTTGTGTGTGTTTTGCCGTGAGTTTTATGCTGTGAGTTTTGTGTGTAGTGCCGTGAGTTTTGTATGCGTGCCGCGAGTTTTGTGTGTTTTACCGTGAGTTTTGTATGCGTGCCGCGAGTTCTGTGTGTTGTGCCGTGAGTTTTGTGTGTTGTGCCGTGAGTTTTGTGTGTTGTGTCGTGAGTTTTGTGTGTTGTGCCGTGAGTTTTGTGTCGTGAGTTTGTGTTTTTTTTGTTGCCGTGACAGTTGTGTGGCACCTTAATATTCTGACTGATTACGACGGTATTCTGCTATCTTCTTTTCCTCCCTTTGACCGTCTTCTAACAAGAATGCGTATATGACGTGAATTAAATTTTAGTATTTCCAGTATAGGAAAGATTAAAATTTAAATAAAAAAAATTGGTGTTTTTCGCTTCGCGCGGAACTACTGAAACGCTGACCTGTTGCATGCCGCCATCAACACGTTCGGCGCGGTTTCTACTGGAAGTAACAAGGGAACCGGAACCGGAAATGCGGCAGGGTGCGTGTCACCAATAATAAAAGCAAGCGAAACAGAAAAGTTTTACATTAATTCAAAGCAGGTCAGGCCAAACCACAAGTATCTGAAGTATAAACACAGAGAACTTGAAGTACAACATCAACATTGGATAATCTGGAGCCGAGAAGGTCGTTCAAACTAATCACAAGACTATTTGCAACAAGCTAAAGAACTTTGGTGTTTCGATACAGCTGAGATACATAAATCACAAACATTTCACACAGTGAAGAGCACATAGCATAGTTCATTTGCTGGA
Organism: Metridium senile; assembly: GCA_949775045.1. Classification (NCBI taxonomy): domain Eukaryota; kingdom Metazoa; phylum Cnidaria; class Anthozoa; order Actiniaria; family Metridiidae; genus Metridium; species Metridium senile. The sequence goes on along the minus strand of OX459103.1, from coordinate 4,601,809 downwards.
GTTGTAACTTACAATAGCGATCGAATTTACCGTTCAGGCCAAACCACAACATTTGAATTCCAAATATACCAAAGACTTACACCATACAGTCGAATTATCTGGGCTCGTAGTTAGACGGAGAGAGAGAACTTACACCATATCTGAGCTCATAGCAAGACGAGCGATTAAATTGCTGATACCATACCACAGCCGGCATTTGAAATCTAAACAAATCTGAGATTGAGTTGCGTGTACAATCATTATAGCGAGTCCTGAGAAGAATACCCAGATGAATGCAATGTACTTTTGTGGGATACCGGCGTTAGGTCGGTCTATAAAACCTGGCGGTTCACAGGTCCAAGCACTGGCTTCGTTCACATCAGGTTGGTGAAATATAACCTCTATAATATATTTGCTAACTCTGTACATAGTTTTAACATATATTAAAATATGTGTAATATTTTAGGCCACTAGGGTATATGTATTTATTAATTCCTTAGAAATACAGTATCCTGTTTTAAAGACTACCAGCTTCATACTGTATTACTAAACTTATATAAAATATTTTGTTTTAATTCGCGAATCCAAAAGAGTATTTAAAATTTTATTTGTTGTTGTAGTTTCGTTGTTTCCATTTTATATTTTCTCAATTCTCTTTGAAAATTAGTGGTTTTTTTTTGCTATTATTATAGTAATATAGATTTAGTTATTTCAATTTTATTTGTGTTTCTTAATTTAAAGAAATATAGTTGTTCTATTAATTATTTTTATGTATTTCTTACTAAAATATCTTGGGTACAAGGTTAACGCGCTTTACTGAAACTGAAAGGATTTTCATTTCATTTACTCATGTAAATATTTGTAAAAAAACTCATATATTTTTAGATCAAAACTGATGTATATTATTCATAATTGCCTATTATATTGCATTATGAAGATTATAAGCTCAAAGTATCTGTGGTTGAAGTGATAGCTACGCAGGCATGGGCCCATTGACCGCAAGATAGTCCGTGTGTTTATATATGCAAAGGATTAGGGTATTGAATAATACAGTATACGATTCGCTTTAGAAAAAAAACTTGAACGATTTTTTAATATTTTATGATATATTTTTAAATTGTCCTTTAAGCATCCATCAAGAAGAATATTGCTGCAAACCGGGTGCAAAGTAATCAATATTTAATTCCAACTGAAAGTATTTATATTTTTTAAGAGATTTTAAGGGCATAAGATGACGATGCCATCATTTATATGCAGATATTATCATCCAATTTGTATCGACTGGGTGAAATTAAAAATATCCAAAACAGTTAAAATCGAATCGTTTGAAAATTTACTAAAGTTTAAAGTGGCAAAAACCGCTAAAATAAAAAGTTTAATATTTAGTATTTTAAAAAGCACTAAATTAGAAAATGGTGAGTTCATTATACTGTATCAAATTTTTCATTGTGACCTAAATATCATGTTTTCTGCTATTTAAGGGGGCGCTATACCTAAGAAACAACTTCAGATAACGTTTCGCGATCAAGTGTGTTTTAAACAGCCATATCATATTCTAGTTTAAATCACGAATGTGCATGTGTTATCGTGTATAAGTGGAACATCAAGTTAGTGAAATAGTTCAACGTTTTTTCAGATGTCATCCGTTGTTTGCAAAGCTGTCGATTAGTTAAACAAAATTTTGTTTTCGTTGACTTGAAATGACAAAAGCAATACAACCAAAGTTAATATGAACTTTGATGAAATAAATTAAAGAACTATTTTATTCTAAGAAGGGATAACGTCCCGAAACGTCAGCAACGTACACATTTTTTACGAAGTACAAGTTGAATACAAGATTCAGGTTACCATTTTTACTGTGAGTAAGGTTTAGCGTCTAAAAAGGTCTGTAAGTATCAGAGGTTATTTTCTACTTGATTAAGCGTTTGTAATTCTGACGGTTTGTGAAAGGGTAAGGTTCCTATTTTTTCTGCTCTCTAAAATATTACAGAAATCGCGAGTTTTTTTATTCTTAGCTTCCTTCGGACTGACATCATTATCAATGTTGCCTGACCGTGAATAATAATGAAACTGAGTAGTTGACATTTGCTATTTACAAAGCTTTCAGTTCGTTAAACAAAATCTTGTTTTCACTGACCCTTGGGGAGTTTAACAAAAGATAACTAGGATTACAAGTTTCATTAAAGTTTTTAAGAACACTGGATCACCAGTCATTTATATCCGTTTGTTGCCGGACTTTGTTATCATATCAATTCAGATTTGTCAGATTTACAACATTTAAAATAGGAGTCAAAAGCCATTAGACTAAAAGCTAATATATTTAAACTTAAAGCTTCAGTACTATATGTATATATATGTATATAAGTGAGAATTGTGGTGGTAACTCAAGTACATTTCATTTAATGATTCATTACTGTGGTTAGAATTATCTATAATCTCGAGTCAATATTAATAATTCAGCTGTATATCACGTAGTATTGCCCTGGTAACCGTGCAATATCGGTCTTTATTGTTTAGAGTGATTTATTACTGTCATGTAATTGTAGTTTAATCACGTATTTTGGTATCAATACGGATTAATGCTATCATGTTAACAACTTGTGATTACTCTTTGTTGGCTTTGATGAGAGCCGATATTATAAAAGTCATTTTCGATGTGGCCTTCGTAGCGGCTCTTGTATGGGGAGAGGGAGGGGGATTGGATGGGTGCTGATTGCACTTGCCTCGACCTCAATTATTTTGGATATGAAAAATACATCATCAACATTCTTAATACTATCATCATCACTATTATTATTACTGTTCGGTCTTTTCTACGTAATTCAGCAACATCATTTCAACATTATTTTTAATGTTATGAGCTCTATGAGGTGAAATGATAGGAAAAAAGCCGATAATCTATCTAATATGAAATTGTAGAATATTGAAGATATGATACTAAGATATTTTTACAATAATATTAATACACCTACTTGCAGTAAGGTTGTCATACAAAAATATACATTTGTTATAAAGAAAATAGAACATTTGTGAGAAGATCACTCAAGCTGAACTCTCTCTTTTGTCTTTTAATTAATTCCTTTCGCTCTAAATCACAAATGTTCTATTTTCTTTGTGACAAATGTTCTATTTTGTATGACAACCTTACTGCAAGTAGGTGTATATCAGAAAACATTCGATTTATTTATTTATTTATTTTATTTATTTATTTAAAAGGCTTTCCACATCAGTGTGTGGGAGCCCAAAAAAGCAGAGTTAGGCTCCAAAAGTGAGTGTCTCGACGGATTAATTTCAATCAGTTCGATAAAAGCAAAATTTGATTGATGTGTCATTATCAAAAATATGAACGAGTCGGTTCGTGATCCGACTACTGCATACAGCATGATTGACGTTTCCTATGCTCGCTTCAGGCTGATTAGAAATCATTCACGGTTGAACTACCGATTATAGTGTCGAAATATCTTCGCTTTCCCCAGATTAACGGAAGGAACACTTAGATTTGACGTACGTCCACGCGCCAAATATAGCTACATCAGCTTATTATGATGACAATTTTAGATATGTGACAAATGAATGAATGAATGAATGGAGAAAGGAATGAATGGAGAAAGGAATGAATGGAAAAATGAATGAATGGAGAAATGAATGAATGGAGAAATGAATGAATGGAGAAATAAATGAATGGAGAAATGAATGAATGGAGAAATGAATGAATGGAGAAATGAATGAATGGAGAAATCAATGAATTGAGAAATCAATGAATGCGTCAGAGGACGTAAGAATGAATAAACTAACAGATATTATTAAACTCATCAATAATTCATGAGAAATTGACAATAGAAATCATAACTGTGGCTTAGATGTATTGGGTAGTTTTGTCGGGAATTCAGTAAAAACACCCCTAAAAGTTAAGAAGAATCTTTATAAAAGGCCGTGGCTCACATGATTTTTATCCACCTCCCGGAGAAAAAATTAAACCTCACCGAACGAATGTTCAAGTCTTCTTCCTTTTACTCCGACAAAGGGCTAAAGCTCGACTAGAAACGTCAGTAAAGTTAAGTCAACATTTTTTTACGGTGTTTTTTTTTTTTATAATTTCATTATATTACCTAGCGTTTACACCAAACACCGACGCAGCCTAAACTAATTTACTCGCTAGTTTCCATTCTTAATATAACAATTACGCCTCAATACCAAAAAAACACTGTATGCCAAGGAAAGGATGGAATACTCTTTTAACTGTGACGCATGACTAGTTAAACCACAAGGTATAGTTTCTTTTTTGAGATAATTATACATGATATAGGAAGAAGGAGGAGACTATAGGCTAGGCGTGATGTACAGTGTGTGTTTGGGTGGGCTATTAATAAACTAATCATGGATTTCCTGTACAGTTTAATTAAAGAGCTGACTTGAATAAATGTTAAAACAATCGTGACAGTCCGCACCAAATCGAAAGATCGTTTAGGATTGGTTTAAAAAACAATAGAGTATTTCCAAACAATTGCCCTAAACCTAACTAAACAGTGGTACTGTATTAGGGGGTTCTGTATTAGTCAGCACCAAATCGAAACATCGTTTAGGATTGGTTTAAAAACAATAGAGTCTTTCCAAACAATTGCCCTTAACCTAACCAAACAGTGGTACTGTATTAGGGGGTACTGTATTAGTCAGCACCAAATCGAAACATCGTTTAGGATTGGTTTAAAAAACAATAGAGTCTTTCCAAACAATTGCCCTAAACTTAACCAAACAGTGGTACTGTATTAGGGGGTACTGTATTAGTCAGCACCAAATCGAAACATTGTTTAGGATTGGTTTAAAAAACAATAGAGTCTTTCCAAACAATTGCCCTAAACCTACCCAAACAGTGGTACTGTATTAGGGGGTACTGTATTAGTCAGCACCAAATCGAAACATCGTTTAGGATTGGTTTAAAAAACAATAGAGTCTTTCCAAACAATTGCCCTAAACCTAACCAAACAATAGCGGTACTGTATTAGGGGGCCAACGAAAACCAGATTACTGAAATATTATTGTAAACCAGTGACTGAACAATGAAGAAAACTTAGCAATATAAAGAATAAAACTAGTAGCTTACATATATTATATATAGATTTCATATACACCTACTTGCAGTAAGGTAAATAGAAAATAGAACATTTGTGATTTAGTGCGAAAGGAATTAATTAAAAGACAAATGTTCTATTTTCTTTACACCTACTTGCAGTAAGGTTGTCATACAAAATAGAACATTTGTCACAAAGAAAATAGAACATTTGTGATTTAGTGCGAAAGGAATTAATTAAAAGACAAAAGACAGAGTTCAGCTTGAGTGATCTTCTTTTGTCTTTTAATCAATTCAGGCCAGTATCGTACTAAATCACAAATGTTCTATTTTCTTTATAACAAATGTATATTTTTGTATGACAACCTTCCTGCAAGTAGGTGTATATAGATTTTATATAGATTTTTTATATAGTTTACATTTATATATAGTTTACATTTATTATATATAGATTTCATATAAGGGGACCTGACATTTTTTTGATACGGTAATACGGTATAGCATCCACGCCTCCTCTTGCTTTGTAGTCGTTTGCACGTTCGATTGCTAAAGCGAAACCAGGAACTCAAAAGTTGAACAGTTACGATCATCAAACGTGCCATCGAATCATTTCGCTTTGTACTGAAACTGTTGACTTTGTTTCGCTTTGTATCATCAGTCACGGACATGAATACAATATGTGACATCCGTACCGATCCCAATGGCCTCGTTTTCATGTGTGATGTCATCATTTTCATCACTAATATTTTGCTATATATGGTAATTTTTGTTAATTTATTCTCATTGTCAGTCTATGACATCCGCAACGGACCAACTGGCCTCGTTTTCATGTGTGATGACATTTTTTTCTTTATCGTAATATTTTGGAACAATAGGTATTTGTACATCCCTTTTCCAGCTACTTTGATTGCCAGTTATATCCGCATCAGCCTGTCTGGCCTCGTTTTCGTTCGTGACGTGATCATTTGATGTTGTGTAATTAGCTAAGGAAAGAGAAATGTTCAATGTTTTGGATCATATTCAAGATCGAGTTACATCTGTATGTTTTTTTTAAAATTATCTTTGCAAAACTGAGAAAATTTAAAAGTGAATGTTTTTAGTATATAATTAATTCCAAAGTGCAGTCAGTGTTTACTTCAAAATACTTCATAAACCAGTTGTGACATCTTATCGTTAAGTTGAAACATCTTTTCCGCACTACAACTGGAAAACTTTGAAAGCCATCATCTTTCATCAATCCTTCTCATTACTAAGTTGAAACCCTCGTATTTTTCCGCCGGCGAAACAAAAAGAAACCTTCAATAATCAAAAACGAAAGGATTTTGAACAATCTCTCTTGTCATCAAGTAAAAAGTTCATCATTTTGTCAACAAGTAGTCTTTCAACGATGGATTGTGAACGTCAAGCAATGTTCTTCTACCTGACGGCGACGAAAGCACCTTCAAGGCCCAGTCTGTTTGCAGGTGAGAAGACTTTTCAGTCATCATTCTAAGGGGCGGTGTCGGCTTTACATAATGTTCACTTTCCTGTCGGAGATCAAAAGGTGATGATTTTATTCCCGAGTTGTTTTAATATATATTTTCATGTACACATTTGACCTGGGCTGGGTATTTGAATGAGATGCGCGCGCTTTAAAAATAGATGCTGTTTGCAGTAAGCGACAACATTCCCGGTAGCCGTCTGCATAACTGTGTCTGTGAGAGGGGGAGGTTTGATTGCGGCGATGCTAACGTATTGGGGTCATGCAATAGTAGGATTATATCAAAGATATTTGTACTTTTACTCCGACGAGGGGCTAAAGCTCGAAACGTCAGTTAAGTTCAGTCAACATTTTTCACGGTGTTACAAATTTCATTCTATTACCTATCGTTTATATCAAACACCGACGCAGCCTATACTAGTTTACTCGCTATAGTTTCCAATTATATCAAAGAGACTTGTCAGTTAAGTTTATGAAATAGTTTTGAATCGAGTCAGTATTGTAACGAGTATTGATGGCTGCAAAGTGTTGTTGTCATAATACATGTGCTTACATCATAATTAAGTCTAGTGTAGGTTTGTAGGTTGGAATCATTTTTGGCAGTTGTAATGACGATATCAAACATTCTGTAACATCCCTGAAGATGCGCGCTTAGCCCGAAACGTCGGAGTAAATAATCCAAAAACCAAGGTTGATGACTCTCAATTATTTAATCATAATTAAGATTTTAGAAGAAAACCATTACATTGTGTCGTTGTTGGAGGAAAAAGTTAAATAAAAAAGGAGTTAACTGTACACCTGATATGAAAAATATAATTTTATAGATGATTAGTTACTAGCTAGTTGGATGGATTGTTTTGTAAACTGAAAACTGAAACAGCGTACATGGTGTTTCGGTTATGGTATGGTTGTATCAATTGTTGTATTGTGGTTTTCATAGTGGTTAACATTAAAATATTAAATATTAGTGATGATGTTGGTGGTGATGATAATGGTGATGGTGGTGGTGGTAATGATAATGCATGATGATGATGATGATGGTATTAATTATATTTTTGGGGAATAATTAAAGTATTGATATGATGATGGTGGTGGTGCATGATGATGGTGGTGGTGGTGGTGCTGGTGGTGATGATAATGATGATGGCATTAATTATATTTTTGGGGAATAATCAAAGTAGTTATATGATGATGATAACGAAGATGACATTAATTATATATTTTTTAAATAACTTAGTAGTTATATCAATGATAATACTTTTGATAGTAATAATGATAACGATTATGATAATAATGGGCGAGCCTGCAACAATAATCATAATAATCATATTAAAAATAATGTTAAAAGGATGATAACAATATCGATATTTATACTATTAATATAGCCTGCTGTGGGCGCAGACTCTTTTTTGCGCTCAAAATATTCGCCATATTTTTTTGACGAATATTTTGAGCGCAAAAAAAGTCTGCACAGCGGGCTATATTAATAATACAAATTGTAATGATACAGCAGGACCTCATTCTAAAATAATCATAATAATATTACAAACAATGATGAGAATAATGATAACGATATTTATGATATTAATAGTAAAAATTGTAATAATACAGCAGTACCTCATTCTGACTTTAAGACTTACAAGTTCAGCAAGCTGCTCTGTTTTTAACATACACTGTAATATCATGAAATGAATATTGGTCATGGTTCACAACTATTTAGGGTTTGACAATGTAATCTCCTACCATCTTTTGTATGAATGGATAAATTTAATTTAATTTAATTTAATACAAATCATGAATAACAAAGACACAAACACAAACACAAAGCAAAAACAAGCATTTTCAATACTCACACTAAATAATTAAAACTCGATAGAGCATAGACTCCGAATGATGGTGATGATGATGATAATAATTATGATAAAAAAGGGGTTCCTTTCTCTTACCTAGAATGTCGTTCCAGGTAAGAGAGAAAGAAATCTCTGCTCGCAGGGTAGCCATAATATTATGATAAAGAATTATGATGATAAATTATAATAAAAAATTATGATATTGAAAAAAACAGTGATAATAATAATAATAGTAATAATTATTATTACAATATTCAATAATATTGGTTAAAAGAAAGTTATTTACTCTTTCAATTCTATGTTAAAAATTCCAAAAGTATATTGAGAAAAATAATAATTATGATAATTATAATAACGATGATAATTATTATAATTACGATAATGATAAATAATCATTAATATCTTCCTATATTTATAGCAGTTTATTTTTGAATCAATTTGTAAAGGCATCAAAAATTACTAGAATGCACTAGAAATATAATTAAGTATTATTATTAATGACTAAAACATTATAAAGGGTAGTGGGGGGACGGTACGTGATCTTAGCCGTGATTCAATACATGATATCAACCGGGTGCACTTGATATTGCACCCATACATTCTTTACAAATACGTAGATTAGTGCTAACAATGGCTATTACAATCTACGGAAATTTACGCAAAGCTTGAACGGAAATACGCAAGTACGTGAAGCACTCAGCAAATGCTGCCAGGCGTTCCTTGTCGGATCGAAAAAAAATGTTAAAAAATATTAATATGCATACATTTTAATCCCGTGAAATTTTAGCCAATGTTAAAACAGCTGAATTCACTTATATATGTAAACATTTTAAGCAAATATACCTTTTGTATCTTCTAAAAAACCCAAGGTAAAATTGAAAAAGATTATTTTTAAAATCTCCTATTGTTTGCGGACCAATTGGAAGCGAGATATTTTCGAAGTTCCCGGATGTCAACAAAGGCAGACGGAAAGGGGGCGCAAAGTGCACAAGATTATTACGAGCGAAAACTTCAAATGTTTAGTCAAGGAATTTAGTGTTTTAACGCGCATTTTTGCCATCATGGCTGATGTAATTGAAGATGAGAGTGTTACAGTTAAAAAAGGTGAGGTATTGGATTAATTTTGATCGATTTTAATCATAATTTTCGATGATTTTTTCACGGTTCATGGTTCATGGCTTCAAAAATCTCGTTGACTAAGGACGCTTTTCCTATCCAGTGTCAACGTCAAAGTGATCGTTTTGGCTTCTTCAGGGGTTGAAATAACGGTAGTTTTCGCTATTAAACAATCCAGATGTTTATATATTAGGTCAAAGTAAGCAAGGAGGTTTATCTATGCTGGATGCTTCGAAACAAAAACCGTCGCTTGATATTAAATTTTGTCTAGAGTGTGATTCAAAGTTTAACTTGTATATAATTCTGAAAACCCTCTTGAGAAATCTTCCTTAGAATTTTTTGTGGTTTCTTGATAATTTAGTTCACTTTTAGGTTGATAAATATCTAGAGTTTCGGTCACCATAAGTAGTGTGGTTCATAATAATTTGTGAAATTAAGACGACATTCAACTTGATATTTTTTTACCTCTTATATAAATTCTCGTCTACAATGTGTTCTTGCTTGATAGCAATTCCTTACTAGTATTGCCAATTAACTTAACTGTGAATAATCTTGAAAGCAACAAATCTTACAGAGTAATCTTTAATCACATAATTTTTAAGCCGTGAATTTTTTTTTTGAACTTGGTCGGTAAACTTATATGTCTCAACAGTTGTGGTCTAAAATCCGACGCCAAAATATTGCCCTTTTGTCCGACTCCTGGCTGGATAGCTGGCGGTATTCCATACAATAAAATCCAATTTCTTTCGTGTAGGAATGTAAGGAAACTTTATATAACTTATTTGTGATTATAACTCATTTAATTTGGTTTGTTATGAGAATCCTTAAAACAGCCGCAGGCAATATTTTGCTTTGATATAGCTGTGTCGACCACTAGGGGTCCAAGTTATTTTGGTTTTATAAGTCATGAAAGTTTTTTCTCATCCAAGATAGTCACGATTTTGATACACTGAAACTTTATGACCTTTAATTTGTTGGTAGATGACATCTTATGAAATGAGTTAGTTTAACAAAGGATAAGAAACTTCAATAAAATTTGTACATTTGTTTCTCTCTTTTGAATGTTACAAAAAAACTGCATAATCACTGAGAAATTATTAAAACGACAATAGGATTTCAGTCCCTTTAAAAGGTCACTCTGAATTAACTGACCATTTCAGTCCTCTCAAAACTTCAACTGTCAGATAAACTGTAGTATATGGCTTATGCATAAATATTATGCATGAATAATATATCTATAATACATTTGTACTATCTATAATAATGGATATGCATACTTTAAAAAAAAAGTTTGAAAATGACTTAAAAAATCTGAGCCCTAGGAGGGGAAAAAAATCTGAGCCCTTTGTGGGAATAAGATTTTTTTCTGAGAACTTTTCCAACTTGTATTTTTGTTTATTTATTATTTAATTCTTAATCACTGCATTTTTCTCTAAACTATGCCATTATCAGCATTACTAAAGTTGTGTGATAACATTATCATTTTTTTAATGAAGAATTTATCTGCAAGTTGTTGAGTGACATCGTTGTTTACCTATTAAAGGGCAACTATTCAGGGTTAGACATAAATATGTATAATAATTAGCAGGACTGTCAGATCTAACATTAATATGTGAAAGATTCAAAGCTTGCCCTTCAAATAGTCTCTTTCTGGGAAATACTACTGCTATATACTCCTCTTTTATAAGTTTCAGATCATTGCTGCATGTTTTAGAGCTGGTCAATCTCATTTCATAATAGTTAAATCTAACATTAATATGTGAAAGATTCAAAGCTTGCCCTTCAAATCATGGGCAGCAGAGTATCATTCGCGTTTGTATTCGCTTGTAATCCCCGTGTATTTATAGTTACCAACGGTCGCTTATTTGCTTGCTTTGTTATTCCCTTGACCTTCGTCTTTATATGTCTAGCTCCTATTTCAATCTCGTGATATTGGTCTATCTAGTATTAAAAGCGATCGTGTGTAACTCAGTTACTAATCGGTAACTTCTTTAACTGCCCCCGAAGGTATATAAGATACCAGGGTACGCAGCTAGCCCTAATCCTATTATTTTCTATCTGCTCAAATCCGTACTAGGTAAACATCACTGCTATGGACAGTGATGATAGATTGGCAAGTTCGGACTCTGTTCGCTTGCTATCCGACTCCGTTTGACTAGGAATAAAGATTGCGTTACCGTATTAGTTTTTGAATAGTCCGGCCGTTATTTTGACACAAATGTTCAAATAGTCTCTTTCTGGGAAATACTACTGCTATATACATATACTTTTCTTTTACAAGTTTCAGATCATTGATGTTTTGTTTTAGAGCTGATCAATCTCATCTCATGTCACTTTTTTTTTTACTCTGACAAAGGGCTAAAGCTCGAAACGTCAGTAAAGTTAAGTCAACATTTTTTACGGTGTTACAAATTCATTAAATTACCTATCGTTTATATCAAACACTGAAGCAGCCTATACTAGTTTACTCGCTAGTTTCCATTTTCATTTCATAATAGTTTGTTACAATACATTTTATAAAATCACATCTACATACATGTCAAGCAATTTTTTCATTAACAATGGACCTTTTCTCACAAAGCAGCCAATCCTATGGAAATGACTGGCAAGCCTCACTTTGAGTTAATAAAACAAAAGCACCATGAGACAGAGCGAGGCTTGTCGGGCATTTGCATACAATTAGCTGCTTCATGAGAACAGTCTATACCCTTGCTCATGAAGACAAACATTTTCTTTGACAAGCTGTCCTTCACAAAGTTTCCTGTCTGAAACATTTATGCTATAATTACTGTAGGCAACACATTTCTTGACATATTTTTCTTGTCATCTATCTACCTGACCAAATTCTTGACAAGTTTTTTTCACAAGTAAAACCTAGCATGCCGTCTTTTCTTTTTCAAGGAACATTGTTTAAAGTCTTTCCATCCGCTTTGTAAGCACACTAATACGTTTCCTTGTGAGGGTCCAAAAGCTGTCACTGAAAACTTTCTTGTGTAGATGCAGCTTTTAAAACTCTTCATGTTACAAAAGTACTTGTGATACTTAATAAACCCTTTACTTTAAATGTCTAGCTATTCAAGGGTTTTGCCCTTGATAATTTGATATATTGTATGCAAACGGGCAGTCAAAGCTAATACATTACAAAATGATTATTCATAGACATTGTTTATTTTTACACACACTTTATCATTCTTATAAAGACTGCAACAGTTGCAGTCAAAACATCCCATTATAATCTGATTATGCATTAAAAACATAAATTATTCTTACTGACAATACTGTTTACATTTAGTTACTATTGAGATGTATTTAGTAACATTTTGGTTAAGATAAGATCAACAGAGCATTTTGGGTTTTGGAAGTGTGCCATTCACATTTTTATCACGTGCCACTAAACGTTGATTCATTGTGTTTTCATTGTTTCAATTAAGACTCCTAGGTTGCATGATTGTAAATGCATTTTATATCAGTTATGTTCATTATTATTGTTCTCTTAATCATAAAGATTATCTTAGTTTGTTGAACATGTACGTGTGTATGTTTATCTAAAAACAATTTCTGTTATTGTAACCACACTATTTAAGCTATTGTGCATAATTTGTTTTAACAATAACAATTTATGATCCAATCTTTTGATATTGTAGGGGTGACTCAAGTTGAAATATTTTGTGTTAATTTTATAATGTTTGTATGTACATGTATGTCATATATACACTTTCAAAGATCTGGGTTTTTTTTAGATAAAGTTATATCAGTAAAAATGATTGGTAGTTGACTAACTGCCATTTGCCATGTGCTTTTCACTGCATGGCCACCTGTTACCTTAAGCTTTTCACAGGGACAACAAATTATCTACTAGTAAATAATACTATGATACCACTCCAAAAGGGTGCAATACTCACTATTATTGATCCTTGTAGAACACACTTCATATAATATTACAAGTTTTTGTTTGGTGTTTTTCATGGAAGTTTTTCAAATGTTTTCATGTGTGAAGTGGTTGGAAAAATATAATTATGCGCATGCTAATTAGCATACATTATCACACTTAAATGATGCTGTAATCAATAATCAAGTCTATCACACGGCTTGGTTGTTGTCACCAGTACAAGCAAAACTTTGCATTAAGATTGAGAAAAGGCTTTTTTGTAAAGATTAGTTAGACGGAGACAGGTGCTTTTACGGTGTGAAAATGCAAACACATTTAGTGAGACAGAAGTTTATTCCACATTCAAATGCAACTGTTTTTTACGGTAAGAGAAACCTGTTTTATTTCAATGGTATTGTTCTGTAGTTATTATATTTGTATTTGCTATGTTTTTGAAAGAATTATTGGATAATAACAATGACAACTTATAATATGTTTTAGCACTATAACATAAACAGTATTTTTAAAATTTCTGTTACAAAAACAAAATATTTGCTACAAAAATGAGGACCAGTTTATAATTACCATGTGGTGAAAAAGCGTCTTATGATATCATTTGCTTTTAAAACATATTGTGTGCTTTTCTTGTTGCATTTTGAACAAAGTTTCCTCCTAGGTGTTGGGAGTGATTACATTGATTAACACATCCTTAACACAAAGTATATGACTAGTTTCCTTTTCATAATATTATTATCTCAGGTGTTTCACACCTATTTTAGTAGGATTTACATCACTTGAATTTCAATTTTTTTCTTCAAGGGTATAAGAATACAATCATATATATATATGGGTAAAGTAGTTCAATGTAAAAAGAGTATTCATAATAATTTATTTTAACCACACTAATCTTACTGGACAAATTACTTTGCTTATCAGGAACATTTCTAGCTTTAAAACTGTAATTACGGTAAATATGTCTGCATGTGGTGAGGTTGAAGAAATGTTACACAGTAATAATAATAATTATAACAGTAAATTTGCCATGACATATGGGTGTTCAATTTGCTGAAAAACACATTGTAGCATTTCATTTCTGATCAGTTTTGGACAAAATTTGAAACAACATTTAAGTAAAAAATATCTCATATTAAAATATTTTTTAGGAAATATTTCATTTGCAATGTTATATGTTGATGTCATTTTGTACAAATATAAGCCTTATGAATATTATGTTTTTAGATATAAATATGTTGGTAAATAAACTATTCTATTGTTCTTCATTCTGTTCTACTCTATTTTATTTTATTCTGTTCATTCTATTCTACATGACCAGTTGTATAGTGAACAAAGATGTTCTTTACTTCAATATTAAAAAATATTAAAAAATATTCTTTTACAAATGTGGTTTGTTGTTTAAAAACTGTTACTACAGCTGTGAGCAAGTTTATGTTACAGTGGTTTCTTGGTACTTAATAACATGAATTATTCATTAGCTTTTTCTAGTCAAGATTATTCTTTAGATTGGAGTCTGTATACAATGACATCATAACTAAAGTATTTCAATTGAAAACCATATTTATTTTGTGGTGAATTGTATTGTATATGAATATTGCATTATCTTAGTATGAAATAAGTTTTCTTTTCTTTAGTTTATTGGAATATTTTAATTAAATTGTGGAAATGCATTATAATTATTGCATTTAATATCAGACTACAAAATTGTATCTAATTTGTGGTTTACTGTATGTAGACGAATATTATATTCTTTAAGTGTGAAATAATTTTGCTTTCTATAGTTTATCAATTCAAACATTTTAATTTGTGGAAATGCACTAAAGTTGTTTGATGCATTACTATAAGACTACAAAATCATATTCAATTTGTGGTTTACTGCTTGTAGACGAATATAATTTTTTTTTTTAGTCTGAATCTTTTTTATTTCTTTCATGAGTATATAAATTGAAACATTTTAATTTTATTATGGAGTGCACTAAAATTTCAGACTACAAAATCATATTTGACTTGTTGATAAAAATTTTGTGTATAATTCTATTCATGAAATATTATTTTTGTACAAGTTTTGTTCATTGAAACATTTTTCTTTATGGAATGTACAATGCATTAATACTTCTGCATATTTTATCATAATATTTAGTTTGTGATAAATTATATGTACATGAATAATGTATTTTGTAATAGACCCTTTCCGAATTTGCTTAGATGATCACAAAACAAAGGTTCCAAAAAAAAAAATCACTTTTTTTAATGTCTCAATCTTCTAGCTATCTAGACACGTGTGCCCTACTAATTGGGGAGACTCAGACACACTTACTTCTTCTACACTAAATATTTTGCACACAACTCGGCTCACATGTTCATATTTTTACTGAACTTGATTCTTTTATTTATCAAGACCAACTTCGACTTGAAACCATTGTTTTTATGTTCATCCAAGCAAGTTTGGGAAGGTCTATTGTGAATTAGAGATCATAGTTATTCTTGCTTCAAATGAACTAATTCTCAATCAACTTTAATTTTTCAGTTTGTCAAGATTTCAGAGTGAGAGAAGATGGAGCGTTGGCAAGCAAGCTGCAAGAGGAGGAGTGTAAGTCAAATGGATTGTCGCTCACTCATTCACTTTAGGGCTGATCCACACTAGAGACAAAGTTTGCTCTAGGCGTCAAGATGATTGTCACAATTTGTCTGACATTTTGGATGTATTTGTCGTGACTGAACAAAAACCTTGTTGCACTTGAACAAACTTCAAAGGTTCTGTTGACTTGCCCCTAGAGCATAAAATTTGCAACAAGTTTGCTCATATTACATGTTGTGACATTTGTTTAGTTTTTCGAGCAATTCATAGATTTCTCTAGTGCAGATCAGCCCTTAGCCAAGCTACATGCCTGGGACCCCAATAGTGACGATTGGTCATGAATGCAGGTGGCTAGCACAGCCTTGTCAGAGCTACGCAATAGTTATTTTGTGGTTCTGTATACTGCAGTTCTAACAGTTAAATTAAATTATCCAAAAGTTCATAAAATAAAATAATCATATAAATATGTGGGGGAAAATCTCACTAATAAGTATATTTTCTCATTTTTTCATCATTTTCTTTGTCAAACAGAAATACTCTATTGATTTTTTTTTGTTTTATGAATTTATTTTACAGGTTAAATTAGGTTTATCACTACAAACCTATTTTCTTTTGCTATTCCGTTAAGTTTCAGTGTTTCAATTTCAAACATTGTAACTTTTTTAAACCATTTATGTAAACAAAGTGTATCGCTTTGAACCTATTAATGTCATTTTCAAAGTCAAATATTTCTAATATTATGTCATTTATGTAAATCACCCAAACTATGATATCACCAACAAAAAATTTGGTTTATAGTTTATGCTTTTGTTTGTCCATCCATGATACAAGTATGTATATTATATTTTATTAAAAGAGAATAAAAACAATTTAAATCTTATATATTTTTGTTTCTTGTTAATCTTTAGACCAGAAGCATTACTTTAAGAACAAAAGTGAAAGAAAGACAGTACGAGGTGATGTCCGTGTTGCAAAGCAGACATATTTAGAAGAAGTCAAGACAGCTCAGCTTCTACCGCAGCAAGAACTGGAGCAAATATCAAGGTAGGAATGCATTTTATTATATTAATTATCAATAAAATTAATAAAAAATAAAATAAATAAATCACTTTTTTAATGTCTCAATTCTTCTAGACTGGACATGTGTGCCCTATTAATGGGGGAGATTCAGACACACACTCACTACCTCTACATTTAAATATTTTGCACGCAATTTAGATTACATGTTCATTTTTTATATTTCAAAAACGTGAAATAAATGCCATCACTATGGTTACATGATGTAATTATGATATACTTCTCTGTCTGATGTCTCTTTCTGGGGAGCATTCATTTTTTTATAAGGGGATGGTCAGAGAAATTAAGAGGAGTAAAAAAGGGAGGGCAACTTTGATTTTGTGTGCAGATGGTCATGGTATTTCAAAGTATCAAAGCATAGATGGGGGTGGGGCAACAACTTTGGCAAATATGTTATCAGCAATTATTCTTATGCATGGCCCTCACTGCTTCTAAAAATGAATGCTCTCCTAGAAAAGTAATTATTCCACTAAATTGATATTACAATTTGGTGATAGTGTAAAATGAAAAAAACAAAATACAAAATATTCAGAATGACAATGCTGTGAACACTATTACATATTTCTATTACTCAGAGGAAAAGAATTTACAATTCATTTAATTTTTGTGGCGAAAAAGTGCAAAGGTTATCTGCATCCACCATGTCTGGTTATGTCACAAAAGCTACTGTCTTGTTTGCTTCCTTCCTAGTGCTCTCTTTTTTTGAAAAACTCTCTGTTTTGAAAAACTGCTCTTTGTTATCACTAAATTATATACATGTATCACAAAAGCCACAATAATAATTCAATTTGTAAAACAAAGACTACACAAATATGAATTAGATTGTTTCCTGACTAAGATATTTCATGGAAATATACAAACTAAGGTCACTCTATGTAATTTTGAAAAACTGCTTAAGATTTGTTTTCACTAAATTTATATACATGTATCACAAAAGCCAGAATAATAATTCAATTTGTAAAACAAAGCGTACACATATATGAGTAAAATTGTTTCCTGACTAAGATATTTCATGGAAATATACAAAGGTCATTCTATAATAGTTGCCCTGTGAGTGGGAATCAATTTCAGCGTGGGAAACAAAGTTATTTCATGACCTAAAATATTTTCAATAACTGTTCTTCTCCTCCATCAAAGCAACACAATGCTTTTAAAGGGAATCATGTAACTTATTATACACTATTGCTGGCCAGTAAACCTACAGTACATGACAATGCTCAACATGGCATGTGAAGTCCAGAATATTAAACATATTCAGATGTCTGTTAAGGAGACAAAGTGAGGGCTATATTTTGAAGGTTTATGACTGATATACTGATACTGAATGTCAACTTGTCGTAGCAAAGACACTAAACCCTTGACTTAGATATACAGCTCAGTAGACATAAATGTATATTAGATGAATACACCTTGAGTAGTCTGAATGAAGGCACTAAACCAGCAAAATAGATATTAGATGAATAGGTACACCTTGAGTAGAATGAAGGCACTAATTATAAACCAGTGAAATAGATATTAGAGTAATACCTTAGTTAGTAGAGTGAAGGCACTAAACAAGTGAAATAGATATTAGATGAATACACATTAGTAGAATGAAGGCACTAATTAAAAACCAGTGAAATAGATATTAGACTAATACACCTTGAGTAGAATGAAGGCACTAAACCAGTGAAACAGATATTAGATGAATACACATTAGTAGAGTGAAGGCACTAATTATAAACCAGTGAAATAGATAGACTTATACACCTAGTAGTCTCCATTGTTTTGTATTTATTTGACTGTAATTACATTTTGACTACCGGTATTATATTTTGTTTATTAGATTTAGTGCCTTCACTCTTATCTAGTGTTAATGTACTTTTAAATGAAATCATGTAATTTTATACTAATGTTGTTATAATGATCTACTAGTGAGGAAACTGACAAGTGGCTAGCAAGAGATCTTCAAGAAAAGCTACATAGTGAGGTATGACGTTGTGATTTATTTATCATATCATTCATATCTATTTTATCAAATTATTGTTTTTATATGTAATGTTTAATAAACGAGCAGGAGTGTTTTATCAGGATTTAAAACCACAAGGCGAAGCCAAGTGGTTTTAAACCTGATAAAACACGATCTGCGAGTTTATTGAACGACTTCAAAAACTCCAACCTATATTTTGGGTTTTTGTAAAAAAAAACAAGGATTTATGAAAGTTTATTAGAGAAAATTCAGGTTAAAGTTTATGTAAATTAGTGTGAATCTATATCTTCAGTTAAAACACTCGTCACGGTTACGATTTCTTTTGAAATTTTCTCATGAATTATTAATGAGTTTTTATATGTAAAATAAATATATATTATATATATTTTGGATATGTATATAGAAAACTTCTCAAGGCATAAAGGTTAACGTTAAGTTTTCTATATACATATCCAAAATATATATCCACATATATTCAAGGCATGGTCATCAACCAACCAACTTTATATATATATTTTGTATAAATTTATTTTATGTATTATTGTTGTATATTTTTATTTATTTGAGCCCATTTCATGATCAACTTTGAATTCATTGTCAGTGGTTATTGTAGGTTTTTCGTTTTTCTAATTTTTGTTATGCTTTTTTCTCATTTTACAGGAAAGAAAGGAAATGGAAAGACAAAAACGACTAGCACATCATGATGCAGTAAGTAAAATAATAGTCTAAGAAAACAGACATTATTTCACTCCTCTTCCCCCCGGCAAACTAGTTTCGTGGGGGAAGAGGAGCGAAAGAACATTTGTTTTCTCAGGCTAGTAACATAATTATTGCCTTAAGTTGTATGAATTAATAATAGCAATTTATTGAATTCAAAAAGACATGATTTAATTACTGATTAAAATGTATAATGCAATATGTCAACTAGATTTTTCTTTTTGTTAAATATATTTTTCTTAATAATATTTTCTGCACAGTAGTGTCAAAAATGTTTGTTTGAAATTATTTGTACAGAAAGTTGCCAAGAGCCTACAAAATCGAGAAAAAGAAAAACGTGAGCGAGAATGGCGGAGAAGAAGAGAAGAGGAAATGTTAGGAAGAGAACAACAAGAAAGAGAGCATCAGGAAATGGAAGAACAGGAGGTTGATGAACAAACTGCCATAGAGTTAAGAGATGCGGTGAGTTTTGAACATATAGCTTTTGAGCTTAATAGTAATTGTGTTTGATTTGAATAGTTATTGTTCTACTATTTGGTTTTGATCAAGATAAGACCAATCCTGCCAGTTACCATCCAATAAATAGATTATATTCATTCACTCCGCCAATCACACATTCATTTGTTCATCCATCCATCCTTTAATTCATTCATTTGTTTACTCCATTCATTTAATCCACTCATTTGTCCATCCATTTAGTCATCCATCCATTCATTCATTCATTCATAACATACATACATTTGATATAACTTGAATGGAGTATTAAATGAAAAAATAACTTTGATCTTGCAGAAACTCGCAAGAGAACTTCAAGAACGGGAAAAAGAAATGTATGAAAGGGAACGTGAGAGATACAGACAGGAACGAGACAGAGAAAGACATCGACATGAAAGAGAACA
Source organism: Metridium senile (assembly GCA_949775045.1). Classification (NCBI taxonomy): domain Eukaryota; kingdom Metazoa; phylum Cnidaria; class Anthozoa; order Actiniaria; family Metridiidae; genus Metridium; species Metridium senile. The sequence goes on along the minus strand of OX459103.1, from coordinate 4,581,193 downwards.
GAGGAGAGAAAGAGAACGCGAAAGAATGGATGGTCAGGAAATAGACAGTCATGGAAGAGAACATGAAAGAGAACAGAGGAGAGAAAGGGAAAGAATGGATGGCCAGGAAATAAACAGCCATGAAAGAGAACAAAGAAGGGAAAGAATGGATGGCCAGGAAATAGACAGTCAGAAAGAACTGGAAATGCGAGATGCTGTAAGTTGAATAAACAACATGTTCATTGATATTTTAAATTTTGATACAGTGGAACCTGCCTTACGGCCACCCGCTTTATACTGCCACCGTGTTATTGCAGACAGTTTTTTAGGTCTCGACGAAATGCATGGCCATACGTTTCTATAAAATTTACCCGCTTAATACGGCCACCCCGTTAATACGGCCACTTTGGGCTGTTCCTTCAGTGTAACGGGGTTCAACTGTATATTATATAATTTGTTGATTATTCATTCATTCTCTTATTCCGTATATATTTGTCCATTTGTTTATTTTATTTTTTATTGATGTATAATGTTTGCATTTTATTTACTAATTTAATAACATTTGGTTGAATTTTGTCACTGGTTGAGATCATTATATTTTAGATTCTTTGTTAGTAATATAATTTTCACTCAATAAAATTGTTGGAAAAATTTGTTTTTTTTTATCATCAATTCAAACAACACATTCACTCCTTTCTAATTATTCATGTATTTGTATAATTATTTAATTGTACTTATTCTACTTTATTGAATTAATTTAGAGAATTGCTCGAGAACTCCAAGAACGAGAAAAGCAGAAATTTGACCGAGAATGGCAAAGACGAAAAGAACAAGAAATGCTCATAGAACAGGAGAGAAGGAATTATCGAAGAAGTTCTTCTGAGCCGATCGAAAGAGAAAGAGGTAAAAAATAAATTTTCAAATATATAATTTGTACTAATTTTTCAGTTGATACATATGCGCCATTTGCAAAAGAGGTAGTAACGTTTTTGCATTTTTAAAACAGAAAAAAGTATTATTTATTTCCCCCTCGCCATTCTTCCAAAAAATGCAACAAAGTCATAAAATGAAATGTCTAAAGTACTTACAGTTATTCTTGAACGTCGAAATTGTAAAAAAGTGTCAAAAATTCATCCATTTTCACGAAAAGAAATCCGGCGTGTTTCTTCTTGAAAAGCTGAATGAAACTGCAAACTTGCATACACATAACTGCGCAAAGCATTGTTGAAAAATAGCGCGAACAATTATGGAACGCGCGCGCGCGCGCGTCAAATTTGTTTGGCGCCAAATTTGGCCACTCTTCAGTTCAATATTTCGAAACTTTTATTTACTCACCTACTTTTTTAAATTCTGTGTCTTTGTTTGTCTCTTGTATTTCCTTATTGTTCTCATTGTTTTTCTCTCACTTGCAGGCACTAGAAGAACAGCATCAAGGCCTGAACACAATCCTGTTACAATGAACGGCCACACCGAACCAGGTATCCATCGCCAAAGTCGCCAAGGCAGCGGTAGAGAAGATAGAAGAGAAAAAAGAGAAAGTTCTGGCAGTAACAGTAGCGGTGGAAGTGTTGGAAATGGAAAAGAAGTAGAACGAAAACCGACAGTGTACCAAAAACCGCCGAAAGACGACCGAAGACCGCCGAAAGACGTACAGAGATCACCGAAAGACGAACGAAGATCGCCGATAGATGACCGAAGATTGCCAAAGGACGACCATAGACCGCCGAAAGACGGACGAAGATCGCCGAAAGACGAACGAAGATCGCCGAAAGTCGACCGAAAACCGAGGGAAGAACGAAGAAGAGACAACGCAGAAAACGCTGTTGTTGCTGTTCCAACCACTGAAAATGGCGGCGGTCGTCTAGAACGTGATAAAATAATAATGGCAGACGGAACAGAGATACACTTGTTTGACGACGAGGAGGATCCACAGAAGGATCTTGAACGACAGAAACTCAAAAAGGACGAGGTAGGTTTTGCTCTTCATTTATTTGTTGTTTTTATTAAATGTTTTTGTTTTTTGCTGTTTTATACATGTTATTTGTTTGTTTGTTTTTCGTCTTGAATTTTGTTTTTTGTCTGTCTAATTTGTTGCGGTTTTTTTTGCCTGATGTAGTTTTGTTGATTTTTGTTGAATTAAAAAAGGTTTTGTGCTAAATAATTAGTTTTGTTTTCAGGAATTTGCTAAAATGCTTCAAGATCAGGAAAGGAGGGTAAGCTTAATCATCGTTTCATAGTTATCAATATCACTCTTATCATTATTATCATCATTAGCATTATTAATATTATTATTATCTTAAATCACTCATTGCTGTCATCACTGCTGCCTATATAACTATCATTATTTAAACAATATCCATCACACCACTATCGTCACTCATCACTATCATCTTCGCGTTTATCATCATCATCGTCAACTTCATCATAATAGGAATGCTTAATTATTTTAAACAATATGATTAATTTCTTTTATAGATTTCGGAAGCAGAGAAAATGGCGACTGAGGACAGAAGACTTGCAATGGAAGAACAAGATCGGGTAAGATGATGATGATGATGTGCGATGATGATGATGTTGATGATGATGATAAACCAAAGTTTGTACAAGTGGTGATGATGATAATGATGATGCCCGATGGTGATGATGATGATGATGATGATTGATGATGATGATGATAAACCAAAGTTTGTACATGTGATGATGATGATAATGATGATGCCCGATGATGATGATGATGATGATTGATGATGATGATAAACCAAAGTTTGTACATGTGATGATGATGATAATGATGATGCCCGATGATGATGATGATGATGATTGATGATGATGATAAACCAAAGTTTGTACATATGGTGATGATGACGATAATGATGATGCACGAAGATGATGATAAGAATGATGATGGATGATTGTAGATGATGATTATGCTCTCATGACGACGTCGATGATGAGGATGCATAATTGTGATGATGATGACAATAATGATAATGATAGTAGTAAAAAAGTCCATTCTTCAATGTCTAAAATATCTACTGATTTTGTTAGGAGTTGGCTCGACATCTACAACGCAAAGAATACCATAGAATGCAACAGGAGAAGAAAGAAAGACAAATGAGACGAGCTAATAGTATTCCTTCAGATAGACATTCTGTCAACATCGAGGTAAATGATAAAATATAGTAAAATATGGGATGTTTATCTGTCTATTTTCTTGAGATGTGTGTTTCTTTGTTTGTTTATTTATTTTTAGAAATGTGCGTCATGTGCCATCTGACGTTGTGTTATTGTCGATTGTCACCCCCGGTTCCCGTTCCACTTCCCCGTTCCATTCTAGGCCCAGTGTGTGACTAATATTACAGGCAGAAATGGCACCCCACGCTGAATATCCCTTTGAAAATGACTTGTAAATAGAGGATGAACCATTAGATATTTGAGGGGGTGGGGGACTGAGCAATTACCAAAAATATTCGAGCACAGCTTTAACCTCGAAAAATAATATCGTGCGCGACATGAAATCCTGAAATAAATATTTTGCAAAACGGAAAAAAAAATCTTGCACAACCTCGGAGGCCAAAAAAGGATATCCTGCACCAAAAAAATCCCCCACCCCCTTCAAATATCTAATGGCCGTCCCCAATGACACATAGTTAGTCTACTTCATTCCATCATTGATAGAGTAAAAATATTATATCCGTGAAACAAGTAGTACTAATTAGTACTAAATAGTGCTAATTGAACAATAGATAGAGTGATTTTCATATGAACGTGAAAGGATAGGCAAAATAATAGTTAGTAGTAAACACTAAACCCATTGTTTCCTTTTGTTCTTTATCAACTACCACAAACTAAATTGTCTATTTTCTTGCACGGTCATATGAAAATCACTCTAGCATAAAATAACACTATTTAGTACTATTCACGTTTCACGCTTTATATGTTTGTACTCTATATTTGTGTACATTTATTGATCATTTATTTTATTTTTCCAGGATCCCCGGAGGTTACCTTCATACGCAGAAGCAATTCATCACCACCAGCTGCCTGACGTACTACCAGGAAGCGATCCATCAAGTACTAGGTACAGCTACGTATCCACAGTCTCCAGTGTCCAGGGCTCCTCTCTTGAACGAGACGTTAACGCTCACGTCGAGAGAGAAAAGTACGCAGCTCAAGAACAAGAAAGATCACTTAGGCATGACCTTAGACCCCGTGGAATCAATGAATCTGATTACTCAAGATCGCACGGGATAAACGAATCTGATTACCGAAGATCCCACGGGACAAATAAATCTGATTACTCGAGATCCCGAGAGATTGACGATTCCGATCACTTACAATCGTTCCCAATTGATGAACCTGATCATGTAAATTCCCGTGGAACTCCACAATCCCACGGGATCGATGAATCAAACTCATTGAGATACTGCGATTTCGAGGGTGACCAACGAGTGACGTCACTTGAGCATCAAACAGACCTATCAGGCGGACGAGGATCTGCGAGAGACGATTATGAATCTAGAATGGTTGATCAAGATGTGAGACCTCACGAACGAGACTATAGAGGCGATGATCTAAAAGACAAGGTTAATCCTAGGGAACAGAGATATGTAGATGATAAAGAAGACAGACACCCACCTCGGGAGGCAACGCAACCACCCAGGGAAGAAAGACACCCACCACGAGGGGACAGACACCCACACGATCAAGAACAGAGACAGTCATTCCCTATCGTAACCGATTTCGAGTGTCCCAAGGACGAGCAAGATGACAACGAAAGTCAAACAAACATCGAACAACCAGTATGGCAGACAAGAGAACCAGCACGAGACTCTCCCTCGTCGTCCCTAGAAAGACTCAAGGATAACTCCGAGAATAATCAACTCTCTGCACGATCGTCTTACGCCTCGTCAGGCGGAAATTCTTACGACAGACGATCGCAAATCTCAGGAACGCCACCGACGCGCGAAGGAGTCTGGGAACGATTTGACGACGATGATGAATTCTCCATGGCAACTGGACGGAGTAGTCGACAGATTTTCCGAAGCCAAACTCATCCACTAAGCAAAGACAGTGACCAATATTCTTCGTACAACGTCGTTGAAGGAATCGATCCCACGTTCCGAAGACAACGAAAGAGTTCCGAAGATGATCCGAAAGAAAATAATAATACCGAAGATAGGTCGAAGTTTATGCCCCTTATTAAACCACATCGACGACGAAGCGCTGAAAAGAAGAAATCAAAAGATAGAAAGAAGTGAAAGAGAAATGGGAATATAAAATTAGATGAAAGAGAAATTGAGAGATGAAAAAGTGTGAAAAATTAAAAAAATCAAAAAATAGAGTGAAATGAAGAAAAGTGCAATGATAAAACGAAATGTTGGGAATTTGGAAAATGAGAAAGAAATGAAATATGAATGCACGATATTGTGTACAGTTTTGCACAAGCAAGAAATGAGCAGCAACAGGGAAAAGTATTAAAAGAATGGATGAATGAAGAGAAAACGATAATGTATGAAACAAAAAAATAGAAATAAATAAACAAGAGTTTGTACAAATGTTATATTTTCTGCAAAAAGTGATTGCAGAAGAACATTTTAAGGAATAGCTTGCTATGATAAAATCAGAAATCTTTTAAATCATGAAGTAAATTTTTTAGTAGATGTACACATGTACATCATGGGCCGGTTGTACGATGTGTGGATAAAGTTATCCGCGGATAAAAGTTATCCACTGCATAGGTTTTTTATAGATTTTATCTGCTGGATAAGGATTTATCTGGTGGATAGCGCTATTCACCCTTCGTACAACCGGCCCCTGCAGGCTTATCTTGGAAACACAAGAAATATTTAGGACCTTTTTAAATCTTTGATTAAAGCTATTTAAAATCAGTGAGTGATTCACATGGAGGGTAAAATTAAATTACAAAGTAAGACAGTGTCGATTTTGTGACAAACTTCATCTGCTAAATGAGCTATGATCAAAACCAAAGATCTATTATGTTTTTGTTTTTTTCACTATACTTAAAGGAGATGTTATATCTCAATCTGTTGTTAAAACAGACTACAATCTTTAGCTGATATTGAAATAATAATTATTAGTAAATATAGATATGAATTTTTTAGGAATTCTCAGAATGGATTTATCCTTTTGAATACTGAAGACAAATTTCTGGTGTTTAATATTGAACATGAAATTTTATGTATTTTTAATGGAATGTAGTACGTGCTGAATGATGATGCAGTGATAAATGATTAGTTCACATGCTTGTAAGATAGTGCAATTGAATATATACTGCAGAAACAATAAAAAAACGTTTACTTTTGGTTTTGTTGTAACGATAATCTAATTTGATTTCAAGGTATTGACCTCACAGTCAAAGAGGGTCCTGAAAGGGGGGGGAATCCCATTCCCCAGTCTCAGTCAAAAATCACATAATCCCATCTAATCAGTTTTGCTCAACTTTTCAATCCCATTTTCTATTGTTCTTTTATTTGTAAATCCCAGTCCCAGTGCTTCCAATTCCATTTTCCCAGTCAAAAATAAGGCCAATCCCAGCTCCCATTTTACCCCTTAAGGACCGTCGTCAAACCAACTCATGCCGTCCAAGCCAGTTGAAACACAATAGAAATTTGCAATTCATCATATGTAACAGCGATGCCATTTTACTATTGTTGTATCCCATGTTACAATCCCTGATCCATAGCCTGCATAGCGGCTCTCTAAGGGGAGGGAGAGGAAGATGGGGGCTGGGGGAGAAATGTGATGAAACAATATGACCATTGAAGGCTCTCTCTCCCCCAGCCCCCTCCTCCTTTATCCTCTCCACACCCCCCCCTCCCCTTGAGAGCTGCTACACAGGATAATGGATCAGAAAAACATAGAATTAGATTAAAATTCACAATTTGCTTTTCGCAATGCAATGATTTTTGCTATAACAAACCCTTCATAGAAACACACTAGTTGTTTTTCACTGTACCAATGCTCACCACCCTGTCCCCTCACAAGTTTTTAATGTGAATCAAGTTAATTTTATTAATCACTAGTTTAAATAAAGTTAAAATTACAATATTCAGCCTTGTCTAATTAAGAAAGGAAATTTCCATTACAAACTCATGTTGCAACAGCATTTCAATCAAATGTAAGCTTACAGTGGTTCGCAGTCGCACGCAACTAACTAGGCCTTCAGACAGACAAAAAATATCATTTTGTTAGACATCAGTCAACTGTATTTCCAAGGTAACACAGACAAAATTGTCCATTCATCATCATTTTTAAGTGCAAAAACTATGTGTTGCTAGTTTATTGCAACATCGTTCCCAGGGCCCTTTGCCTTCGCTTTTGCCCCACCCAAAGGGAGAGGGCCCAGGGAACGAGGTTGAGTTTATTGCTGATCTGCAACAGACATTTTAGTTTGTGTTGCCCTGGAAATACAGTTGATTTTTCGTTTGTGTTTGAAGGTCTAGTTGGTCATGTGTGACTGGGAACCCCAGTAATTCTTTTCAAAATCCTGAAGCAAATGTACTACTTATCATTTAGAAAACCTTTGTCCAAGTGGTACGGGTGTTTGTGGCTACTTCAAGTCTTGAAAATATTTCCTACATGTACCTTTTAGGATTCTGGCTCCTCATTTGTAAATGTTGTTTTTGTTTGGCTTTGATATCGTAAGGTTTAGCTGCCGAGAACATCGGACTGTACCACCCAATTTGGGACACGCTATTATTCATATTTTGAATCAGCATTACATTTCACATTGAAAAAATCTTAGTTAAAAAAAAAACAGTTTAAAAATGATTTTTCCAAAGTGGCCAGTCACCTTAACAGTTCTTATAATTTTTGTGTACATTTTAGAGGTCATTCTAAAAGTCTACTGCTGATTACTCCTAGCACTTGGACAAATTTAGTTTCCCAGAACCTTTGATGCTGACTTTGACAAAATTTTGTTCACAGTCATTTTATTCTTTCAACAAAGAACTTCATAAATATGGAACTCACTAGAGCGGTAAAATGTCCATTTATTAATCTCCTTGAAAGTGGGGCAATCCAACACCAAATCAAAACATCATTTAGGATTGGTTTAAAAAACTTGAGTATTTCCAAACAATTGCCCTAAACCTAACCAAACAACAGTGGTACTGTATAAGGGGGTCAACCAAAATACAACTTTTGATTGGTGCTGGATTATCGTGAAGGGTGTTTATTGTGTATCACATGATTATTTTTCACCAAAGTGATTGGCCAGAAGGGATCACACTGAACAAAAATAAAACAAATCAAAGGGTCTTTACTGCTCTAGTGATTTCCATAGAAAATGCCAAAACAATTTTGTGTAAGCTAGCATACTTGACAGAATATTCTCTTTGTTTTATGGTTTTATAACTTTGGTACTTTGTATCTATGAGCGACTGCCGTGTGTGTTTTGGCGATGGTATAACAAAATCACAGTACTATTCTAGAATGGAACTAACTACAAGACATATACTTGATCTAATCTAAGCTAACTGCAGTTTTTAGCTTTCTGCGAACTCAGACATTCCAATGGCTAGTTATGAAATACATTTTTGGCTGCAGCTAGTTAATCGGCACCTTTTATATACTTGATTGACAGCAGCGAAAACTGTATATCACAACTAACCTTTGAAATGTCTGAGTTATCAGAACGTCAAAAAAACACAGTAATCTATGCTAATTTTGAAAGGACAATTGCTATGACAACATGAAAAGAATTTTGTACATTATATTCGAAGTTCATTATGTAGCTGATGAGGTATTAGTAGTTTCATACATAGAAAACACGGACTTTTGAAGTACTGACAAGTAGACCTGCATCATAAAACTTTGTCTCTATCACCACATTCCCACTGAAAAGAAAATTAAAAAACTTGGTTAAAATTGTATAGATCTGTACATGGCAAAGATTCTTGTTAGTGTAGGATTTCAAGAAGCTGTGTGAGAAAGTTCATCACCAGAAATTCATAAGGGGATTAAACAAGCAACCACCATACGTTTCTTTTGATCTATGCTCCAGAATGTTGGTTGAATATTCCCCCCTAGTTATTCAAGTCTTTTTGCTTTAGAGCTCTCAAAATGATGTTAAGGAATATAATTTCAGCCTCCCGATCCAATATTTGGTCTAACTCTTTTGGATGCCACCAAATTTAGCAAGAATTTTGAAACAGCCATCTTGATGTAATAGATCAAAAGCAAGTATGAGTGTTTGATCAGGGGATCCAAACACCAAGAAATGGATGAAAGCACAAGGCCGTAGGCCATCCATTTTGTGGTGTTTTGATCGACCCTGATCAAACACAAAGCAAAGGTTTTTGATCTGACTTCTCAGTGGAATTATAATGCATTTGTTGTTTAATCCCCTGAGGCTAAAACATAACAAATTTATACACTCAGTGTCTTGATCAGTGTCTTTATCAGTGTCTTGAACAGTGTTTGATTGACCTATGCATGTGACTAAAATGCAAAGTTATTGGTCCTTTGGATCATGAATTATTAATGAGTTTGAGAATTGAGCTTCAAATGCTAAATATAGCATCACAAAACCCCTAATTTGCATATCTCAATATGTATGTATGTATGTATGTATGGCATGGGTATATAGTGTTGTACGTTTCAAGTTATTATAAGTTTCTGCATCACACATCATATGTTGTGATAGTTTCTACTTACTTTAAGACGTTTGCTGGCATCATTTGTGATTCCGGTGCTGCCTCTATCAGTGACTGCCATGTGTTTGTTGACGATGGTATCACAAAACCAAAATCAAAGTACCATTCTGTCAAAACAAATAGAATGGATTCAACATCCTTGACTACATTTCCAACCTTACAGTCAAACCACCTCATGCATTCCTATCTACTTACAAGATTTGATTTGATTTCTCATTTGTTTTGAAATTTGCATATATTAATAAATTAGTAAATAAATTAACTTTATTTATTTATTTATGCAAATTTCAAAACAAATGTATATTCAAATTTGGCGAAATCATTCGGATTCTCTAATACTTCACCTGGTTTGACTGTAATAGGTAATAGCTCAATGCCAACCATGGCAGCTGACTCAACCACAGTTGCCTCTTATCATACGTGACTGTATGTTTGTTTCTATGCCTGTCTGGGTTTTTAGCTAAAGGCTGGGCAAACAACTTCAACATTTGCTTCAGCATTGGTTCGATTTTGTTGAATGTTGTAAAATGGTTGTTGAATGATGTTGAACGTAGTGGAAGCAAATGGTATCAACATTGTGAAATGGGGTGGCAAATGGCTTCAATATCCCCATTCAACAAAATTGAACATCTTTTGAAGCAAATGTTGAAACTGTTTGCCCAGGCTTTTATATGTCTGTTTATGTGTTAATTTAATATTTCATTATTCTCTTGTCTGTCTGTCTGTTGTTGTTATTTACCTTCTAAGCACTTTCCTTTAAACAATACTTTCTGTTCAAGTCTGAATTTATTCATTTCTTGTTGAGATGAGAAATTAATTTCTCTTGAAACTGCTTTGCATTTTAATATCTTTTTAGGTACTCTAGCTGCAAAATATCAAATAAAATAGAATAGTCAAGACAAGTTCAGGAAAAAAGCCTAAAAAGTAACATGGTTGACTGCAAACAACGGTAATTATAGCCACCTCTTTCTGAATACTTTAACTCCAGCAATTTAGCTTGTACCAATTTATACTCCTTTGTAAAAGAGTAGCATCTTGGGTTGTGTTGGTAGTATGGGTTGTACAGTGGTTTGCCACGTTAAAATCAAATCAACAAGTGAGAAGAGTTATGTGTTGTAAATATTGAAAAAAGAGTCCTGACAGGGAAGTGATGGTTTTAAAATATAGTTTGTGTATAGCATCGATATCATGAGCATAAGCGGGTACATACCTTCATGTTCCACACCAGGAGCTGATCTATAAAGGAATATAATAGTTTATTAATAATAATCATACTTTGGAACATATTTTCTACAACAAACACCTGCAGATACAGTAGTCACAATTCACCAAGATGGCTTGCACTTAAACCATTCAAAGATCAGTTACCAGTCTTTCTCAAGATGACAAACATCCAACCAATCACAATAGTCCCCTTCATAGTTCCCTACGCCATTTTAAAAGGTAGCCAGGCCTTTGCATCACAGCGAAACAAAAAGTTGAGCTTACAATAATAGAGACACATGAATAACTGTCCCCCAAGGTGTTAAAAGGTTTCTATCATTGCAGTCTCATCGTTCATCTTGCTTCTATGGAAATTCCTAACTACCTTTCAATATGGCTTAGAGAATAATATTATTACATCAAACCATTCAAACATCTGTTAAAAATGTTTGTAGCCCTGATCACAGCTGATTTTTGACCACATTTTATTCTTATACCTATTGTTTATATCAAATAGTTCACTCATAAATTTCCATTTATGTTATAAACTACTTACAAGTCTTCACTGCCCTGCCATAATATTTTACCATTATCTGCATCTCGGAGATTCATCCAGTTTCTAGTCACACAAGTTAAGGATAAAACATTTCATTGTTCATGTAAAAGACAAAGAATCTACAAGCCTGCAGCAAGAAGTGATATGTGCTAAAATATTTAATGTAAAGGTAGTGAGTGCAAGTGTGGCGCATTCAATTCAATTCAATTTTTTTGAATACACATATATGCATACGCCTACTTAAAAATTAGCCACTGGCTACTAAGGGAGATTCAATAACGAATCCCAGTATTTCAATGTAAAACAGTGCAAATCAGATAACCGTAGACACCCAAAAAAATTTCAGGAATGTTTATTGTTCATTGACCAATCAAGAACAGCCCTAGGTAACCACATTTCTGAACTATTTTGGGAGCCCATGGATGTTCCAATTCACACTGTACACACTCTCTTAGTCTAACTCTTTTATTTTGATGAAGGGCTAAAGCTCGAAACGTCAGTAAAGTTAAGTCAACGTTTTTACGGTGTTATAAATGGCATTCTATTAACTATCGTTTATATCAAACACCTACGCATGCCTATACTAGTTTACTCGCTAGCTTCCATTCACACTGTAAAAGGTTACTTGTTCAACACACAAATGACAAAGGCTTGGGCATTTCAATTGTTACTGCTTTGTAGTCTTTACCAGAATGTGCTGAGATTTGACTGTGCTCAATTATAATAGAAATAATATAACTAAAGCTGTGCTTTTTTACAACTTGGTCTATAGTTATAATATCAGACATATCAGATGTCATCCATTTGCATCAACAGCCTATACACACATTGATAATCACAATGCATTGTCAATCTCACACCTGCCATTGAAACCATTCAAACATCAGCCACCACCAACAACTATCCAAGACTCCACAAACCTTGATAATCATATTCAAAAACTCATTACTAATTCATGAGAAATTGACAAAAGAAATCGTAACTGTGACAAGTGTTTTGACTGAAGATATAGATTCACCCTAATTTACATAAATTTTAACCTGAATTTTTTCTTATAAACTTTCACAAATCCTTGATTTTTTTTTACAAAAACACAAAATATAGGTTGGAGTTTTTGAAGTTGTTCAATAAAGTCTCAGATCGTGTTTTATCAGGTCTAAAACCACTTGGCTTCGCCTCATGGTTTTCAATCCTGATAACACACTCCTGCTCGTTTATTAAACTATACATAGACTATCATCGCTTACCATCACCTAATAAAGACAAGAAGTAGCCAAAAGTGTTTCACAAGCATATCCAAACATTGATAATCACACTTTATTACATTCTTTACACCTGGGTTCAAAACATTCAAACATTGGCCACCTCCAACAACTGTCCAAGTCTCCACAAACCTTGATAATCATAATAGACTATCATCGCTTTACACCTAATAAAGACAAAAAGTAGCTAACAGTGTTTCACAAGCATGTCCAAACATTGATAATCACAATTTATTACATTCCTTACACCTGGGTTCAAACCATTCAAACATCAGCCACCACCAACAACTGTTACAGACTCTGTACACCTTGATAATTGACTATCATCACCATTGGGAAAAAACGTTTGAGTCCAAACATGCAACATTTGTGAGACAAAAAGCATGAATTATTTCATCCTTTAAATATTCTTAATCTAAGTACTTAAATTTATCATACATTTGAAGCTGAATATACAAAAAAAACATCTTGAATCGAATGTAAAAATCAGAATATAAGATGATTTGCTCTTGAGAATATCTTAAGTGGACTGCACACAACTTGTGTGGTCAAGCACATTACCTTACTGCATAATAAAAGACCTGGTTTTAAATATCGCACTTGATCACAAAAAATATGCCATGTTTAGTACAAAGTAATTTAAAAATTCCCCTGTTGGATAGAAGAAAATTAATGAAGAAACAATAGAAAACAAAACAAAAAAATTGTCATGAAGATTTGATTTTAATCTCTGATATAACTTAATTGCTATGCACAATATCTTGTCATTTTTAAAATTTGAATCTGATCTTTTTAACTAAAAACTCTGAACAAACAGTGACAGTCTAATCTTTACACGTGATATGCTATCGCTTCTAACCAAACATATAATTTTATATTAAAAAAGACATAAAAAGCACCTCGGTTTTAATATTTTTCGGACACACTTCAGTGATTTTGAGTTAAAGATTTGTACACTAAATCCCTCAGTGGCGAAATTGTACATGCAATTTTGAAGATGAAAATTACAGATGATTGTACATTTTGCGACGAATGAATAATATATATTGTAGTTTTATCAAATTAAACAACAAACATGTCGAATGATTTCTAGAAGGGTTGAAGCTTTGATAACCATGGCAATGAAAGACGCTGGTTTACATAGGTTCTTCATATTATAACTCGACTGCCTCATATTTGACTTGCACGATAACCGGACACAATAAACAGCTACACCCACATATCACGTACTATACACTTTAGATGGTCTATCAGTAAATAAATTCGTGTTTTTCTAAAGAATAAAGTCTAAAAAGTCGCCTGGCGAAGAGCCTATCTAAACATTTCAAATATTAAAATTGATGAACTACATGTCGTTGTAACACGAAATCCATTCTCGTTGCGTTTGATATTAAATATTATATTTGTAGGAGAATAAAACATGAACTAATACGTAAAAATGATACATATAAATCCATTTTAGCGATGCAGTTTGAAAGTGCATCGAGATAGAAATAAAATAAACAATGGATTGGCACGAAAGGGTAACCAACGTTGCAATCAACATTTTATCGATGTGAACACAAACTTAACTTAACCTGCTATGCTCAAAAGGAACGTAGACAACAATGGAGCTGTTAATATGAAGATCAAACCCTGTGGAAAGACGAAATCAAGAAACTACAACAACATACATAAGCGATAAGTGACTAGTAGCAAGGATACAGCTTGAATCCCTCCATAATTTTCTTGCTTCGTTCTTCCGTTTCGCTCGACATTTTACCAATATAACCACTAATTGAACAAGTACTGAGAATAAATTATCACTAAAGGTCTCTTATTGGAGGCTAGAAAGGCGTTAAGTCCCAAGAAAACATGAAAAATCCTTGAAAATTCCGTTTTCTCCAAGAGTTTTCAACTTGCTGAACTTTCGCGGTACCTACTGATCACGTGATATACAACACTCGCAGTGCATCATGGGATAAACAGATAAAATTGATCAGAAGGGGCTTCGAGACGATTTGTCTGTTCTGATTTGTGTGAAAACAAATGAAAAAGTGCTATTGTCTATCCGTCTATAGTTTGAAGTTTTATTGAGAAATAAATTACATCTCTCTCTACTTGTCTATTCGTCTGTCATCTGCTGTTTTTGTTGTTGGGGGAGGGGAGGGATATATGAATATGCATCTTATCCATAAGCCTAGACTCCGTTGCCGGCGGTCTGTTTGCATGGTTAGGAGAGAGAAAAAGAAAGACAAATACATTTTTCCTTTATTTGTTCTTCCTCGCAACCCCGCATACCGCCGATAACGCAGGCTACTATAAGCCGGGAGTAACTAAACATGCTGCCTCATGCCTCAAACTTTGAAGTGTGGCTCTTTTGTTACACAATCCCGGACGAATATCAGACTGTGACAAATCACAGCAAGAAGACAAAACAACCATTAATAAGATATGGTATCCCTTGTAGGCGTCCAACTGGCTTTCTTACATTGTGTGCATTTCTTACTTACTAGTTAATTGTTAAGTTTGAGCGGTTTGAAGTATGGAGTGCGACAGCACTGAAGAGGAAGATGCGCAGTTGTAAGCTCTCAGTGTACCTCATTTTGTCTCTGTGTGTTGTTGTTTTTATTTTGTGCACCTAGAGCAGATTTTGATAGGCGCTATAGAAATATTCTACTCATTACTATTATTATTGTAGTAGTTAAGTTTAGTTTAGGGCTAAAGCTCGAAACGTCAGTAAAGTTAGTCAACATTTTTTACGGTGTTACAAATTTCATTATATTACAGCTATCGTTTATATCAAATACCGACGCAGCCTATACTAGTTTACTCGCTAGTTTCCATTTTTTACGGTGTTACAAATTTCATTATATTACAGCTATCGTTTATATCAAACACCGACGCAGCCTATACTAGTTTACTCGCTAGTTTCTATTTAGTTTTGTTTAGTTTATTTATTTGTCACGATGAAAAAATTTCAAAGGCAAGGAAGGAAACAGAACACTGCA
Source organism: Metridium senile (assembly GCA_949775045.1). Taxonomy (NCBI): domain Eukaryota; kingdom Metazoa; phylum Cnidaria; class Anthozoa; order Actiniaria; family Metridiidae; genus Metridium; species Metridium senile. The sequence goes on along the minus strand of OX459103.1, from coordinate 4,565,523 downwards.
ATGGCTTCCCAGTTCATTCATTTCTAACCAATCACATCACAGCAGGTTGTTATATTGACATTGTGGTAGTGTATTGTAGTACCTTTCTTGCTTCAAGTAGTGATTCAAGTCGTTGAAAGTGACAAAACACCAGAACTTGGGAATGAGTCATGACCTAACCGCTACTTTATCTTGCTACTGGTATACCTGCTTTTGGTAGTTTAACATTTACACCTTCAATTCTGCAGAAAAAGACGAAAATATCTTTCTTTTGTAAATATTTGTAAAATACTGTTTTTATGTTTTCAACTCTCTGTCTTCATAAATATTTGTCAAATATGTTTTTTATGTCTTCGATTCTGTATTAATAAAAAATCCAAGACAATTTTTTTTTTGTAAATATTTGTAACTTATTTTTATGTTTTCAACTCTGCATAAAAAACTCTAAGGCGAAAATATTTGTCGTTTGTAAATATTTCGGTAAAATACCCTTTTATATCTTCAATTCTGCCCTAATAAAATTCCAAGACAAAAATTAATGATCTGTCTTTTGCGTATATCTATAAAATACTATTTTATAAGTAATATATACAATATGAGCGGCCGATCTGTATCCGATATACAACGGCGAGTCGAAGACGAGCCGTTGTATATCGGATACAGATCGGACGCGAATATTGTATAGAACTTATGAAAGTCCAACGTTAGTTCTTTCATATTTTACTAAAATTGTCAAGATAAATGTAAATCTGGCCGAGAAAATTCAAGTTGAAACTTATGCAAATCAGGACGAAATCTGTATGAGATTTACAACCTCCGTCACGGACGTGAATTCTTTTGTCAATTGCTCATTAATTATTCATGAATTTTATAATATATCTTAATATATTATTTTCGTTAAAATGTTTTAACCGTTTTTGTTACTTCTTTATTGGCTGATTAGTTAGTTCCATTTGTTCGCTGTTTTTTTTTTCAGTCTTGTAAATTAAACTGAATTCATTAAAGCTAAAAAGATAAAATGTATCTCTTTTAGTACACACTTATTTTTTAAATTCCTTAAGGCTTGGAGATCATTTGGAATTGTTAGCTTCTTGTTCAAGTGCATTGCACATTGATTGATCAAGTCTTCAAGTTAATTTTATTTTCAAGATTGCAGCAGAATTTTTTTCTTTGATTTGTGCTTCATTTTTGGTGCTTTTGAATTGAATGATTCATTAGCTCTGCATCCCAGTTTTGTCCGATCTACATTGAAAACCTTATGCATGGAATTTTTGTTTTGTTTTCAAGTTTCCACGAGGTTTTGATTTTCCCTCCATTTTTGTACCATTTAAGCGCCATATTCAGATATTTCTTTGTCTTAAAATACAATTTGAAGTACTTAACATGAAGTTACAATTACAACGCGTGCTGTTTCAATAAAGAAAGGAAAAATAAGAAAGAAAAGAAAGAAAATACATTACAAAAAGCTGATTTATTTAGCAGCTTCTCGCTGATATGTCCTTCCTTTGTTGCGCTCGTGTCTTATGGAATTTTTATGCACTTAATTTGTAGTTACAAAAATCAAAGAATGTAATATTAAACTTGAAAGAAAACAACGGCAATAAAATCAAAGGCATTTTAACTACTATTCGTGATGCAATAGTTGCGTCATGTCCAAGGATTTTGCTAGTTAACAAATGTAATAGAAGAAAAAAAATGTGCAAAAAATCGCAAATAGTTATTAAAAAGTGGACGAATGTTTATCAAAATCAAGCTAACCTGTTTTACGTTTAAAAATAAAAACATCAAAACAGCTAGTATAGTTCACAAACATTGAACGGACGTCTATAACAACTTCATTAATTGTTTTTGACGAGGGTTTTCAAGCAATTTATATAGTCAAGAACTACAAAATATATATCTCTGTTTTGTCTACTTCCGCTATTTCTGTATGTAAACAAAATATAAATTAAGTATATTGATAATTCAATTTTTTGACGAACTTAACGTTTTTAAACCTTTATATTGTCAAAATATAAAAAATGTTTTGTCTACTTCCAAGAAAGAAAGAAATATATACTGATGTTATCTTTGCTCAGGGAAGTTTTGAGCTTTAGCCCTTCGTCTACGAGTATAAAAGAGATACTATAAAGCGTTTTTAATGAACGTTTTCAAATTACCATTTTATTTTCAAAAATTAGGAAAATAAGTATTTTCTGAATATATTACAGTGCGAATCAGTGTGATTACAATGCGAATCAAAAAAACCGTGGGCACCTAAAAATATTTTAGAAATCGTTTATCATTCGTTGAACAACTCAGGAACAACTAGATCACCGCAAGATGTTTGACTGATGTGTAGTATATCATGATAAACCTTTGTTGCTTGTGAGTTGTTATTTCTATAGGTGCCCACGGTTTTTCGATTCGCACTGTAAAGTAATAAAGTTTTTTGACGAGTTTTTTTTTTAATGTGGTTCCCTTTTGTATTTGATGTTTCTTTTTTTTATTTTTTTTATTAATCTAATAGACCATCATCAAAAATACAAACTACAAAGATCTGTTCAGCCCACTTTGTACTGTTTTGTACATACAAAATCATATCCCCGGTCAATCATTGTTTTGCATTGATTTATTTATTTGCAATACTTAAGAATGTCAGTGTCGTATAATCTCACATGTGTGTTTTAGAGATCAGAGCCACGTGTAGGCTTTTGTACCCTCCCGTTATGGTCCTTCTTGACCACACGTGTCGCTCGCGTGTTGAGAATAAAAACCTGTAGAAAATCTATTTTGTTACATTTCTAAAGAACAAGAAACTATGACAAAACACTGAAAAATAACTTCCAAGAAAAAATTCGTAATTTTGAATCCTTTTTATGGAGAATTTTATGAAGCAAAGTCTGTGGCCAGGTTGTGAATTCGTTAGTTTAGGTAGTTTGAAATTAAACCGCTGGGCGTTGAGTTGAGTGATCGTCGGCGCATGTCTTTCTGTTCACGCTTCCATGAGCCAATTAGTCTACTTTACATTTTCTATTGTATATTTGATTTATTTAAATTCTTTGGGGAGCGGGCACAAAGAACTTGAAACAATGACATGATCGGGTGATCGTGTGTAGTTATGAGACAGATGGAATGACTGAAAGCCTATTGACAACAAGAATTGTGGCGCAAAAAAAACATGATTGCTGAAAGATTACGCTCTTGAGGAAGTGTAACTAAACACTACGTTGACTCATACGGTAATTTTTCTTAATCTACATAAAAGATGAAACCGCCAATCGATTTTAGCCCTATAGTTCAACGGGCTTGTAAGTTCTTAAAAATTGGGAACAGAAATGAGAGTGGTAGCGGTAGCCCAAGGCGAAAATCTTACAAAGGAATTTCATTCTCGAACGATGTATATCAACAAACTTGTAAGCCGATTGTAGATACCGAAGAGAACTCGCGTCCTAGTCTGGCTCTCCCTTGGCATCGGAATTCAGCGTCGGATTTTACGGTAGAAGAGCACAACAGGAGTCGACGTTCTTCCGTTCGAGCTTACGATTCGCCTTGGGGACTTAAAGCAACAAGGAAAGCAACGAAATGCAAAGTATATGAAGAAGTAGATGATCTTTGCGAACCACCGAAAATGGAGGAAGGAATATTCACAGTTGAGGTAAAGATAGTTTGAAACTTCTGTCGACTTAAGTTCAACCCCGTTGTGTGTGTTCAGTGGTAAGCTAGGCAGTCAAACACACTACAAACAATTATTATTCATGTTTTTTTGAGAGAGATAACATCAAAATCCTTTCACAGTTAAGAGTCATATTTGTAAATATTTCAATTATTTGTTTCTAAAGGAGAAAGCGAGGGTAATTTGAGCGTTGATCACGAAGTCAGCGTTATGCGCGGGTTAATTATCATACGGAGCCACGTGCAGCTAAGTCAGAAAACCATTTGTGTGCTAAGTCTTCACATTAAAAGCATCAGAATGGCTTTTCCGTCATTTTATCATCGACTTTGAATTGGCTTGAACGCTTAAATGGTTTTCTTCAAAATACAATAAAGCATTCAAATGATTTCTTTGTAATAGATACATAGGCATAAACTTATATAATATTAAAACCATTAAACGACTGACAATTTAGAACATGATTCTTATATTTCTAAGATACACGAGGAAGAAAGGTCATATGTTTTTCTTTTTACAGAGGAAAAATTCCTTTTGATTATATGAAGCGAACACATTCATCACGGTATTGTGAACTCATAGTTGACGCCCGCGTTTTGAAAAACAACAATCAGAAAAAGAAACAAATTTTCTAATTAATCTAGTTCAAGTGTAAAAAATCTAATTTGATATGATAGTTTTCCTTCCCACTTATTATTCTAAACTTATTGAATATACTATATATGGAAGTTTTATTAATTGTTTGTAGTGAATTTTCGCTTGACGCGGGCACCAGTAGGGTTGAATGGCTGACACTTTCACTTCGAAAATAAATATTCTTTGTTCTTAACCACTCAATCGTGGAATCAAAAACAAAATATTTTGTAGCGTTTTTTTGTATTTCAAACCTACATGCTAAGATTTGTGTTTATAGTACGCTACTTGAAAGAGTTTGTAAATTGAAAGTTTGTTTTTCATAACAATCGGATTAGGATGGTTTAGCTTGATTTTGGAATTATAATTAAAAAAATTAAAATTTTTCGAGCTCAAGTTTTGACAAGCCTTACAAACGGTTCACATCTGCTCGTGAAATTCTTGTTGTTTATGATATAATATAATATAATATTGTTGTTTATAATATAATATTTCTTTTCTCGAACAACAACATTTTTGTTGATGAGTAAGTAAGTAAGTAAGTAAGAAAATTTATTTATAGAGGGTAGCACTAAATAGCTAAAAGCTAATAAACTTGTGGCCCTCATATCATGAAATTAGATAACAAAAATTTAATAGATAGGACTATAATAAACACTTTTTTGTCCAATACATTTTGAATTGATTTTTGGTCACTTTTTGGATTAAATTACAATACCAGGAAGAGAATGCTTTTAAGACTTTTAAAGGAAGAGATTGTTTAAAAGATAAGCTTACAATTTGACTGTAAATAAGACCTATACAACGCGAAAAAACAACCATGAAATGTTCACAATTATATAGGGTTTTCTTCATGTACCAATTTGTTTTCAATATTTAGTCACAAAAAATCGTAGCGCTTCGTTTCAATTAAAAATGCGTTATGTATATAGTTAGTTTTTATTTAAATGATGTAAAAATACTGCTCATCCTAATTTATACTTCTACTTGTGTTCTTTTATTTATAAATTTGTTTAATAATCACGAAATTCTGTTATATATAATATGTCACACAACTAGAAATATGACTGAAAACATCTTCCTCCGAACCAAATAGATCCATTCATTCGATAACAATGCTTTTTCTTTCTCTTAAAAACTAAATTCGGTCTTATTGGTGCGTGTAGAAACTCATGTTATTTATCTTTATTTTCTATTTGTTTATGAGTTGTGGTTTTGTTAAGCTTTAGTTGTATTTTTTTCGCGCGAGAAAAGAAAAAAATTTGCTGTTAAATCCAACAGGTGAATCGGGTAGCTTTGCGCGCGCGTCTTGTACAAAGAAAATGCTGTTTGTGTCGCAGGTTAGTTCTGTTTCAAAAAATCTTGAAAACTAATCATTTTTCTTAGTTTTAAAGTTGACAAACAAAAAATAATGAAATAAGAAACAAACTAAATTATATTTTCTCTCAAAATATTCATCAAACGTGCAGATAAATCGGCTACAATTATCTTTTTTCGATAGCTATCCAAAGCCCGGATTTCCCACTCAAAGTGGATCTAAAACTTCCTCGGCAAATTGTATATTTTCTTGAAACTTAAATTTGATATTCTACTAAAACAATTACTTGAAATTAGTAAAAAAATTAGTAGAAATTAGTAGAAAATAAAAAGACTTTCATATAGAATTTGAAAACTAAGGAAGGTAGGCAAACGTCTATAGCAATTAGTGCTTCAAAGCCAAAATGGTGGCCAAACAATACTTTAGGAGTTTCCGGCCATTTTATAAAGATAATGAAACATTAGAAGATTCTGTAAATAAGACGGAATCTCTCTAATTGAAGCTCGGAATACCTGAGCAAATAATTACAACAAATATATACGAAAAAAATGTTAAATATTTTTCATTTGTAAGATCCGGAGCATTAATTAGCGCAAACACCTTAAAAGTTAACAGGACATATTTTTTACCTTAAAAGTTGATAGTACACATTTTTTTACCTTAAAAGTTGATAGTACACATTTTTTTATCTTAAAAGTTGATAGTACACATTTTTTTATCTTAAAAGTTGATAGTCACATTTTTTTTATCTTAAAAGCTGATAGTACACATTTTTTTATCTTAAAAGTTGATAGTACACATTTTTTTATCTTAAAAGTTGATAGTACACATTTTTTTATCTTAAAAGTTGATAGTACACATTTTTTTTATCTTAAAAGTTGATAGTACACATTTTTTTATCTTAAAAGTTGATAGTCACATTTTTTTTATCTTAAAAGTTGATAGTACACATTTTTTAAAGAAAACAAACAATATGATACGATGTTTCGGTATCTCCATGACCCAAGCATTTAGTTGAATGTTTTTGTTAATTATTTGTCAGGATTCATCGTAAATTAAGTTAATTATTTTGAATAATTGTTGTTGTTACCGATATTCAGTTATCTAAATGCTCATCATTACCACATCGTCTTCATCACTATCATCATCATCACAATCATTACCATCATCGTCACAATCATCATCATTACTGGTTATCATCATCATCTTCTTCTTCATCATCAGCACCATCAGCATTACAATCATTATCATCATTATCATTATGCATCATCATTATCATCACTCATAGGCATCATCATCACAATCATCAGCACTGATCCATGATGATATAACAACAACAACAACAACTTTATTACCAGCAATATCAAGAATAATTATACAATTATAATTTAAGGAATGTTCAGATAAATGGTAAAAGTTTCTCAGAATAGCTAAAAAAAGCTAATCAAGCTGAGCAACTACTAGTATATTAAACAAAGAATCAATTGGTAATACAGTTAGCGATCAAAAGGAAAAAGAGAAAAAAGACACTACAAGTTACAAAAGTGACAATAACATGCTATAATGCTACATATAAATGCTAAATATTCTGGTACATAGTTGGGAAAAAAGGACAAGGACAAACATAGAAAACGACGAAAAATCACAAAATTAGCGGAGACAGAATAAACACGCCATGCCTGCATCAGTACCGCTGACCAGAATAATATAAAATGATATAAAATGATTGTGGCACTATCATTATCAGGATTCATCATCATTATCATAATAACTCACTCATCAGCATCACTCATCATCATCATCATCATCTATGTATCTCTATTAACATACATGTTTGTCTTCTGTTTAGTTAATCAAGCCTCCCAATGGCTACCTTGGACTAGTCCTGGTTGGAGGCACAGACACTCCACTACAGAAACACTACGTCAAAGATTTACTACCCAACTCCACCGCGTCCAAAGACGGCAGCTTAAAGATTGGTGACGAGGTTATCGAAGTCAATGGCCACTCTCTTCGTGGACGGACACACAGCTTGGCTCTTGCTGTCATTCATTCTTTACCACCTGTCATTAAACTTGTCATCGAGAGATCAAAAGATGCTAATTATTCAATTCTTTCATCCTGTTTGTACCAAGATGACCTTGCGAAAGGAGCATATGCGGTTCCGAATCTGATCACCTCGCCTCAAGACCGTACGCGCAAACGTAGCGTCATCGAACTAGCCAACGAATCGAGTATCATCAACAAATCTGTCAACACTGTAATAAACATACAAAGAACCGGTTCCTGTGCAATGAACAAACCGGCTAAACTGGTTAGACGAGAATCACGATGTTCGTCTTTCATAGTTGGTGTCGACGACAGCGAAGATGACGACGACGACGTCATACCTTTTGAATGTGATGACGTCAAGAATGTTAAAGAGGGAGGGGTCCCTGAGGAGAGCAATGACTTTGATGATCGTTTGAGTATGTTGAGTAACACTTCAGCTTGGTGTGCGAGACAGGTAAGAGAATGGTGGACGAAAGAGTTGATATGGTAGATCAGGAGCCTGAGTAGATAAATAATGTGATTTTGAGCTGTTATGAGATGACTACATTGGAATTATTTGAATATTATGATGATGATGGTAGTGATGACAATGATGAAAATGGTGTGATTGGTGATGATGATGATGATGTCGATCGATTAATGAACATATGATTATTATAATATTGAATAAAATAATGATTATGATGTAAGATGCATGCAGTGATGGTGATGATTTAATAACGATCCTATTGATGGTGATAATGTAAAGATTAAGTGACTGAATATAATCGTAGTATTTATGATTTTGATGATGATATTGAATGATGATGATAGTCATGTTAATGCCGATTAGGATAATGATAGAAATAATGATGATGATGGTAATGATGATGATGATGATGATGGTGATAGTAATGTTATACCGATTAGGATAAGGATAATGGTAGAAATGATGATAATGATGGTGGTGGCGGTAGTAATAGTAATGAAAGTCGCTTTATAATATGATGATAATAATCATAATGATTGTTATTTCAGATGATGAATTATAAACCAGACGAGCAATCTTCCAATCTTCCCGAGACAGATAGTTTTACAGACACGACCTCCGTCTTCTCCATGAGTACTTTATCCGACAGTCTTCCTTCTACTTACTCAGAACAAGACAGCAGAAGCGAATACTCAACCGAGCAGACCACATTCTCTCGTCACGGCTCTATAAGGGGGTCACGCAGGGTAGTCACAGAGTCCATTATCGAGGTGGGCTCGGATGAAGAGGACGAAAAAGCGCCCGAGGATCCGCCAATGTTTCTCCGTCGAGGTTCGTTGAGAGTTCATGGAAGTTTCAGCTTGAGAGGAGTAGGTTGCGAGGAAAGTGAAGAAGAGCGAACAACATGGCCGACCACTACACGACGACAAAGGACGTTGTTAAACTGGGACACTTTCGTACCCCCTCCACACAGTTCCCTCAGAAGAAGTTCTTCAGCTTGTGTAAGAAGACCCTCGTCTATGTACCTGGTGGATAACGTCCCTTCTCCGGGGACGAAAGCAAGACACTCTGAGGAAGCTAATAACTTGAATCGTAAACTGCAGCGTACAAATAGCGGTAGATACATCGATAAAAAGACACTTACAACAAAGGTGTATAGACTTCAAACCACAGGGGAATGGGGCTTTACAATTGCCGGAGGGACATATTCCCCGTACGGGGATTTACCAATACATGTATTGAGTATACAGGACTCCATGTTCATCGGTTCGTTAAAAAATGGCGACGAAATAGTCTCGTTTGGAGGCGAAAACTTTAGCAATGTTACGTTCTTAGAAGCTGAAAAGAAAATGAAAAACTTTGAAGGAAATTGCGCTACGGTGATTACCAAACGTAAATTCCTTCAACGTAAGAAAACGCAAGTGCTTACGTCTTACGCAGATGCGTGGAATGAACAGGCTCGAACTGCTAAACGTGTAAAGAATCGACCAGAATCTTTGTACTGCTGATTACGTTTCTCTCATGTAAATGACGACGTAAATTGAAATAACGTAAGAAATACGCAAGTGCTTACGTCTTACGCAGATATGTGGAATGAAAAAAATGTTTTTACTACTGTTGCGTAAATTAATGACTTCACATAGCATGGTTTCAATCTAAAACTTATAAGAAATGAAAACGTAAGTCTATATATACGTCAGGGGCCAGTTGTACGAAGCCTTCATAAAGTTATCCAGTGTATAGAATTTGTATAGGTTTTATATATCCATTGGATAGGGATTTATCCGCGGTGGATAGCGCTATTCAGGGTTCGTACTACCGGCCCCAGGTCGGCGTTAGCGCAGGAAATTTACGTACTTACATATACACAAACCAATACACAAACAGTTAACATGTAACACTCCAACTTCATTTTGGATTTTCAATTGGATATCAAATTTGTATCAAGCTCATTTATACCAGAGTGCTTTGCGGCAGATATTTTTCTCTCTTTAATAAGTTAGCGCCAGACAGAAACTGTCAGAATAAGAAAGAACCTTCGTAAAACACTCTGGTACATGAATATTAAAATCACTTGCATAAACATTTGCACAATACACTCATCGTGGTAGATAGAACTTTTTAAAGAATATGGCATGAATAGTTTCAAGACTTGACCACATTTAAATAATATTTGTACTTTCTATTATACTACAGACCCATAGAAAACTGACTTCGATTAACGGACTAACGGACTAATTTTGTCTTGCACAGCTTTACTATTTGACAAAAGGCGTACATTTGCACAGGCTATGTTGGAGTTTGTTGTAAAATTATTCACAAATTCCAAGAAAAGTATGAACAAATATTACCACTAAACAGTAGAAACATGAAAATTCACTCTGAATCAAGACTATATTTCTTGTGCAAATTCGCCTTTTGTCATATAGTACAGCAGTACAGTAGTATTGATAACAAGTTTCCTTTAGATATATATATATATTTATAATATAATTTAATTCAAAAGTTGTTTACTTTTACACTCAATAAGCACAATAGAACACTGCCAGTTTGATAGAAATTAATCATGATACAATTCAATAACAAATAAAAAATATATATAAATATATGTGTGTGTCTATTTAATTTGTCTTTTAAACTATTAGTTTATTGTATTACAAAACAATTTTATATAAATGGATAGGGGTGCTCGAAGAACTGTTTTGAAAATGACCCTCAAATGTAAACATAAATTAACTCACATACTGATTTAAAAGGTACGACCACATTTAACATTTTTTTTTTAATTTAAAATTGATAAATATATGTATAATCTTAAGTTCGAAAACTGACCCTAAAAGGTACGGTGCCAGCTCGAGACCCTAAAAGGTACGCGAGGGTCTTATTTTCGACCCTACAAGGTCCGTCGAGCACCCCTATCCATTTTCTAAGGGAACCCCCCCCCCCCCCCCCCCCCCCCACACACACACACACTCCCATGATGTAAGACACTAAGTTACTCATAATGCAAAATTGTGTTCATTTATTTTTTCAAAAGAGAAAAAAATTAATTGAACGAAAAACCTTTTTTTAGGAAAACAAGAAAAAAATACATTAAAAATTACACAGGGAACCCATACAAAGCTCACAGCCAAAAGTCCTGGGCCATACAAACAATTCTTCTAACTTTGGACTCGTGCATAAAATGCTATAAATATACTCTCAAAAATTTCCACATTCTTACAAAACTACTGGCTTTAAAAGCTAAGAAACCTCTTGTACGAAGTCAACGATAAGAAACATTGAAAATTACACAGGGATCCCACACACGGCTCACGGCCAAAAGTCCTGGGCCATACAAACAACTATTCTTCTAATCGGGCTCGTGCGCGCATAATATTCCACTAATGTACTATCAACAGTCCGGATTATAGCCCCATTTGGCGATATTTCTAATTAGTGATTGGACCAATCGCGTACTTGGATTTCGCAATACGTCACGAATACGTCACCAGTCCGAACAGAATCAAAACATTCAAAAAGATATCAAGCTATGTAAACATGACCTCGGCCTGAATCTTTGATTTGATTGCCACAGAGTCGACATAACTGCTTGAGAATCTCTAAATGTTTCTCCGTGAATCTACAAACAATATACAAGGCAAAGTTTAACATAAAACTTACATGTAATTAAACTAGCTACTACAATGTAATGATTGTCAAACGAAAACCAAGAACTGAAGCTAAGTGCATGTAAACATAGTCTTTGCATTTTGATACACAAAATGTTCTTAAAGTTGTATTATTGTGCTCCCAATGCCAATGGGGAGCAAGCTTATCTTATACTTGTTTATAGAAATACATAATAAATGCATGGCTCGAGATAGCAATCGACTTTCGAGCCAGTGGATCACAAAGAAAAGACGAGTCATTGAGCGCACTGACTTCAACTTTATAAAATTGATATTCATACGACAAATATTGAAATTTCTCGTTGTTTAACAGATCACAAACGAGTCATGAATTGTGCCATTAAATGTAAGCTTGTATAAAGCCGTTGTTTTCCTCTTAACTTGAAAAGAACAAAGACAAGACCTTGAGCAAAAGGTTAAATGCCAATATTACTGAAGTCCGTGACATGCCGTCAAGTATGACCTCCGTTTATCAAACTTTGAAAAAACTCTACCGGCGAACTAGGGACTCTACCATATAGAAACTTGTCACAGACCAAGATAATTTATCGTACAACACAGGAAAATTATACACAACCTCATGAAAATTATACAACATCAATAAAATTATCAATCAGTAGATCTTACCTTTCAGACGACGGTCATAAGACGTTCACCACGCTCGGGAAAAAGTCAAATATTTCGCTTTAAAATCAACTAAATCACTATCTTCGAATTCACACACTAGCTTGACTATTACGTGCTTCTAACTGATGGTAAATGTCACGGATAAACAGTCCGTGAGACGCTGCGGAATTGACTTCAAAAATGAATACGAATATTTTTGCATATGTTTCGGTGTTTATTCAAAGACAATAGAATGTGACGTCACATATATCGCCAAATGGGGCTATAATCCGGACTGATCAAACTTTTCCAAATTCTAACAAAACCACTGGCTTTAAAAGCTTATAAACCTCTCATACGAAGTCTACAACGATAAGTTGTTAATATCCTAGCACATGGAAATAGGACAGCGAGTTGTTCGTGGCGAAAGTTGGAAATGGGACGACCAAGATGGCGGCGAGGGTGGTGTTGGAACAATAGTTGTCATTGGACGTCCAGAAAGTTTGTCTTCTCCAGATAAAACTGTTTTAGTACAATGGGACTTAGGAGCGAGAACGAATTACAGATGCGGTTATGATGATGCTTACGACTTGTATTTGCTGGATAATGGACCGATAGGTAGGTGCGAAAAGTCGAGAAAACAAAACAGTTGAGCTAGTTAAAAATAGCTTCAGGAACGCAAACGAAAAACGCAGTGTCTATATGTACGGCAGCCCGTCGCGGTCTTAAAAAAACTAAATGACAGGCAGTCCAAAATTTTGTACAAAATTCGAGAGAATGGCTGAAGTTTATCAAATCAAACTAGTTTTATTTCATATAGAAATATCAAGCGCTTATTTCGAGCTAAGCGGAATTGGATAAGGACGTAGTGCCTTCCCTCTACATACTATATAGCCGGCTTGACACTTAGAAATTTTCGCCTTGACCTCAATGTACTCAACGACGTGACTGAGTGTTGGGCGGTCGTAAGTTTTCTCAAAATCGAAAGGAAACTCTTTCAAACGGTAAATTGAACTAGTCTTAGTTCAAATAGAAAAGAAAGAGCTAAAAGAACTCTATTTATTGATCATGTACAATTAACTATCAACGATGTGTTACGTTACTGCCCGTCACGGTCTGGCATTGACTAAATGACAGGCAGTCCAAACTTTTCAGTCATAAAAGTTAAAAAAATGCTTTCAAATGTCTTCAAATCAAAGTAGTTTTATTTCACAATATCAAGTCCTTATTGAGAGCTAAAACAACTCTATTTATTGGTCATGTACAATTCAACTAACAACGATGTGTTGTCGTTGAGTACATTGAGGTCAAGGCGAAAATTTCTAAGTGTCAAGCCGGCTATATAGTATGTAGAGGGAAGGCACTACGTCCTTATCCAATTCCGCTTAGCTCGAAATAAGCGCTTGATATTTCTATATGAAATAAAACTAGTTTGATTTGATAAACTTCAGCCATTCTCTCGAATTTTGTACAAAATTTTGGACTGCCTGTCATTTAGTTTTTTTAAGACCGCGACGGGCTGCCGTACATATAGACACTGCGAACAAAAAATGTTTAAAAAAAGAAACATATATTAAAAAATTATTTTTATTCAAAATTATTTTTACATCACTTTAAAATAATTTTTTTTTTAATTTGCTTATTAATCAATAAATTCATTTTCTAATTCATTTTCTAATTAATTAATTCATTTTCTCATCGTTTTCTCATTCACTCGTTCAGCTGGTCATCCATCCTTTCATTCAGTCAGTTAGTCCCATTCATTTATTCTTACCTTGATTTGTATTCATTCATTTATAAATTAATCAAATAATTCATTCACATCCCATTCATTCATTCACTATTTTCACTCATACTCGTACCATTTATTCGTTCATTTATTTAATCTTCATTTATCCATACATCTTTTCATTTATCCATTCATCTATTCATTAATTCATCTATTCATTTATCCATCCATCCATCCATTCATTCATTAATCCATCCATCCATCTATTCATTCATTCATATATTCATTTATTCTCAGGTGTAATTCACAATAATGCATCATGTAGTGGATGCAACGAGCAAAGAATCAAAGGGCTGTTATGGAAATGTGCAAGATGCAGTGGATGCCATCTATGCTCTACATGCTATCACAACGATGTGCATTCATTGAAACATCAGTTTTGCAGAATAGAAACTCCCAACAGTGCACCGTAAGTGAAAATATGCAGTAGAGGGCAACACATTTATTAGTTTTGTTAACTATGTAGTGTTACCCTTGTTGAATAAAGTTTTCATTCATTCATTCATTTATTGTAAATAATGTTTCTTCCCTTCATTCTGTACTTTTCTATTGTATTGTATTGTTTTATATTCCACTTTATTCTATTCTTTTTGTTATAATAAAAATATGCCTCATTTAGAAAGTGTTATTCCCAAAGCTCATAACGCTTTAAGCTACGGTAATACGAGCAACAAATTCCTCCAACTTGTCTCGCAACATCGCTGCAAAACAAGTTGGAAAGCGATGTTGCTTGTTTTTCCACCCGCGTACCAACTTGTCTCGCTTCAAAATGGCTTGTTGCAAGTTGAAAAAGTTTGTTGCAGAAAGTAGAAGGTCGTTCTACTTTTTGCAACAAAACTTGTAGATGTTGCTCATATTACCACACCAACCCAACTTGTCTCGCAGCAAAATGACGTCAAGCACGCGCGAACAGTTGCTCTGGTGTTTGTGATTGGCTGGTAGTACTCAACTTGCAACAAGCCATTTTGACGCGAGACAAGTTGATACGCGGGTGGAAAAACGAGCAACATCGCACCTTTCCAACTTGTTTTGCAGTGATGTTACGAGACAAGTTGGACGAATTTGTTGCTCGTATAACCGTAGCTTTACAACTCTACAGTTATGAATATCTTGAGGACTTATTGGACTGCTGTAAATCAGCAGTTTATAATCATGAATATGGTTAGTGAATGCCTCCAAGGCCTGACGGTTAATCGGAAGACAATCCCCTACTCTTTGCGAAGAGCACAACAGAATCTTTTACATCCACCTTATATATATTCCACCTTATATATATGTATAAGATTAGAGTGTAGGCAGACGAGACCTCCAGTTTTACGTCCTCAACTGAAAAGATGAGGCACTGAGAGAGTGAAGTGTCTTAAGCTTGCCCAAGGACCAACGTAATCGCCTGGGCTGGGAATTGAACCCAAACCATCAGGCCCAGAATCCAATCCACCATCCACTACACCACAGCTCTCATGTTCATTGTTCTACTAATTCATTCTGTTCTGTTCAATTGTATTGTTTTTCAAATGTCCTTTCTACGTTGTTGTACCTACTTTAGTATTACTATTTGAACCATCAAACCTCAGTTACTAACAACACCAGTCTTTCTCTAGACTACACACACCAAGACAATCTTTCATAATTTACTATCATCACTTACACCTGGGTACAAACCATCCAAACTAACACACACCAAGACAATCTTTCACAATTTACTATCATCACTTACAACTGGGTATAAACCATTCAAACTGACACACACCAAGACAATCTTTCACAAATAACTATCATTGCCTACATCTGATTTCAAACCATTCATCCTTGTAGAGTTTTGTTGAGCAAAAGACAAGGAAAACAGAGGATCCAATCAAAAGGAACATTTACTCGTGCTGTTGTTGCAAGAGGGCCAGATTGGGAATGGGACAACCAAGATGACGTCCCACAACAGAATGGACGGGTGACTGACGTCAAGGGCTGGAATAATGAAACTTTCCGTAGTGTGGTTTCAGTGACATGGACCAATAATGTGGGTAATGTGTATCGCCGTGGACATAAAGGAAAGGTAGGGGCTGGTCATATTAAGATTGTGATGGTGACGATGATGATGATAAGGATAATGATGATAGGTATAATGATGATGTTGATGATGATGATAGTGATGATGATAATAGTGATGATAATGATGATGATACTAATCTTCAGCATAACCCATTATCATCATAGTATTATCGCAACGGTCATGAAGACCTGCATCACCATAATTATTGTTAACTAGTACCAGGATTTCTGTGTTGCGAAGTGTTTGAAACTATCAAGTTGTTCTTGACAAATAAACCTCACAAAAATAAGATGGGCAGTTACTGAGACAATTTGTGTGATTTTTGGGCTTGTTCAGAAACCTGCGTGACATTTGTTTCAATGTACTGGGATCCCTGTGTCACCAAGTGTTGACATTTCATCCCCTCCCCTCCCCTCAAAGAGCCGCTATGGAAGCTCAGATTTCAGTATCCGAGTGGTTTGAAAACTGTCTCAGAAACAGTTTTATGAATTTGTTCTAGAAAATTAAACGTAAGAAAAAGAAAGATAGATAGTTACTAAGGCAATTTGTGTGATTTTTGAGCTGTTGAGAGTGGTTTTCAGACAGATGGATTTGAATCTTGTGATGCCGTGTTGAGTTCGCTTGGTTTCATGAAGAAAGTCACATTCTCTGACATTTTGACGAAAATATTGCACATTAATCAATATTAACTCCAGATTTGTGTTTAGAAGTGCTAGATAATATGCCATAGCGAATACAATTTTGCTGGCACATCTTCTGTTTTGTGTTACTCGATTGCTCAAGGCGGATCGAACATTCCGGCCAAGATTTCCTAGTCTTTTTCAAAAAAGTCAACCCTTTAGTACAGCACCTAATGATATTGAATGTCTTGGTGATCATCAGTCCAAAAAATATAGCCATTGTTTTCAGTGGGATCAGAGTTAAACGAGTAAACAGAAGTTTAAAACCGTGACAACGTCAATGAAGACACGAAGGTCTGTTTGATGAGATCATGTTATATTAGCTTTGTCATGGTGTCAAGGCTATAGTGCGGCCGCAAAGGACATCCAGGTACTATTGTCCTATTGTCCATTTTGTGTGGTCGGAAATCAAAAAAGAAGACAAAGAAAAAAAAAAACCTTTTTAAAATGGACTGGTCTACCACAGTCTACCACAGCCGAAACATGTCTGTAATAAAGCAGTTTATTGTAATCACAGTGTCTATATTTACAGGTTGATGTTAAAAGTGTCACACCGTCAGAAGGTGGTTTTTATTACAAAGATCATCTACCCAAGGTTTGCTCTTCAATGCCTTTTGCATCAAGTCCAACACAATCAACCCCACAGGCATTCACACAGCTGCAACAGGAGTTTGCATGTGGAGATGAAGTTAGAATCATACTTGATGTCGATGTTTTGAAATCTTTGCAAAGAGATTATGGATGGACGGAGAAATTTGTTCCAGTAAGTAAGGATTAGTGTTTTAGCTAGTGTTACCAAGCTTAAACACTATCTGACATGTTCTAAATTAAGAGCTGGAGCTGTGAACTGCAATAACAAAGCATATTTAGTTCATATTTTGCAAACAATCTTTGTATTCTTTACAATCTAATCCCGAACCCTGAACCACATATAGACACGGGAAGTCAATGAATTTGCACCAATAATGTAGTTATGTTGTAAAATTTCTAGCACCTGTTAATCTAAATCTGATGTGCACATAGTTGTTACTAATTTGTTTTTCAGGTTATTGGTATGATGGGTACAGTTCTTTCAAGATCTGTCAGCAGAAACAATGGCATAGTTGTGAAATTTCCTCAATCATTGTCTCATTCAGCCACTGAACTTGATGTCAACCCTTTGGCTTTATCCAAGGTAATTAGTGCTAATAATACATTTAATTATAATTATTTACCTATATAGCACTACAGTGCTATATACCTCTATTAAGCGGTCACCCATTAAGCAGTCACCCTCTATTAGGCGGCCACAATAAAAAGTCCCAAATCTATTCCTATACCTATTCTATACCTCTATTCAGCGGCCAACCTCTATTCAGCGGCACTTTGAAAAGTCCCGAAGGTGACCGCTTAATAGAGGTACCACTGTATTTACCAAACATATATATTTAAACAAAAATGCTTTTCAAGAATTCTAATGTAGTTAATTATATCTAAAAATTAAAAAAAATTAAACATATTAAATACAATATACTGCGTACAATATACTGCATACATTAATTGTTATTGTGATGGTCAAAGAAAAGCATTATATTTATTACTAATCTATTAGAAGAAATGGAAGGAACAAGAATTTTAAACCTCTGGTTTGAAACAACATGTTTTCAAACCAGGCACTTTTTGCTACTAAGTTCCCTATCACCAAATAGACCACTTAGTAGAGTAGCCAATCAGAATGCATGCAGGATTCGTGATAGACCACTTTTTGTTTTTTTACTAATAGTGAATATAAATACCCTAGACAAATTATTGACTATGTTTCATTTATAGTGGATGTTTTGGTTTTGACACAGGTGGAGAAATTACAGGTCAAAGACAAGGTGTACATACTGAATAACCTGGAACTAGTGAAAAAACTACAAACAGGTCATGGAGAATGGACAGATGCCATGGAACATGTAAGACATTATTATTAGAAGCTTTTTACACTATCATGATCACCATTATATATCTGTCGTCATCAATACCATCATCACTATCATAATATTTATTATTATCATCATCATTATTATCATTATTATTGATATCATCATCATACTTAACTAGATTTATTTAGCTTTTCCAACTCTTTTACTCTGACGAAGAGCTAAAGCTTGAAATGTCAGTAAAGTTAAGTCAACATTTTTTACTGTGTTACAAATTTCATTATATTACCTATCGTTTATATCAAACACCGATGCAGCCTATACTAGTTTACTCGCTAGTTTCCATTTAGATTAGCTTTTTAGTTATTTTGAGTAACATTTACTGTTATGTTAATTTGTACAAAATAAAATATAATTATATTTTCACCAACAATTAAGCTGTGAACATTTATAACTTTAAAGTAATAAAAAATTGTTGTTCATCACCACCATTATGATCATCATCATTAACATCATCATCATTTATATCATCACCACTATTACCATCACATCATTACAATCATCATTTCTCTCATCGAAATCGATGGAATCCTTGTTTCGAAGACTCACATGCATTCACCTTGCCATGTGCTTCATTATTAGCTTTAAATGCCTGTAAAAAACAGCACTGAAGGTGAGAGAAATAGTAAAATGAGCAATCAGTCAATCCCAAGTTCATCTGTCAATGACTATCATAAGCTAGTGTCCCTAACTGGTGTCCCTAGTTACACCAGACACACCCCTAGCACCGCAAATTATTACCCCTATTTTATTTAAGACATTAGGGACCGGACACCCCCTGAACCCACAATAGACCTTTGTTTGCAATTAGGACACACCCCTGACAAATTTCTGGATCCACCCTTTGGACTGATACCTTTTTACCTTTAATGAGTCTCATTTTTTTTCTTTTAGATATTAGGCAAAGAAGGCCTGGTACAGAAGTTTTACCCTGACGGTGATGTGAAGGTTTTAGTAGGAAATACTTCATGGACATTAAACCCTGCTATACTTACCAAGAAAACTAACATTAGTCCAGTACAACAACAACTAGGACAAGATCCAGCATCAGAAGGTACCTCAGTTTATGTGTCTTACCTCATTTTTTTAAATAAATAATGTCATATCATCATCGTGTGTATGATCATTCACACGACCAGCGAAGTTGCTCTTGTATGTAAGTCATTGTGTACAAATAAAATAATGCTTTTATTATTTATTGTTATTATTATCAGCATTATCAGTATTGTTATCACCATCATCATTATCAGCATTGTTATCACCATCATCATTATCAACATTGTTATCACCATCATCATTATCAGCATTGTTATCACCATCATCTATATCAGCATCATTATCAGCATCATTATCAGCATCATCATTATCAGCATTGTTATCACCATCATCATTATCAACATTGTTATCACTATCACCATTATCAACATTGTTATCACCATCATCATTATCAGCATTGTTATCACCATCATCATTATCAACATTGTTATCACCATCATCATTATCAGCATCGGTGTCACCATCATCATTATCAGCATTGTTATCACCATCATCTTTATCAGCATTGTTATCACCATCATCTATATCAGCATTATTATCACCATCATCATTATCAGCATTGTTATCACCATCATCATTATCAGCATCATTATCACCATCATAATTATCAGCATTGTTATCACCATCATCATTATCAACATTGTTATCACCATCATCATTATCAGCATCATTATCACCATTATCATTATCAACATTGTTATCACCATCATAATTATCAGCATCGTTATCACCATCATCATTATCAGCATCATTATCACCATCATCATTATCAACATTGTTATCACCATCATCATTATCAACATTGTTATCACCATCATCATTATCAGCATCGGTGTCACCATCATCATTATCAACATTGTTATCACCATCATCATTATCAGCATTGTTATCACCATCATCATTATCAGCATTGTTATCACCATCATCATTATCAGCATTGTTATCACCATCATCATTATCAACATTGTTATCACCATCATCATTATCAGCATTGTTATCACCATCATCTATATCAGCATCATTATCAGCATCATTATCAGCATCATCATTATCAGCATTGTTATCACCATCATCATTATCAACATTGTTATCACCATCATCATTATCAACATTGTTATCACCATCATCATTATCAGCATCGGTGTCACCATCATCATTATCAGCATTGTTATCACCATCATCATTATCACCATCGTTATCACCATCATCATTATCAACATTGTTATCACCATCATCATTATCAGCATTGTTATCACCATCATCATTATCAACATTGTTATCACCATCATCATTATCATCATTGTTATCACAATCATTATCAGCATTGTTATCACCATCATCATTATCAGCATCGTTATCACCATCATCATTATCAGCATCGTTATCACCATGATCATTATCAGCATCATTATCACCATCATCATTATCAGCATCGTTATCACCATCATCATTATCATTATCAGCATCATTATCACCATCATAATTATCAGCATTGTTATCACCATCATCATTATCAGCATTGTTATCACAATCATTATCAGCATTGTTATCACCATCATCATTATCACCATCGTTATCACCATCATCATTATCAGCATTGTTATCACCATCATCATTATCAGCATTGTTATCACCATCATCATTATCAGCATTGTTATCACCATCATCATTATCAGCATTGTTATCACCATCATCATTATCAGCATCGTTATCACCATCATCATTATCAGCATCGTTATCACCATGATCATTATCAGCATCATTATCACCATCATCATTATCAGCATCGTTATCACCATCATCATTATCATTATCAGCATCATTATCACCATCATAATTATCAGCATTGTTATCACCATCATCATTATCAGCATTGTTATCACAATCATTATCAGCATTGTTATCACCATCATCATTATCACCATCGTTATCACCATCATCATTATCAGCATTGTTATCACCATCATCATTATCAACATTGTTATCACCATCATCATTATCAACATTGTTATCACCATCATCATTATCATCATTGTTATCACAATCATTATCATCATTGTTATCACCATCATCATTATCAGCATCGTTATCACCATCATCATTATCAGCATCGTTATCACCATGATCATTATCAGCATCATTATCACCATCATCATTATCAGCATCGTTATCACCATCATCATTATCATTATCAGCATCATTATCACCATCATAATTATCAGCATTGTTATCACCATCATCATTATCAGCATTGTTATCACAATCATTATCAGCATTGTTATCACCATCATCATTATCAGCATCGTTATCACCATCATCATTATCAACATTGTTATCATCATCATCATTATCAGCATTGTTATCACCATCATCATTATCAGTATCATTAATACCATCATCATTATCAGCATCGTTATCACCATCATCATTATCAGCATTGTTATCACCATCATAATTATCAGCATCATTATCAGCATCATCATTATCAGAATTGTTATCACCATCATCTTTATCAGCATCGTTACCACCATCATCATTATCAGCATTGTTATCACCATCATAATTATCAGCATAATTATCAGCATCATCATTATCAGCATTGTTTAATATATGATGTAGGATAAAATAGTTATACAATTCTTTATCGCGACATACTGTGAATATCCCACTCGTCACTTGTTTTGCATACACACTTGCATACAAGACTTGTGTGTATACTAGAAAATACAAGTGACTTGTGGGATATACCACGGTAGTAGGAATATATACTAAATAATACTAATATATATACTAATGGGATAATATTGTTTTTCCATTAGTATACCAGAATTCAGAACTGTTATTAAATGAGATTGAAAGGATGCTCTGCATTATAAATGAACCAGTTGAACATGGTGAACATCAACCACACCCTAACACAAACAATCATAATACAACAGAGTGCTTGACACTCTTTTCAGCAACTGATACAAGTTCGAACATTATGGTCAAAGAAACAAATTTTAGGTTGATATCAGAACTGTACAGGCCACATGCACTGGACTCGGTTTACAAAATGACCAGCTCTCCAAGAGGACTAGCAGTGATTGTGAACATGAACAAATTTGATCCAAATCTAAAAAAGCTTGGCAAACATGACGAAAAATTGGAAAACCGTGAAGGCTCTGAGGTTGATGCAAATAACCTTGAAAAACTTTTTAAGGCTCTTGACCTTGAAGTTGAAATGCTTATCGACAAAACTGAAAAACAGCTTATGGATGAACTATTGGAAATTTCAAAGAGAGACTTGAAAGCTTACGACTGCTTTGTGATGTGCATAATGAGCCATGGAAAAGATGATTATTTCTATTCCCATGATGGAGGAAAGATTAAGATTTTAGATGTTAAAAAGATGTTTAATAATGCCAGTTGTCAAACTCTCTGTGGAAAACCCAAGCTATTTTTCATCCAAGCATGCCGTGGAAAGTCTACAGACTTTGGATGCATGGTTGGTGATACCCCATCAGCACATAGTGAAAACGAAAGTGCAAGTGATACTCCTGCCTTTATTTGCAGATCTGGACCATCAATTTCTGAAAATGCTGATATCCTTCTTGCATACTCAAGTGTGGAGGGTTATACTTCATACCGCAACACCATAAATGGCAGTCGCTTCATTCGTTTCTTGGTTTGGATATTTCAAAATTATGCAGGAGTGGAAGATGTTGAAAGCATGATGACCAGAGTTATTAAGGAAGTCAACAAAGCTGGAGAGATTGGTAACAAACAAGTACCAAAACCAGAGACAACATTGACAAGAAAGGTGTTTTTTTGGCCGGGAATAAAATTCCCACAAGTGTAACATTTTGACCCAATGACTGACTGACTAGTAGTGTTTTGCTGTGTTGATGAATAATGCAAAGCAGGATAATTTATCATAGGTCTAACAATAGCTTTAGGAAACAAGTACAACATTGACCAGGAAGATGTTTTCCAAGACATTTATAACAAAGGTGTATAGACTTCAAACCACAGGGGAATGGGGCTTTACGAAGAGGTATTGGAGTCACAAAGTATTCCAGTCCACATCACCAATAGAATGGATAATTATATACAGTTCATTCAGCCGAATTATTATTTGTCACGTCAGGCTTGTTTATCTAACTTGATCACTGTACCACGGACTCCGTATATATCTCCACATCGTAGATTTTTGTCTACTAACGTAAATTTCTGCCTTCTTAACACGAGATCAGTTAGGAATAAACCAATGGTTGTTAAAGACTTTGCTGTTGATAACGACATTGATTTACTGGCAATTACTGAGACATGGTTGCGACCTGGAAATGCTGATGATGTCGAAATCGGTACGTTATGTCCTACTGGCTATAGGTTTCTTCATGTACCCAGATCTCACTCTAAAGGCGGTGGTGTTGGACTTTTATTCAAGGACAATTTTCGGTTAAATACCTCAATAACATAATCGTATCAGACGTTTGAGCTGATGGATGTCCGTCTGCGAAGTCTAGAGACTATTAGGATCATCATTGTGTATCGCCCACCTGACAGTTCAGTTCAGTTTTATGAAGAGTTCTCAAGACTATTGGAACACATTACAGCTGATTCCTGCAACCGCATATTGATAACTGGTAACTTTAATTTCCATATCGACAATCTTAACAACACTAATGCTAGATCTTTTGTAGAAATTCTTAAAGCTTTCAATCTCATGCAGAATGTTGGTGAGAAAACTCATGTTAGTGGACATACTCTGGACCTTATAATTACTAAAGCTGATGATCGCCTTATCAACGAAATAAAAGTGACCGACCCTATAACATCTGACCATCTGGCTGTACATAGTACTATGACTCTAAAGAAACCACAGTTCACAAGAAAAGATGTCTATTTCCGGAAACTTCGGTCCATAGACATTGATTCTCTTAGTACTGATATCCAAGGCTCGCAACTGATTCAACAACAGTCTGATAATCTTAATGCCTTGGTTTCACAATATGATGATGTCCTGCGGTCATTGCTTGATTGTCATGCACCATTTAAAAAGCGTGTAGTTACCATCAGACTTCATGCACCCTGGTACACACCGGAAGTTACTGCTGAAAAGCGTAAACGAAGGCAGTGTGAAAGGAAATGGCGGGTCACGGGACTTCAGAACGATCGTGATGCCTATGTTTACCAATGCTGCGTTGTTAAAAATTTGATCACGATCTTAAAATCAACATACTATACTTCAATTATACATGAACATGCTTGTGACCCAAAAGTGCTATTTAGAACAGTAAAAAAAAATCTGCAAAAACCACTTGACAAGAGATATCCGATGTCCCCTGATAATACTACTTTAGCTGAATCATTTGCTGACTTCTTCAATACAAAGATTACAAAGATACATCAAGATCTCCTTGTAAAGAAACTGAAAACGGAACTGTTGCTGCTCTGACCGTCGACTCCTTTAACTGCCCTACGGAGTTTTCCTCCTTTGGTGAAGTTAGTTGTGACGATGTAAATATGATAGCTAAGAAATTCCATTCAAAACTATTGTTTATTCGACCCTTTGTCAGTATCCGTTATGAAGTCATGCCTCAACCTGATTCTACCAACGATAACTTGGATTACCAATCTCTCCCTTTCAAGTGGTCAAATTCCTAACACTCTCAAAATTGCTGTACTGTCCCCTTCTCTAAAGAAACCTGATGCTGACTACGAACAATTTAATAATTTCAGACCTGTCTCCAACCTTACAGGCTTGTCCAAGACTGTGGAAAAGTGCGTAGCACTGCAATTGACTGAATATCTGATGGCCAATAATCTTGATGAAAAGTTTCAGTCTGCCTATAAGTCATTCCACTCTACTGAGACTGCAATGGTTAAAGTCCATGATGATATTCTTCATGCGATGGATAACAACAAGGCTGTCGTTCTTTTGATGCTAGATCTGTCAGCTGCTTTTGACACAATCAACCACTTTATACTTCTGACAAGAATGTCCCAACGCTTTGGTATTAAAGGAACTGTTTTAAAATGGTTCACCTCGTATTTGACGGCTCGTACGCAGTTCGTTCAAATTGAAAATTCAAACTCTGAACCTCGTAACCTTGCACGTGGTGTACCTCAGGGCTCCGTTCTAGGGCCAATTCTCTACCTCCTATATACGTCACCTGTGGCTGACATCATCAAACGACATAATCTTCAATACCACTTTTACGCTGATGATACTCAGCTGTATGTTTCCTTTAAGGGCAAAAATGAAGAACTTTGTCTAGCAAGGACTGATATTGAACATTGCGTTCTAGAAATTGACCAATGGATGACCAATAATGGCCTGGAATTAAACCAAGACAAGACTGAGCTCCTCCTCATTAGCTCTCGTTATCGCCCAAGGCCTTCTCTGCATTCTTTCCAAGTTGGCGACGAGGAATTTATACCATCTTTATCAGCAAGGAACTTAGGGGTTATTTTTGACCAAAGTTTAAGCCTCGAAGGACACATCAAGAAACTTTGTTGTGCAACTCAATACCATCTCAGTAACATTAGTAAGATACGGAAGTATTTAAGTAGTGAAACAACAGAAATTTTAATACATGCCTATATTATTCTAAACTAGATTACTGCAATGCTGTTTTATATGGCTTGCCTAAATGTCTTTTAAACCGCCTTCAGTTAGTACAGAATACTGCTGCTCGCATTGTTACGTATACTAGGAAATATGATCATATAACACCTACATTAATTAAGTTACACTGGTTGCCTATTCAACAAAGGATTAAGTTTAAAGTACTACTGCTAGTATATAAGGGGTTAAATGGGTTAGTTCCAAGTTACTTATCCAGTGAGTCTCCTACTTTCTCGCACGTGTACACGTTCCCTTCGCTCTAGTGGTAAGGAACTATTACAAGTTCCCAAATCAAGGCTTAAGACATATGGAGACCGTAGGTTTTCTGTTGCTGCGCCAAAATTATGGAATAGCATACCATATACCACTTTCTATAAGACAGGTGTCCAATGTAAATACTTTTAAGAAAGAACTTAAAACGTATTTATTTCAAGAAGCTTATAATGTTTAGTACATAATTTAATATTTTATCAGTAGGTATGTACATACAATATTTTATTACATTTTTATAGCATATATCTACATATTTTTTATTAGAACTCGCTATGGGACCGTTAGTTGTTTTTTATGACATTTTTATTGTTTATATTAATTAGTTATTTTTATTTTATCAATGTTATCACTACATTGTTCGTTTTCTTATATTTATGTTAGTTAATTTTTATACATTTTCTTATACTTTCTATATAACTATGTAAAGCGCTTTGGGCAATTAGTGGATTTAGCGCTCTATAAATAAACTTTATTATTATTATTATTATTATTATTATTTACAATTGCCGGAGGGAGATATTCCCCGTACGGGGATTTACCAATACATGTATTGAGTATACAGGACTCTATGTTCATCGGTTCGTTAAAAAATGGCGACGAAATAGTCTCGTTTGGAGGCGAAAACTTTAGCAATGTTACGTTTTTAGAAGCCGAAAAGAAAATGAAAAACTTTGAAGGAAATTGCGCTACGGTGATTACCAAACGTAAATTCCTTCAACGTAAGAAAACGAAAGTGCTTACGTCTTACGCAGATGCGTGGAATGAACAGGCTCGAACTGCTAAAGGTGTAAAGAATCGACCAGAATCTCTATACTGCTGATTACGTTTCTCTTACGTAATGACGACGTAAATTGAAATACGCAAGTGCTTACGTCTTACGCAGATATGTGGATATGTGGATAATGTTCGTACTACCGGCCCCAGGTCGGCGTTTGCGCAGGCAATTTACGTACTTACATACACAAACCAATACACAAACAGTTAACATGTAACACTCCAACTTCATTTTGGATTTTCAATTGGATATCAAATTTGTATCAAGCTCATTTACCAGAGTGCTTTGCGGCCTATTTTCTTCTCTCTTTAATAATTAGTGCCAGTCAGAAACTGTCAGAATAAGAAAGAACCTTCGTAAAACACTCTGGTACATGAATATTAAAATCACTTGCATAAACATTTGCACAATACACTCATCGTGGTAGATAGAACTTTTTAAAGAATATGGCATGGATAGCTTCAAGACTTGACCACATTTAAATAATATTTGTACTTTCTATGATACTACAGACCCATAGAAAACTGACTTCGATTAACGGGCTAACGGACTAATTTTGTCTTGCACAGCTTTACTATTTGACAAAAGGCGTACATTTGCACAGGCTATGCTGCAGTTTGTTGTAACATTATTCACAAATTCCAAGCAAAGTATGAACCACTAAACAGTAGAAACATGAAAATTCACTCTGAATCAAGACTATATTTCTTGTGAAAATTCGCCTTTTGCATTGTCATATAGTACAGCAGAACAGTAGTATTGATAACAAGTTTCCTTGAGATATATATTTATAATATAATTTAATTCAAAAGTTGTTTACTTTTACACTCAATAAGCACAATAGAACACTGCCAGTTTGATAGAAATAAATGATGATACAATTCAATAACAAATAAATAAAAATATATAAATATATGTGTGTGTCTATTTTGTCTTTTAAACTATTAGTTTATTGTATTACAAAACGATTTTATATAAATGGATAGGGGTGCTCGACGGGCGGTTTTGAAAATGATCCTAAAAGGTACGCATAAATTAACTCGGATACTGATTTCAGACCCTAAAAGGTACGACCACATTAAGCATTTTTTTAAAAATATATGTATAATCTTAAGTTCGAAAACTGATCCTAATAGGTACGGTGCCAGCTCGAGACCCTAAAAGGTACGCGAGGATCTTATTTTCGACCCTAAAAGGTCCGTCGAGCACCCCTATCCATCAAGGGAGTACACTCCCCCCCCCCCCCCCCTCACAATGCAAAATTGTGTTCATTAATTTTTTCAAAAGAGAAAAAAATTAATTGAACGAGAAACCTCTTTTTAGGAAAACAAGAAAAAATACATTAAAAATGACACAGGGAACCCATACAAGGCTCACGGCCAAAAGTCCTGGGCCATAAAAACAACTATTCCTTCTAGTCGGACTCGTGCATAAAATTCCACTAATGTACTATCAAAATTTCCCAAATTCTAACAAAACTACCGGCTTTAAAAGCTTATAAACCTCTCTTACGAAGTCTATAACGATAAGTTGTTAATATCCTAGCACATGGAAATAGGACAGCGAGTTGTTCGTGGCGAAAGTTGGAAATGGGGCGACCAAGATGGCGGCGAGGGTGGTGTTGGAACAATAGTTGTCATTGGACGTCCAGAAAGTTTGTCGTCCCCAGATAATACTGTTTTGGTACAATGGGACTTAGGAGCGAGAACGAATTACAGATGTGGTCACGATGATGCTTACGACTTGTATTTGCTGGATAATGGACCGATAGGTAGGTGCGAAAAGTCGAGAAAACAAAACAGTTGAGCTAGTTAAAAAATAGGCAGTCTATGACTGCATGTGACTACTGTAAATAGTGACAATTAAGGTCTAGAAAACAAACATTTACGAAAACTGAACAGCAACTATATATCTCGAGCAAACCATATACTCGGAGCCAACGACTCAGATTTGGAACATTAAACTATTTAGAAGCAAATAGCATTAGTGTTGTCTGGGCTTCCTGTGGGTTGCCTTAATTGTGTTGGGCTTCCTGTGTTTCTATTGTTACACTCACTCACTCACTCAACCCGATAGCATAGTGGCTACTAGCCATATATGGCAGTAGCCACAAAAATGCTTCAGGAACGCAGACAAAAATGTTTTAAAGTGCAATTTATATTTTCTTTGGTCTGTCACTTTTAAAGAATTCCTACTTTCAATTGTCAATTTATTAGATTCATTTTCTCATGTATTAATTCATGTAATCATGCATTGGTCCAGCTGTGGTTGCTCATTCAGCCAGTCAGCCAGTCAGTCTCATCCATTCCTTCTTACCTTTCTTGATTTGTTCATTCATTTATTCATTTGTAAATCAATTAAATATTCACTCATCCCATTTCTTTGATTGATCATTTATAATTTAATCTTCATCCATTCATTCTCATCCCATATATCCCATAGCTGCCAACCCTCCCGGATAATCCGATATTCTCCAGAATTTGAGCCTTGTCTCCCGGTCTCCTGGATAAGATTAAAATCTCCCGGATAACAGGTAAATCTCCCGGATAAGCTTTAGAACTTTTGACAAGATAAACAAAATGGCGGAAATTCGGAGTTTATCGATCAAAATGGTGGACCTTTTCTCAATTATCCCGAACTCAAGAATTGAATTCGTCCGGGGTTGGCAGCCCTGATATCCATTCATTTACCCATTCATCTATTCATTAGTTTATCTATTTATTTACTCTTCAACCAATTCATTCATCCATCTATCTATTCATCCATTCATTTATTATCAATGATTGATTCAACCATCCATCTATCCATCCATCCATTAATTCATCCATCTATTCATCCATCCATCTATCCATTCATTCATCCATTCATTCATCCATCTATTCATCCATTCATTCATTTATCCATCCATCTATTCATTCATTTATTCATTCATCCATTCATTTATCCATCCATTCATTCATTCATTGCATCATCTATTCATTTATCCATCCATTCATTCATTCATTGCATCATCTATTCATTTATCCATCAATCTATTCATTGAATCAGATGGATTCATCCATCCCTTCATTTATCCATCCATCCATCCATTCATTAATTAATCCATCCATCTATTCATCCATTCATTTATCTATCCATTCATTCATTGATTGAGGCATCTATTCATTTATCCATCAATCTTTTCATTCATTCATTCATTAATCCATCCATCCATCCATCCATCTATTCATTAATCCATCCATCCATCCATCCATCTATTCATTAATCCATCCATCCATCCATCCATCTATTCATTAATCCATCCATCCATCCATCCATCTATTCATTAATCCATCCATCCATCCATCTATTCATTCATTCATTCATATATTCATTTATTCTCAGGTGTAATTCACAATAATGCATCATGTAGTGGATGCAGCGAGCAAAAAATCAAAGGGCTGTTATGGAAATGTGCAAGATGCAGTGGATGCCATCTATGCTCTACATGCTATCACAACGATGTACATGCATTGGATCATCAGTTTTTTAGAATAGAGACTCCAAACAGTGTATCGTAAGTACAAATATGAAGTAGAGGGCCACAGGTTATTCTTGATAAAGTTTTCATTTATTCATTCTGTTCTGTTCTAGTGTATTCTACATTGTATAGTGTATTTATTACATTCTATTTTATTCCATGTCTACTTTCTTTCTCTAGACTACACATTCTACGTTGTTGTACCTACTTTAGTATTACTATTTGAACCATCAAACCTCAGTTACTAACAACACTAGTCTTTCTCTAGACTACACATACCAAGACAATCCTTCACAATTTACTATCATTACTTACAACTGCAATCTTGGCAGAAACCAGTACGGTTTTCTCTATTTTGACCTTTACCTATACGTTTTTGCTATAATCCTCCCCTCCCCCTCCATTCAATGTTGGTTTTCAGTTAACATGATTTCTTGATGACTGACAGGCCAACATTGTGTTATGGGGGAGGGGTAGTGGTTTTAATAACAAATTGAAGCCCAAAACACACATTACGGTATAAGACTATAAATGTCCCATTTTCAAAGCAGTTGTCTCACTTAGTTTTTGCCGAAATTTTGGGTACAAACCATTCAAACTACACACACAAAAACAATCTTTCATAATTTACTATCATCACTTACAACTGGGTACAAACCATTCAAACTAACACACACCAAAACAATCTTTCATAATTTACTATCATCACTTACAACTGGGTACAAACCATTCAAACTAACACACACCAAAACAATCTTTCATAATTTACTATCATCACTTACAACTGGGTACAAACCATTCAAACTAACACACACCAAAACAATCTTTCATAATTTACTATCATCACTTACAACTGGGTACAAACCATTCAAACTAACACACACCAAAACAATCTTTCATAATTTACTATCATCACTTACAACTGGGTATAAACCATTCAAACTAACACACACCAAAACAATCTTTCACAATTTACTATCATCACTTACAACTGGGTATAAACCATTCAAACTACACACACCAAGACAATCTTTCATAATTTACTATCATCACTTACAACTGGGTATAAACCATTCAAACTACACACACCAAGACAATCTTTCATAATTTACTATCATCACTTACAACTGGGTATAAACCATTCAAACTACACACACCAAGACAATCTTTCATAATTTACTATCATCACTTACAACTGGGTATAAACCATTCAAACTAACACACACCAAGACAATCTTTCACAATTTACTATCATCACTTACACCTGGGGTACAAACCATTCAAACTACACACACCAAGACAATCCTTCACAATTTACTATCATCACTTACAACTGCAATCTTGGCAGAAACTAGTGAGACACTTGTACGGTTTTCTCTATTTTGACCTTTACCTATACGTTTTTGCTATAATCCTCCCCTCCTCCTCCATGCAATGTTGGTTTTCAGTTAACATGATTTCTTGATGACTGACAGGCCAACATTGTGTTATGGGGGAGGGGTAGTGGTTTTAATAACAAATTGAAGCCCAAAACACACATTACAGTATAAGACTATAAATGTCCCATTTTCAAAGCAGTTGTCTCACTTAGTTTTTGCCGAAATTTTGGGTACAAACCATTCAAACTACACACACCAAAACAATCTTTCATAATTTACTATCATCACTTACAACTGGGTATAAACCATTCAAACTAACACACACCAAGACAATCTTTTACAATTTACTATCATCACTTACACCTGGGGTACAAACCATTCAAACTAACACACACCAAGACAATCTTTTACAATTTACTATCATCACTTACACCTGGGGTACAAACCATTCAAACTAACACACACCAAGACAATCTTTTACAATTTACTATCATCACTTACACCTGGGTACAAACCATTCAAACTAACACACACCAAGACAATCTTTTACAATTTACTATCATTGCCTACATCTGATTTCAAACCATTCATCCTTGTAGAGTTTTGTTGAGCAAAAGACAAGGAAAACAGAGGATCCAATCAAAAGGAACATTTACTGGTGCTGTTGTTACAAGAGGGCCAGACTGGGACTGGGGAAACCAAGATGGTGGCCCTCATCAGAAGGGACTGGTGACTGACGTCAAGGGTTGGGATAATGAAACTTTCCGTAGTGTGGTTTCAGTGACATGGACCGATAGTGACGGTAATGTGTATCGCCGTGGACATAAAGGAAAGGTGTGGTCATATTAAGATTGTAATGGTGATAGTGATGATGATAATGATGATGATAATGATGATAGTGATGATGAAAATGATGACAGGGATGATGATAATGATGATAGTGATGATAGCGATGATGATAATGATGATAGTGATGATGATAATGATGATAGTGATGGTGATGATGATAATGATGATAGTGGTGATTATGATGATAGTGGTGATGATAATGATGATAGTGATGGTGATGATGATAATGATGATAGTGATGATGATAATGATGATAGTGATGGTGATGATGATAATGATGATAGTGATGATAATGATGATAGTGGTGATGATAATGATGATAGTGATGATAGCGATGATGATAATGATGATAGTGATGATGATAATGATGATAGTGATGGTGATGATGATAATGATGATAGTGATGATAATGATGATAGTGGTGATGATAATGATGATAGTGATGGTGATGATGATAATGATGATAGTGATGATGATGATGATAGTGATGATGATAGTGGTGATGATAGTGATGGTGATGATGATAGTGATGACGATAGTGATGATGATAGTGATGATGATAGTGATGATGATAGTTATGATGATAATGATTCATGATAGTGATGATGATAATGATTAAGATGATGATGATAGCAATGATGATCATAGTGATGATGATACTAATCTTTGTCAGAACCATTATCATCATCATTTTTATCAGAGTATTATCACAACTGTCATCAAGACGTGCATCACCATAATCAATGTTTATTTTATTGTAATCACTGATAATGTGATAGTGATGATGATGTTCATGATGATAATGATAGTGATGATGATGATGATATTGATGATGATACTAATCTTCATCATAATCCGTTATCATCATAATATTGTCACAACGTGTATCACCATAATCATTGTTCATTGTAATCACTGTGTCTCTCTCTACTTACAGGTTGATATCAAAAGTATCACACCATCAGAGGGCGGTTTTTATTACAAGGATCATCTACCAAAGGTTTGCTCTTCGATGCCTTTTGCATCAAGTCCAACACAATCAACCCCACAGTTAGCACCCACACAGCTACAACAGGAGTTTGCGTGTGGAGATGAAGTTAGAATCATACTTGATGTTGATGTTTTGAAATCTTTGCAAAGAGATTATGGATGGACGGAGAAATTTGTTCCAGTAAGTAAGGATTAGTGTTTAAGCCACCACTACTGGAGCATACCATGTGAAATTTATGTGAAAAATGTGTGAAATGCATGTGAAAACTACCATGTGAAAAACAATGTGAAAAAAGCATGTGAAATATTTTTAAAAAAATAAAAAATAGGAAACATAGCAGTGCTCTATCTCAGTGCACTTGGGATTTTTAAGTTAGAATACTTAAGAAGCTTGGAGAAACGTCGAGAAGTACTATGCATCACCTAATACTTCTCTCATCTCACTGAAGAAGCCTGGAAGGGCGAAACGTTTGGATATATCATTAAAACTTAATGCCTGATGAAGTCTCTTCTCTTCTCTTATTTATTTACAACAAGGCATGGCAAACTTCCTTTTCTCTTCTCTCATCTTCTTAAAATTTCCTAGCACCTGTTATTCTAAATCTGTGATTTACACATATTGATGCTTTTTCAGGTTATTGGTATGGTTGGTACAGTTGGTCCAAAACCTGTTGGCAAAATAAAAAATGGCATAGTTGTCAAGTTCCCTTTATCTCATTCAGCCACTAAACTTGTTGTCAACCCTTTGGCTTTATCAAAGGTAAGTGCACCCCCCCCCCCCCCAAATCAGTCCCCCCCCCCCCCCAAAAAAAAATAAGTCCCCATAGCTCAGCATACAAAATAACCCAGAAATTCTGCGGGGTGGGGGATACACCATTTGTCCCAAAATCGGAAATTCATGATCACCTTGTTTTATTGCGAACATCCCTCTCCATAAATAGGAATAATCATGGAAAATTAGAACTGATCTTCCCTCATTACTATGCATGGGGGAAAATTAGTTCTAATTAATTTTTCCCTCATACATAGCAGCCTTGGGACTTCCACTAAACTTCCCTCTGCTTCGTGGACATTTCACTAATATCCCACAGTGCCATATATGGTATTACTTATAATAATATATTCCAAAAATAGCGTATTCCAAAAGCGTATTTCACAATTAACTGCTGGAATGTCTGAGGTCACAGAAAGTTGAAAACTGCAGTAGAGTACAAACATTAAAAGTGTGAAACATAAATAGTACTAAATAATGATATTTTATGCTAATTCTATTGTTTTCTATTGTTTAATTAGCACTACTTAGTTCTAATTAGTACTACTTGTTTCACGGGTGTTATATTTGTACTCTTATGAATCTGTTTGATAATTTTACAATTTTTCTTTTGGTATTGATACAGGTGGAGGCATTACAGGTCAAAGACAAGGTCTACATACTGAATAACCTGAAACTAGTGAAAAAACTACAAACAGGACATGGAGAATGGACTGACAACATGGAACATGTAAGACATTATTATAAAATACAATCCCAAGTCCATCCGTTAGTGACTGACACAAGGGGCCTTAAATCTATTAGTGTTTGGGGGGGGGGGGGGGGGGGGGGGGGGAGGGGGGTGTTGGTAAAATCACCTATTGTCTTTTCTTAATATTGAAAGCCCCCTAAGCTACCAATGTAAAATAAGGACAGATACCTTTCTACCTTTAATGAGCCTTATTTTCAAAATTCTTTTAGGTATTGGGCAAAGAAGGCCTGGTACAGAAGCTTTATTCTGATGGTGATGTGAAGGTATTAGTAGGAAACACGTCATGGACATTAAACCCTGCTATACTTACCAGGAAAACCAGCATTAGTCCAGTACAACAACAGCTGGTACAAGATCCAGAAGGTACACTTAGTTTATTTTGGTAGTATCGTCGTGTACAGGAATAGCTGTTATTACAGTTATATGCAAATGATTTCAAACAATGGATTCAAATCAAGGCTTTCGGACAAACCTATTGTTTTCGCCCGAAAGCCTCGACTTCAACCCATTGTTCAAAATAATTTGCATATAACCGTAATAACAGCTATTGTCATGGGAATTCTATTCAAATTCAAATTTTTGATATGCAAATTAATTTGGCTGGTATTACTACCTCTTTATTATCATTATTGTGCATACTTATCATACATATCATTTAAATATGACAAAAAAAGAAGAGACAACCAACCAAATTCACTTTGTAGCTGATTGGTTATGTTTAGAGTATAGACATTGTATTAAGTATTTGACACTGAAGGGCCAGGGTTTGAATCACCCTGGCAGCATCTCTTTGTTGTTGTTTTTTTCTAAGTGAGGAAGGAGAACCAAAATCCTTGCCAAGTCCCACTCATGTATTCAGAAACCTATGACATAATTGGTTAACCTGTACACAACGATAGCCCCCTTATTTCATTCATCCTTATTAATGAATTAATCTTTATTACCACAAATAAATAGAAGTTTACATAACTACATCCTCGGGAACCCAGGGGTATACTTCTGTCGCTCGTTTCTCGCTTCCACAACATATACCCCTGGGAACGTAGTCTGTTGGAGCTTGTTCCGGAAGTCAAAATTCAAACTTATTTAACGACTTTCTTTGAATGGTTATCTTGATTTTCATTGGTGGACCTAATAAGGTCAACCAATCAGGAAAGAGCTGAATTTTGACTTCCGGACCAAGCTCCAACAGACTACGTTCCCAGGGGTATATGTTGTGGAAGCGAGAAACGAGCGACAGAAGAATACCCCTGGGTTCCCGAGGATGTCATAACTACAATCTATAAGTAATGTTATTATTATATACTTGGGTTGAGATTCATTGTTTTTGCCATCATTTTCATTGTTATCATCATTATCAACTTTTTTATTATGATCATCACAGTCATCATTATAATCATCACTAGTTATCATTGTCACCCTAATCGTCATCATTATCTTTACCATCATCATAATCATCTTTACCATCATCATAATCATCTTTACCATCATCACCATCATCTTTACCATCATCACCATCATCTTTACCATCATCACCATCATCTTTACCATCATCATCATCATCTTTACCATCATCACCATCATCTTTACCATCATCACCATCATCTTTACCATCATCATAATCATCTTTACCATCACCATCATCTTTACCATCATCATCATCATCATCCTAATAATCATCATCTTCATCATCTGCATTTCTATCATCATGTTAATCATCCTCTTCATTATTTTTGCTGATAATTTTACCATAAGCTTATGATCATTATAATAACTATCAATATTATTTGAATCCTTTTAGTGGCATCTCTTTCTTCTTGTGTTGGTGAAATAACATTATCAGGAAGTGATATGACTACAGAGTTGATATCAGCTGCCGCCCAGGGTCAGTCCGGCAGAGTTAGAGACATTCTTGCAGCACAACCTAGTTTGGTAAGTATCATCATTATCATCATCATTGTAATCATTTTGATGATTTAATTTAACATTATTATGATCATCATCACCACATGACTCTCACCGTCATCACCATCATCATCGTTGACCACCATTGATAATTATTGACATTGATCACAGTTTCATCATCATCATTTCTATATAGCGCTATATCTCTTGAATAGCTCATAGCGCTTTACAATCTACTAATGTGGGAGGACTCATTGGACTGCTGAAAACCCACAGTTTACAATCATGAGTGTTGAATGAGTGTTGAATGCCTCCGAGGTCTGACTGTTGTATACCGGGAGCAATCTACATTACATTATTCAAGTAATTTATTGACTGTCTCTCTAAATGTTTTCTTCCGTGTTTGTTTTTCAGGTTAATAGCAGCCATCAAGGAAAGACAGCTCTGCACATAAGCAGCCTACAAGGACATGTTGACATTGTTAGCTTATTACTGAACAGTGGAGCTAATGATAATATACAGGTCAGACTGACTAATCGATTGAATGTTTAGTTGATTAATGATCAATGAATGTATGATTAAAGCTAACTGATTGATTGACTTGAATGATTGATCGATTGATTGATTGATTGATTGATTGGCAGACAGATTGATTAGATGATTGATTGACTGAATGATTGATTGATTGATTGGTTGGTTGATTGGCTGATTGTTTGACTAACTGATTGATTAGTTGATTAACTGACCAATTGATTGATTGATTGGCTGACTGATTGACTGACTGATTGATTGACTGATTGATTGGCTGACTGATTGACTGACTGATTGATAGATTGGTTTTATAATTTTGATGATAGATTGGCTGACTGATTGATAGATTGATTTTTTAATTTTGATGATAGATTGATTGATTGTTGATTGACATGATGATACTGTTTATCATAGGATGATGATGGAGACACAGCTCTTCATCATGCTGCTTTCGGGTAAGTAAGCTGACTTTTTTTTCTGTTTGGTATATTTTGGGCAATATTCAGTCATACTTGAACAGGAGAAAAATTACTGTCATACTTTAATGATGCACTATTTCTGAAATATTACTGGATGTCCACTGTTATTTTTATTCACACTGTAATCACCACAACTTGTTCTTGTTTAGAAACAAGCCATTGGTAGCCTCAGCTTTGATAGAACATGGTGCTAACTTGAATATGGTTGATAAGGACAACTACACACCTCTGTTTCTGTCAGTGAAGAAAGGACATTTTGATGTGGTGGTTGTATTGGTTAACGCAGTGTGTAATGTTAACATGCAGGTAGATATCATTACTATGATCATAACACCATCATCATCACCACCACCGCCAATACCACAGACATCATATCAGTGATCATATCTATTTCTATCAGTGAAGAAAGGATATTTTGATGTGGTGGTGGTATTGGTTAACACAGGGTGTAATGTTAACATACAGGTAGATATCGTTACCATGATCATAACACCATCATCATCACCATCTTTACCACCACCAATACCACAGACATCATATCAGTGATCATATCTGTTTCTATCAGTGAAGAAAGGGCATTTTGATGTGGTGGTGGTATTGGTTAACGCAGGTTGTAATGTTAACATGCAGGTAGATATCATTACCATCATCATTACACCATCATCATTACCACCACCGCCAATACCACAGACATCATATCAGTGATCACCTCTGTTTCTATCAGTGAAAAGAGGATATTTTGATGTGGTGGTGGTATTGGTTAACGCAGGGTGTAATGTTAACATGCAAGTAGATATCATTACCATGATCATAACACCATCATCATCACCATCTTTACCACCACCAATACCAGAGACATCATATCATCACAACCACCATCAACAACACCACCACCATCAAATCCATCCCCACCTGGTACCAACAACAACAAATCATGATCATTATTGGCCTTTTCACAAAATAGGAAGGACAAATTGTCATCTAATGGAAATTCAACAAACTCAGACCACGTTTTTTTATCAAATTGCTTTTGTTCCATGTTCACACTAGGTGACTTGCCAGTCATAAGACAATTTCTTTGTCCAGACAATTGGTGCATCTTATTGTGTGAAAAGGGCTATAGTTATCATTATTGTTGGTATTATCATAATCATTTTTATTACATTATTATAATCATCATGATAGGCATCATTATCATG
Source organism: Metridium senile (assembly GCA_949775045.1). Lineage (NCBI taxonomy): Eukaryota > Metazoa > Cnidaria > Anthozoa > Actiniaria > Metridiidae > Metridium > Metridium senile. Next base: position 4,525,571 of record OX459103.1, on the reverse strand, counting down.
AACATCATCATTACCATCACCACCAAATCTTTAAATCACCACAACCACAACCACCACCAACATCAAACCACAACAACCACCACTGACATCATTTAATCATCAACATCACCACCATCAACAACAACATCAAATCATTACCACCACCACCACCAATATCAAATCATTACCACCACCACCACCAATATCAAATCATTACCACCACTACCACTGACATCATCAAATCACCATCACTATTATTATTACTAATTCCCCTTTGTGTTCAGGATTCTACAGGAAATACTGTACTACATGAAGCCATCAATAATGACAGACTAGACATTGCCATCCATCTGATAAACAGTGCTAACTGTGATCTATCCATCGTTAATCATCAAGGGTTTAATGTCTTCCACCGGGCAGCACTTAAGGGAAGACAACAGTGAGTTATAAAAAAAATAATATTTGAGATCAACACCTTTAAATTTATCACCGTAATATTATTATCATCATCATTATTGTTATTATTAACATTTTATATTTGTATTTTATAGCTTTTAATCTATTTATTTGTTTGTAAGATGTATTGAGGGCTACGGGTTTATAAGTCTTTGATTATTTAGTGTCACCCTAGTGAAATAAAGAGTTTACTTACTTACTTACTTACTTACTTACTTACTTATTTATTATTATGTTGCATATAATTGCCAGGGGTGATTCTAGGGAAGTGTCCCTAGAGGCACTGTACACCCCCTAGTACCGCAATAACCCCTAATTTATGTAAGACATTTAGGGACCGTGTTATGCACTATGTGAAATCCAGGGTTGGATCTAGCGAAGTGTCCCTAGTGGCACCGGACACCCCCTAGCACCGCAATTACCCCTAATTTATGTAAGCCATTTAGGGACCGTCTTATGCACTATGTGAAATCCAGGGGTGGATCTAGGGAAGTGTCTCCACAGGGACCGGACACCCCCCTAGCACCACAATTACCCCTATTTTATGTAAGACATTTAGGGACCGTCTTATGCACTATGTGAAATCGCTATATTAACATTAACTTGTAATTCATGTGTTGTTTTCAGAACTGTGACTGCAATGCTTAACAAAAGACCAGATCTGCTCAACTCAGCCAAAGATGATGGTTTTACTGCGTTACACCTCTCATCCTTAAATGGACATCTTGAATTGGTCACTGACTTACTCTCAAAGGTGATGTCATGCTATTTAACTTGTCACAATGTCACATATGTATGTACTATTTAAAAAACGAGCAGGAGTGTTTTATCAGGTATAAAATCCAGAGGGCAAAGTGAGGGTGAAGCTTCCCCTGGGCCACATCCAAATCCCTCCATGTTTCAAACATAGATTATGCGGTATACAATGCTTTCCTCGTGACCAGAGAGGAGCAACGGATTGAACAAAACGGTCATGAATTGTAAATTTTTTTTTTTTAAGTAGTTATAAAGCACACAATGACAGAACACAAGAGAAGTGTTGAGAAGCACTCCGCTTTGTTTTGTGCTTCTCTGAACATTTCTCTCATGTCTTACCAATCCAGCGTGTTTTATAACTGCACACAGCACGCATGCGCGTTTTCTATTTCTTCATCAACAAACATAGTTTATAAAGTCTTTGTTTTTTAAAACCGGTCTGAAACAATACTACTTTAACTCATTAGAACTGTATGACCCTGACAATCCTCACACTTTCAAATCTATATGTATCAAATGTAATTCAGTCCGCAGTCTAGCCTTACCTGTGTCATGTTGCCAATAATTTTACTTGTTTGTAATAAGTTTTTCTTATACTTTTATATTCTGGGCCCACAGTAATTGGCTAACGCTGTTGTGGGTACCCTGCCATGTTATTATTTATTTTCTTTGTGATGTAATTTTGTTTTCTGTTATTGTATATTATTAAGGCAAAGCTAATAAAATAAAATAAAAATAATTGTTTTCTCTTTGTGTATTATTCAGGCTGGCTGCGAGATTAACATAGTCAACAACAAGCAACAAACAGCTTTACTCTTAGCAGTCGATAAGACACACAAACATGTGGTTAGAGTTCTACTTGAGAATGCCGCTGACCCCAACATACAGGATGACGTGGGCGACACACCCCTACACACAGCAGCTGCCAATCATTATTTCCATAGCAACACAGTGAGTTATGTACTTGTATACCATATTTACTCGAATAAGAGCCGCGCCACACATTTTTCTTGATCTCACTGTCCCCTTCTTGATTAGAACTACAAATATTAGGGAGATAACTTGAAAATGAAATTTAATTACTTTGAACTGCGGGGCTATTGAAAATGAAATTTAATTACTTTGAACCCCAGGGTTATCCCTGTGCAAATGCGGCTTTGCAAATAGTACGGTGGTTCTAGATAACTTGCAACTAGTCTGTTAAAACCTCACTAAACTGGAAACCCTGTTAAGCCGGCCATCTTTCTTGGTGCAAGCAATGTCTAGTAAAGAGGGGGATTCACTGTACTACTATCAGTTTTGAAAGAGAATTGTTTGTGCATGTGCACTGAAACACAATACCCTTCAACAAAAATGACAAAATGGTCCCAGCAATGTCTAGTGTATTCTATCAGTTTTGAAAGATAATTGTTTGTGCATGTGCACTGAAACACACCCTTCAACAAAAATGACAAAATGGTCCCAGCAATGTCTAGTGTATTCTATCAGTTTTGAAAGAGAATTGTTTGTGCATGTGCACTGAAACACAATACCCTTCAACAAAAATGGCAAAATGTCCCAGCAATGTCTAGTGTATTCTATCAGTTTTGAAAGAGAATTGTTTGTGCATGTGCACTGAAACACAATACCCTTCAACAAAAATGACAAAATGGTCCCAGCAATGTCTAGTGTATTCTATCAGTTTTGAAAGATAATTGTTTGTGCATGTGCACTGAAACACACCCTTCAACAAAAATGACAAAATGGTCCCAGCAATGTCTAGTGTATTCTATCAGTTTTGAAAGAGAATTGTTTGTGCATGTGCACTGAAACACAATACCCTTCAACAAAAATGACAAAATGGTCCCAGCAATGTCTAGTGTATTCTATCAGTTTTGAAAGAGAATTGTTTATGCATGTGTACTGAAACACAACACCCTTCAACAAAAATAACAAAATGGAAACACAATGGAAATGAGCAATATTTGGTTGCCTGGAAACTCACTCACACGTTTTGTTTACATTGTTGCCAGTGTAATAGCGCAGAAGCTGACGTCATTCGTTTACTGATACAACATGGAGCAGACACCACCCTTCGTAACCATGACAGCAAGACTGCCATCGACCTGTGTCATGGCAACGAAATGGCTTCATGGATAAGATCAGCGTGTTCATCATCTGCTGCACAGCCAGCATCATTGTAAGTAAAACATTGTATACTGGAAACATCAGTCTACTCAAGATCACCACCAAATCATAAGCGGTCGTTTTATAGAGGTGATCATTGAATATGGGGGGTCGTTTTGTAGAGGTGACCATTGAATATGGGGGGTCGTTTTGTAGAAATGATCATTGAATATGAGTGGTCGTTTTATAGAGGTGATCATTGAATATGGGTGATCGTTTTGTAGAAATGATCATTGAATATGGGGGGTCGTTTTATAGAGGTGATCATTGAATATGGGTGGTCGTTTTATAGAGGTGACCATTGAATATGAGTGGTCGTTTTATAGAGGTGATCATTGAATATGAGTGGTCGTTTTGTAGAAGTGATCATTGAATATGAGTGGTCGTTTTATAGAGGTGATCATTGAATATGAGTGGTCGTTTTATAGAGGTGATCATTGAATATGAGTGGTCGTTTTGTAGAAGTGATCATTGAATATGAGTGGTCGTTTTATAGAGGTGATCATTGAATATGGGTGGTCGTTTTGTAGAGGTGATCATTGAATATGGGTGGTCGTTTTGTAGAGGTGACTATTGAATATGGGTGGTCGTTTTGTAGAGGTGATCATTGAATATGAGTGGTCGTTTTGTAGAGGTGATCATTGAATATGAGTGGTCGTTTTGTAGAAGTGATCATTGAATATGAGTGGTCGTTTTGTAGAGGTGATCATTGAATATGGGTGGTCGTTTTGTAGAGGTGATCATTGAATATGAGTGGTCGTTTTGTAGAGGTGATCATTGAATATGAGTGGTCGTTTTATAGAGGTGATCATTGAATATGAGTGGTCGTTTTATAGAGGTGATCATTGAATATGGGTGGTCGTTTTATAGAGGTGATCATTGAATATGGGTGGTCGTTTTATAGAGGTGATCATTGAATATGGGTGGTCGTTTTGTAGAAATGATCATTGAATATGAGTGGTCGTTTTGTAGAAGTGATCATTGAATATGGGTGGTCGTTTTGTAGAGGTGACCATTGAATATGGGTGGTCGTTTTGTAGAGGTGATCATTGAATATGAGTGGTCGTTTTGTAGAGGTGATCATTGAATATGAGTGGTCGTTTTGTAGAAGTGATCATTGAATATGGGTGGTCGTTTTGTAGAGGTGATCATTGAATATGAGTGGTCGTTTTGTAGAAGTGATCATTGAATATGGGTGGTCGTTTTGTAGAGGTGATCATTGAATATGGGTGGTCGTTTTGTAGAGGTGATCATTGAATATGAGTGGTCGTTTTGTAGAAGTGATCATTGAATATGGGGGGTCGTTTTGTAAAGGTGATCATTGAATATGAGTGGTCGTTTTATAGAGGTGACCATTGAATAGGGGGGGTCGTTTTATAGAGGTGATCATTGAATATGGGGGGTCGTTTTATAGAGGTGATCATTGAATATGGGGGGTCGTTTTATAGAGGTGACCATTGAATATGGGTGGTCGTTTTGTAGAGGTGATCATTGAATATGGGGGGTCGTTTTATAGAGGTGATCATTGAATATGAGTGGTCGTTTTGTAGAGGTGATCATTGAATATGGGTGGTCGTTTTGTAGAGGTGATCATTGAATATGGATGGTCGTTTTGTAGAGGTGATCATTTAATATGGGTGGTCGTTTTGTAGAGGTGACTATTGAATATGGGTGGTCGTTTTGTAGAAGTGATCATTGAATACAGCTGGTAGTTGTGCAGAAGTTGTCATTGTGTAAGGCTGGTCATTGTAAAGAGGTGGTCACTGAGAATAAGTGGTCGATGTGTAGAGGTGATCATTGAATAGAGCTGGTCGTTTAGAGTTGGACATTGTGTAAGGCTGGTCATTGTAAGGAGGTGGTCACTGAATAAGTAGTCTTTGTTTAGAGTTGAACATTGTGTAAGGCTAGGCATTGGAAAGAGGCTGTCATTGTGAATAAGGGTCGTTGTACAGAGGTGGTCATAGTGTAAGGCTAGGCATTGGAAAGAGGCTGTCGCAGTGTAAGACTGGTCATTGTGCAGAGGTGGTCACTGTGTAAGGCTGGTCATTGTAAAGAGGTTGTCATTGTGAATAAGGGTCATAGTGTAAGACTGGTCATTGTAAAGAGTTGGTCGTTTTGTAAAGCTAGTTGCTATTGGGATATTTCTCACGATAAACACCATCAGACTTAACATCATTATTTTACGTTGTTATCGACAGGCCTTCTCCAACTCTACCCAGTCCACCTCATGAAAGTAAGACGTCATTCGTTCCCATGACGACCACCGAGTGCTGCCGTATGTGTGGTAATCCAGTCGACTGTGAGTTTCAACCCTGTGGTCATCGTGTTGTTTGTCATGCCTGTAGTAACATGTTTAAAGCCTGTGTTCAGTGTAAGGTAATGTCTACGTGTTGGTATTCCTGTAGTGCCCCCTCCCTCCCCTCCCCTTTCGTCTTATTTCTCAACCACAGGGATAAGTTAATAAATACTCGGTCAACAATACCACCCAATATAGACAATATGCTCATTTTATCATCGCTATCTGTATTGTTCTCAAGAAGCACGGATGGCTTAGTTCATGGCTTTCTGTGCGCGAGGTCACAAATACGGTTCCCATTCACCTCACATTTTTTTGACTTCTTTTCATTTCCTGAAGCGTTGAGTAGCTTTACTGTGCGACTCGCCGTACCGTAGTCACTTACAAAAACCTTTGATGAATTTTTGACATTATTTTGACATTTTTTCATCTCAATCAGACCAATCGGGTACAAGTTTATATCGACAGGCGGAGACTTAAGATCCTTTGATGTCTATAATTGGTCAGATTGAGATCAATAAATGTCAAAATAATGTCAAAAATTCATCAAACGTTTTTGTAAGTGACTACGTTACGGCGAGTCAAACTGTAAATACCCTGAACACTGATGCAGAGAGGGGGAAATGAGCGCATCGTCGACTTTCTGGAAAATGCGTCAGCCAAGGGGACTTTCGACGCTAAATATGGTACTATACTTTCATATTTGCAGGCCACAATTGCAAGTGTCAAAAAACTCGACAAGCCCGTTGGTCAGGAGTGTAAGGTGTGCTCAGAAGCAGCAGCTAATGTCATCTTTGAGCCTTGTTCACACCAGGTCGTATGTTCAGGTACAGTGTGTATGTTATAACAGTATTCATTTCCAAATCCATGCCAACTTTGTATGGTTTCAAATCTGGACAATAGACCTCTTTACCTCCGTATGCAAATTTCAGATCTTATGTCATTCCCTTGAGAATTGCTCTTTTATGATGAACGTGTTATAACATTTACATGTGAAAGAAACAACTCCAAAGGGTAGCATCACGTGATCTGAAATGGGTAAACAAACAAGGAAGGTAAAGAGGTCTATTGATGGTGAAGGGTCCATGATAGGTAGAAAAAAGACGTTTCGTTTACATTCAAAATCTTGGATTGTAGTATGTTGTGACATGTTGTGTTTCTCTGATCTTCAGAGTGCTGTGTTCGAATGAAGAAATGTTTTGTCTGCCAGAAACCAATAAACAGAAAGACAACTACAGGTAGGGGTGATGATGGTGGGGGTGGTGATGATGATGATGATGGTGGTGATGGTGGTGGTGGTGGTGATGGTGGTGGGGGTGGTGATGATGGTGATGGTGGTGGTGGTGGTGGTGATGATGATGATGATGATGGTGGTGGTGGTGGTGGCAATGATGATGATGGTGGTTGGGGTGATGACGATGGTCGTGGTGGTGATGGTTGTGGTGATGATGATGTTGGTGGTGGTGGTTGTGATGATGACGATGATGGTTGTGATGGTGATGACTATTATGATGGTGGTGGTTGTGACGATGATGATGGTGGTGGTTGTAGTGATGATGATGATGTTTAAACAAGAAATCATGATATCATTTAATCATGTATATTTCTCTTCTAGATGGTACAATAATCAACGAAGAGCAAGAAAAATACGGCCAGAACATGGATTCACTTGTTCATCTGCAAGCTAAAGTCCAGGAAATGGAGGACGCCCAAACCTGTCCGATTTGCATGGAAAATAAACGAAATATAGTGTTCCTGTGCGGTCACAGTACATGTAACGTGTGCTGTCAATCATTAAGATATTGTCACATGTGTAGAAAACCAATAGAGAAGAAGATCCCTTTGTATGGCTGATTTACAGCGCAACGACCAAGATCACCCAAGCAATATTATCCAATCACGATCGAGAATATGAACAATAGAATGACTACAACATGTATAAATGTTTGCTTAAAATGCTTATATTTTAATTATATGTGAACGAACTATAAAGATTGAACAATAAATGTATTTTAGAAGAACTTAGCAAGTCTTTTTGTTTGATTGTTTGGGTTGGATTGGTTGAAGAAGTCGCTCTGTGCCGAAGGTTTACATAACTAGACCGAAAGGTATTATGGGTGCTATGTGAACAATAGAATAATCGTATTTTATATAAGTCAAAACTTTGCACCTATAGACCCAAATGTATGTTGGGTGCGATGTTGAGTTAAGGTTGTACAACGCAGCAAGACCGAGAGGTATTATGGGTGCTATGTGGAAACAGTTGTATAGATTTAGTTTGTACAGTTGTTTCAAAAGGTTGTAATTCATAATAATAGTGACGATTTTTCTAATTATACTATCGAAATCACTAGAGTGGTAAAATGCTCGTTTGAAATTCTGTCTTGTTTTTGTATCATGTGATCGCTTCTGGCCAATGATTTTGCTCAAAATTGGTCATGTGGTACAAAAAGACACACCCCAAGGCCAAATTTACAACAGACATTTAACCACTCTAGTGATTTTCATAGTAATAAGATATTGGTGACGCCATACAATAATAGTTATAGTAGTAGTGGTGGTGGTAATAACGACGAGATAAAGACAATTTATTAATAGCACTTTTAATTTTTGTTAAAAACTTCATATGCATAACAAAGTTTAAAAAATATATCTGAAATACAAAAGCTAAATGGTACAAAATAGTGCGAGTTTAACAAAAGCATAAGTAAACAATTGAACTTTTATTGTTAGTGCAGACCACCAACAAAATTAATTTAGATATTTTTTGTATTATTTTGATTTGTTTGTCTTTTGTATCATGTAGTTTCAGTTCGTTAGTTTTCAGTCCTATCTTTTGGTCCTTTATAGCTTTATGTAGAATCGTTAACTTTAAGTCATATAGTTCGTTTCTGCATAATTTTAGTCAGTTCGCCGTTTATAGTCATCAAGTAATGTTCCGTCACAGTTTGTTTGTAAGTATTTTTCCATTTATCGTTTATTTTGCTCATAGTTTATTTGTCCTATTTCACTATGACGTCACATCAAAACATTCTATTGTTCTAACGCTGAGGATCATGGTCGCCAGTGGGGGACAGATTCATAACAACAATACGAGAATACACAATAAAAATGCATTTACAAGACGGATAGGAAAGAAATGACAACAAAATGCCATAAATATGAAAGTATAAACATAGACACATAACATACATAAAAATTTGATAATTTGAAGCTCAATTTACAAAGAGAAAGAAGATTTAGTTGAAATTACCATTGTTTTCGGCGTTTCGACATTAATAAATTATTACTCGATAACGATGAGTGAAATGGCGTTCTCAGTTATATTATTGTCTGCAGTGGTCTTCGTACTTGCTGGTTAATCTTTTGTAACCGAGCCTGCAAGTCAAACCACAAAACTTGTTAGCATTGAGCCCGTGCATATCTGCAATGCGGTGACGCGCAAACAGTAAACAAACTGCAATCTAAAGCTCCATGTGGCGAAATAACTTTGTCCTAAAATCAGAGTAATGTTTGAAGTTTATGGGATCAAACTTCAGAATTCGCAAGCGATAAACAAGGCAATAATTTTAGAACCGATAGATGTTTAGAATTAAAATTCAAACAATCATTAATTAGGACTTAATGCAAATATCGTCTAATTCATTCAAGAATTTTGTATTTGTAAACCCGAAACTATAATTTCAAGTTCGGCATCGAGTCATTTCACTAGATTTTTTAACGTCTATTCATGGATGAAGCACAAGCCCAACCTGGCCAGGACATGAAGCGAATAATGTCAATATAATGTGATGAAAACGTTCGCTTCAACAACGTCCAAGGAACGACTAATAGAAAGAGTTCGTTAATTAAGCACGCGTTGAACAAAAATTATTAAAGGCTGGGTACGTTGTACAATTTATCAAATCCGCTTTTGAGACTCAAATTTTAAGATTATTATGCTTTAAACTTTTAAAACTTATAAATCAGCCTCATTTCTTTTAGGTGTAGAGTATTTATTGAGGTTTTTTTACACATTTTTCGATGGATTACAAAATTATAGAAAGCTCCATATCCCGGTCAGGCGAGCATTAACGCACTTATATTTTCTTCTCGGGGTTACGCTACCAAGTTGTGCATGTTCACTTCGCGCTGATTATCTATTTCCCTTTGAAGGATTTACTTTGTAGATAGGTGCCCTGCAGATCGGGCACGTTCTCCTATGGGAAAAATGGGAATATTTAGTATTGATGATGACAAGTGTTGGAGAAAGAAACGTTAATGTACACGATGATGACGATGATAATGATGACGATGGTAATGATGACGATGGTAATGATGACGATGGTAATGATGACGATGGTAATGATGACGATGGTAATGATGACGATGGTAATGATGACGATGGTAATGATGACGATGATAATGATAACGATGATAATGATGACGATGATAATGATGACGATGGTAATGATGAAGATGGTAATGATGACGATGGTAATGATGACGATGGTAATGATGACGATGATAATGATAACGATGATAATGATGACGATGATGACGATGATAATGATGACGATGGTAATGATGAAGATGGTAATGATGACGATGGTAATGATGACGATGGTAATGATGACGATGGTAATGATGACGATGGTAATGATGACGATGGTAATGATGACGATGGTAATGATGATGGTAATGATGACGATGGTAATGATAACGATGATAATGATGACGATGATAATGATGACGATGGTAGTGATGACGATGGTAATGATGACGATGGTAATGATGATGGTAATGATGACGATGGTAATGATGACGATGATAATGATGACGATGGTAATGATGACGATGATAATGATGATGATGGTGACGATGATGATAGTAAAGATGTGGATGGTGGTAATAATGATGTGGATTGGAGAAATGGCAATGGTGGTGGTGGTAATGATGATGATGGTAGTAATGATGATGATGATGGTAATGATGTGGATGGTTGCAATGATGGTGATGAAGATAGCGATGATGATAGTGGTGGTGGTGAAGATGGTGCATGAAGAGAACAATAACAAAACAGTTTAATACTCACACTTTATTTTTTATCATAGCAACCTGGCATTTGCTGTGGACTTTATGTGAACATGGGAGAACCTGACAGCCACTGAATACATCCTGGTGAAGACAAACATTGTATTTATAAAGCTGTTATCTGATAATATTAGAGTGAAGGTAAGAGTTTGTAGGAAATTAATGTATCGATGATGTAAATAAGATAAATTGTTAGTCGTTTAAAGAAATTTAAGAAATCAGCTTTGCATATTTGATGTGAGCTGCGCAATGGAGAGCTCTAAGTAATAATCATTATGTGCTTGTAATCATTATATGGAAGGGCCGGACGGGTAAATATTTGCCTCGAGGTTATGCCGTACGGAATGAGCGCAGCGATGTCTAAAGGTCGATTTAGAATGTACGATTTTCGCCTAAGTCTATCGCGTACAACTTGACTTGCTGCTGATTTACACATGCACAACTTGTCGCACAACACACGGAAAAGTCTCGTACGATTTCGAGTGAAGCCAGCCTTGCATCTTTCTTAAAACAATATTTATATGAGCATTGGAAAAGTACCAGTTCCTTGCTCCACTAGGTAATAAGTCTTTTTGTTCTTTCAGTAGTAAAGAATGATATTTTCTGACTCTTTTCCCTTTCTTTTTCGTCGAAATATCAGCAGAGCCGCCAGCTTTGTACATGTTTTCATCCGCCATTTTGTCCAAAAAAAAAAAAAAATCCACGGTACCCCACAAAGAAGTTTTGTTACATGATACGTCACTTTTTTTTTTACCATAGAGCGGTTTTCGTACGAGTGGGAAACTGACCGTACCGTACCGTAGCCGTAACCATACCGTAAGTTCTATAAAAACATTCGAAAATTCTACAGTAACAGTACCGTAACTGTGCGGTAAACATTACGGCCAGTTTCCCACTCATACGAAAACCGCTCTATTTGGCTACGACGGCTACGACTGTCGTAGCATTTTAAAACATGTTTCAAAATCCTACGACTTTTTTCGTGTTGTATGCGTCTGTCGTAGACGAGTTGTGGGCTTGATTTACACTGTACGATTGAGTTGTATGTATTGCGTGAGCAGGTTGCATGCGATAGACTTAGGCGAAAAGGGCTTGCTCCAAATTCTTTAACAAGTAAAATAAGCCTCCCAAAACATAAATACATCACTAGGGAGGCCTCAAAATGTAATCTTACTATCCCAAAGGCCAAAACTATGCTGGAAAACTGCGCTTCTCCTTTTTAGCACCTTCCCTATGGAATGGCCAACCCTCTGAAACCCACACCATCCAAACTCTTAGTGCTTTCAACAGAAAATGTAAACAATACTCAAAATCTAGGTTAAAATCAGCAGTAAAACTCGATACAACCAGACTGTACTGTGAACTGCTGCGAGATGCATGTTTACATAATATTCAACAGGCAGCCCAATTTTGTCTATTAAGTTTGCGAATATGTAAGCATTATGTTCAATAACTTGTCGAAATTGTACGTTTTTAGTAATATTAGGCCAAGTAAAAAAAACAAACAAATGTTTATCATTCCCGCCCGCTTCATTTTTTTTTACTATTTATTATTGGAAAAAATGGAACGAACAACAATGTTTTCAGGTCTATAGCTAGTCTTTGTAAATGATAAGACGTGTGAATGGAGGTTCCCTATATACTATGCTGCATTCACTGATCCACTCTGTTTGTTTTTGTGTGAAAGTAAGGTCGATTTAGTAATTCGAGGGGACTATTATAGCAGGGCCGTAGCACCCTCAAAATAATTTGGGGGGGGGGGGGGAGTCATGTTTTTTGGGGGGAAGGTCACGGGCCCCCCTGCCCCTCACCGTGCTACGGCCCTGATTACACCTTAACAAAAAAAGTTCGGCCCTCTATCATGGCGTGATTTTCTTGCCTGCGTGATTTTCATTAGGTTGATTTTTTAGCACGTACTAATTCAACGAGGCCGTGTATTAAAAGACATCAATGTTTCCACAGTGGATTTTGACCAATCAGAAACGAAGAAGTATATCGCCTGAATAATAATAATAACTCTTACCTCAAGACATATACAGCATTCGTCGTGACCAGAATCAGGTCTGCACTTGTGTTCACCCTGTAGATCCTTGGATAAGCATGTATTACATCCATCACAATGAAATGAGTCATCTCTGTGCATTCTACATATCCCACATGGGTCGCAGTGATATGGCTTCTTAACATCGTCTGTATAATGCTTACAAATAGCACAGAAGTATTCTGATAGCTTCTTCTTGCAGTGGTTACAGTGTGTAGTAGTTGGCGTGATTTCCTGTACCGTCATGCACGTGCGGCAGCGAATGTGTTTTGCGTCTGTGGCTTTGATATCGTTGATCTCGCAGAGGTCCGAGTTGTTATGACAACGACGGCACTGGTAGTATTTATTACAGCATGTAAATAGAATATCACAGCCTCTTTTGACATGGTCACACGAGACAATCGCATCGTCCGATTCCTTCACTGGCAGGGAAGCTGGTCGAGGTGTGGTGCCAGTTTGCTCCGAAGCCTTTTGTGGTCGTTTTTTGATCAATTTTTCCTCTGCTTCTAGTTTCCTTTTTAGTTCTGTTCCTTTTTTAGCCATCTTTTCGTCAACTAATGAAAAACATTCCATCCCGGCCATTAAAAATAAAAAAAATAAAATTGAGTGCACGCCACACAAGCGTGAAACAACTCTTTTAAAACTATTTAGCGCTTAAGAGTGACTGTCAGGAAGAACCAGACATATCGTGGCAAAAGTCGATTCATCGATTTTGTTCATATTTTGCAGTTCGATACCCTATCATGTTGTAAGAACTCCTGTGAACTTAGTTTTTAAAAATTTGTTTTCGTTTGGGAGAAATTTGAATTATTATGCGAGAAGGTAAATATGCTAATTCGACGACTCTGAAATAGAGACCACTCGGCGATCTCGTGCACAAAATACAAACAATATTTAACCTTAAAAACCTAATTATCTTTAAATATGCTATCTCTATATGCCTCATAGCGTATTTCAGACTTGTAGCTTTAAAGATGAATTTTTGGCAGAATTTTGTTCAGGATACAGTTTTCATGAGCTAAAAAATACCCTCAAAACAGCCGCGAATTAAACCATGTTCGATATAACGGAATAGTTTGATATTCACTGTGTGTGAAGTTAAGATAATTTCTTAAAACACTGCCGAAAAAAATTGCTAGGTTTTTATGTTTTGAAGTTGTTACAGTCGATCTAAGTTGCCAAAATTGGCTGTTTTTTACGATCATTTTTGCATAATTAGCAACGATAATGAGCGTCAAAACAATAACATATTTGCAACAATCTTGTATTAACCGTATTTAACATCAGCAATGAGTCAATTTGTATTCCTTATTGTAGTTAGAGCAATATTTATTCCAACTCGATATAAATCAGATGCATGTATTTTCGGGGTTTTGATCCGGATCGTTTTGATATATCCTCGTGCGAGTGTTACTAAAAATAGATATGGCAAGACTTTTAGATACTGCCCTTTGAAATACTAAAATGAATCTGATAGAAGTCATAAAAAAATATTATATAATGCATGAGACTCACAACACAATTCCTTCAATATAGCAAATTTATATAATATATAGTAGAATAGAACTGTAGTGTTTTTTGGATAGAAGATAGATATACCGGTAGTTGTTCTTTGAGAGCAGATTGTCTATTATCCCATCTTTAAAGTCTACAAAATGAAATTTACAAGATAATGACCGATCTTATTTCTGATAAAAACTCCAGTATAAATGTTTTATTTTATATCTTTTGTAAGAAACGAAACACAGGTTTGAGTAGTACGTTATTTTAGCAATAATGCGATGCTTATATAAACAAATAATGCAGTTTCTAATTGCAATATTTGGCAGACTTGCTACAAGTCGACTTTGACGAGTCGCTAAACGACTAGAGAAACGAGAGAGAAACGAGAGAAACCAATACGAAAAAAACCGGACTTTGAGAAAGTCTAAAGAGCAATGCTCAAAATTAATGTATTTTCTTTTATTTAGAAGACACAGATTTATTAAAATAACCGATAAGTAACGTACCCTGCCATTTCCACGCCTTTATATGTAGATTTATGCCGAACCTTTATTCATCGGCCAACATCTATTGAGCGGCCACTTTGAAAAGTCCCTAGGGTGACCGTTTATTAGAGGTACAACTCAATTTCTTGAATATTGTACAAATTTCAACAAAAATAATATTAAATTGGACGTCAACGGCGGAAAACACAACACTTAGGGACTTATGAAAGGGTCTATAGGAGATTTACTGTTCTTTTGATTTATGATCACAAAAATCATTTGTATAAATTTGAACAAACATTTTTCTAATTATTAGAGCTGCTTTTATACATACATGAATGCTTTGTAGATGTAAGCACTTTATAATCATGGCAGCTATAGCAAATGTGTAGAATACGAAATCAAAATATTACATTACCGGTATTAGAATGCTGCCAAGCACCTTGTACACGTGAGAATGATAATTATCTTACCAGTTGTCACGCAATGCTCCTTGCTTTTGTATAAACAAAAAGCTACAAAACCATCAAAACCCCGAAAATACATGCATGATTTATATCGAGTTGGAATAAATATTGTTCTAACTACAATAAGGAATACAAATTGACTCATTGCTGATGTTAAATACGGTTAATACAAGATTGTTGCAAATAGTATTATTGTTTTGACGCTCATTATCGTTGCTAATTATGCAAAAATGATCGTAAAAAAACAGCCAATTTAGGCAACTTAGATCGACTGTAACAACTTCAAAACATAAAAACCTAGCAATTTTTTTCGGCAGTGTTTTAAGAAATTATCTTAACTTCACACACAGTGAATATCAAACTATTCCGTTATATCGAACATAGTTTAATTCGCGGCTGTTTTGAGGGTATTTTTTAGCTCATGAAAACTGTATCCTGAACAAAATTCTGCCAAAAATTCATCGTTAAAGCTACAAGTCTGAAATACGCTATGAGGCATATAGAGATAGCATATTTAAAGATTATTAGGTTTTTAATGTTAAATATTGTTTGTATTTTGTGCACGAGATCGCCGAGTGGTCTCTATTTCAGAGTCGTCGAATTAGCATATTTACCTTCTCGCATAATAATTCAAATTTCTCCCAAACGAAAACAAATTTTTAAAAACTAAGTTCACAGGAGTGCTTATAACATGATAGGGTATCGAACTACAAAATATGAACAAAATCGATGAATCGACTTTTGCCACGATATTTCGAATTTGTCTGGTTCTTCCTGACAGTCACTCTTAATAATATTTAGTTATCAACTATTTAGGCCTCGTCTACACGAATCCGATCCGGCTGAAACCGCATAGAAATATTTGCGTCCACACGAATCCGCGTATCCGGAGGATTCAAGTAAAAGTATGCAGTTTTGGTGACAGGATTCACTGGATTCGTGTGGACGATAGGCCGATTCGCATCAAAAAGTATGCGGTTTCAGAAGTATCCGGATCCGTGTAGACGGGGTCTAAGTTATTAACTAAGAATTCACTGAGGCAATTAAAACACAATGACACAAAGAAATATAAAGACGCGTCACTAAAGAATGTTGCAAGTTTTGTTTTGTTGTACTTCTTTTGTTTTAATATTAATAATAATACCCAATACAATTTTCGATGTACACCTACTTGCAGTAAGGTTGTCATACAAAATAGAACATTTGTCACAAAGAAAATAGAACATTTGTGATTTAGTGCGAAAGGAATTAATTAAAAGACAAAATAGAGAGTTCAGCTCGAATGATCTTCTTTTGTCTTTTAATTAATTTCTTTCGCACTAAATCACAAATGTTCTATTTTCTTTATGACAAATGTTCTATTTCTGTATGACAATCTTATTGCAAGTAGGTGTATGCACCTATTATGCAAATTACAATATCGTATCCCTCATAGATATTCATAGAGTATATTCTGAGTTGTAAGCACAAATAATTGCTTGCATATGAGTCGTGAATTGATAATGATTTCTTCTTTGTGAAGTACAATAAAACAAAACAAAACTTGCAACATTCTTTAGTGACGCGTCTTTAAATTTCTTTGTGTCATTGCCTCAGTGAATTCCTAGTTAGTTAGACCCCGTCTACACGGATCCGGATACTTTTGAAACCGCATACTTTTTGATGCGAATCGGCCTATCGTCCACACGAATCCAGTGAATCCGGTCACCGAAACCGCATACCTTTACTTGAATCCTCCGGATACGCGGATTCGTGTGGACGCAGATATTTCTATGCGGTTTCAGCCGGATCGGATTTGTGTAGACGAGGCCTCTATTGTCCCATAGGACACGAGCGCTCATCATCTAACTGCCTGAGAATATGACCATACCCACGAAGAATGGCTTACTATATAGTACCTGACAGTACTTGTAATGCATTGTTAACTTCTAATAGTATTTCACTGGCGAGGTGGCAAAACAATAAAAAACAAAAGGCCTCGCCAGTGGAATACTATATGTAGATACTATGGGATATAGAACACCATAATACAGTCATCTGATTGGCTGAGTGGGGATGTGATCATTTTCTAACTAGATATAGACCGGGGTTTATATCTAGATATAACCCTTCAACTGGTATAATGAACAAGGGGCCATTTTGCATGAGCATGCGCGCAACTGCTACGCTATAACAACCGTGGGCTCTCGGAACGACATTGTTGTTGCTGCGGAGGCTTTGATTCTGGAGGCCAGTGTGAGCATAATTGCTATTTTTATTTATTGGGACAATTTTTCTATCAAAATCAATTAGATATAAGAAAAGTTCACATCATTTTCTTTCAAATTTTATAAAAATCGCCGTGGTATTTTGGCTAGATCTTTAACACGAAGCCAATTTGTACAGTCATAATATAGTAAAATATATGTACACATCTTTGTCAACAATTAAGTCCTAAAATGTGAATCGATCGTATTGCAATAGTTTATTTCAATGTTAATAATGATACAGCTATAGAACTATGCAAATATCTATATGATAAATTAATTCAGACAAGTTGAATTCTCCAAGCAAAGAAATGCTAAAAATGCCGTGAGTGCCAAATATCACATAAGAATTTGCAGAATTCACATCATTCCCCAATTTTCATCGGCAAGAAAACATTATGAACACATTTGTAAGGCTTAAATCTTGATATTGATAACCTTAGAACAGTGGTATTTTTTCGGAAAAGTAATATTTTCGAATATTTTACATAACAGCTAATAATAGTTAAGCGTAATTATTATACATTTCAAGAAATTGTCGTTCGAACATTGCGAGTGCGATGTCCATAAACGCTGCTTAATTATATTACTACACATGTACATTTATCATTTACTTCAATGCCTGCAGTAAATCTTAACCAGCACTCATCAAAACTAACATAGCATTTGTGTTTATAAACCTCAGCAGCCTCCATATTGTAAACACAAAGTTCTTTATATCAACATTTCTAGAATAAGATTTTAAACAGTCCCAATCGGTCCAATAACGCCGGTGTTTCTCCTTGTTGTAGGTTGAACCATTTATGAGTATTCTTGAGCCATGACAGAACGTTTAAGCGTCGAAAACATCCAAATAATATTGTTGAAATTGTCTCTCATGTCGGCGTAATTATCTCTTTGAAGTGAATCACTCATGAAATTTAGACAACTGGCGCATGCGCACACAAAACGGCCCCTTGTTGGTATAATGATGGGTTTATACATAGGCAGCCCAACTACTCCTTTCGAGGATTTTTTATTTTTCAATAAAGATTCAATGGAAAAAATGCGCGCGACTCTTTTGGTTTCTTTTTTTGGCGCGCGCTTGTAGTCTTTGGGTTTCCTGTGGCGCGATTGTAGATTGTGGGGTTCCTGTGGTCAATCCCGCGGGATGGATGGTCACAGGGTCTCACAGGGTCAGGTAACTTGTATATCACAGCATATGGGCATTTTGCAGTGCGCATGCGCGCCGCTTTTGATCTTTTCGCGCCAATTCGCCGCCATATTGGTTCTGGAATGCTTTCGAGAACAAATGTGAGGTTTCTATAGAACATCAAAGGACTAATTTCGATTATTAGGAATAATTGTCAACAAAGTCAGTTTATATGCCTGCAGAGCTTTCATTTGTTGTTGTCATTCAGCTCGTTGCTATTTTTTTCTAAGAGAGATCAACCCACAAAGTTCGTGTAAATTCGGAAAATCTCAAAACATGTACTTCTTTACTTGGGTCTATTGTTATCTTCACGCCGTTGGTCAAAAGGAAAATACTTGTAGGTAAGTCTCTATGCCGTAAACTTTTATTTGGACATATAATTAAAGTTTATTATAGCGTAAAAGCTGTGGATGACAGTTCTGTTTATGCAAGAAATTACGTTTTTAAGCTAATTTTGATCATCTTTGAGACCCATTTGCTCAAAAATGATATAAATCCCCCAAGCTGAAATCTTGTCTAACTTTACCTTATATCATTCTTATTTGTAGGAAGCCAAAGATTTCTCCTAGTAATTTCAGCGTAAATACAAAATTACCGATTTTGTACACCACATATCGACGATATTTGGATTTTTACAATTTCATGATGATCTGTAAATATCGTGTTTCTCAGAATTCCATGGTCATTGCGTTTTGTTCTTTCATAACAAGGTATGTTATTAATTAAGTTTTAATATTGATTGCGTATTTTAGGGATAACGATGCATATTTTGATTACTTTCTTGCTATTGAGTTTGGTAATTTTGTTTACGATGAATCCATCAAATTGATCGCTTTGCCTCCCAAGAAAAACGTCAATAACTTTTTATTTTTATAATTCACCCAAGCTATAAAGTATCCAGAAAGAAAGCTTACATATCATACTTTTGCATTATCATTGTGGATTAAACACAAAAATTCAGCAGCATTTACATTTTTAAGTTTGAACAGCCTTGGATTGCCTACTCTGAAATGACGACTGACTAGCTCCATAATGTAGCTTTCGTTTGAAATGTATAAGAACTGCATAAAAAAGAAAATATAGAATTACTGGTTTTAGTATCAACAGTAAATTTTGATAAAAAGAGAGGGTGATGGGATTTCTCTTTGAAGGCTATTTTATTTAATTCTAGGGTATCAGACTCAAGAAAATATGACATATCATTGATCAATGAGTATTTTTTATTGTCTTAAATGTCAAAGGTCACATGAAGTTTCTCAGTTATCATTTATCTCAGCCCCAAAACTGCCAGGTTAGCTCCTCGTAAGGATGTCTTCCATTCTGCCATAACCATTCTATCAATAAATGCTACAAATTTATCCAAATTTCCTGTTGTACTTGATGCTATAAGTCCACCCAAAGAACCATGTCCATGACTGTCAAAAATGCTTACAATCCCAGGGCTAAGACATATTAATAGTGACTTGTCTGGGGGAACAATTAAGACTCCAGCTTGTTTCCCAGGTCTTGCTTGAAGTGCAAGTAGGTAATCTTTCAAATGTTGCACATCAAAAAATCCTGTATCTTCTGTCAGTGTCAGTTCAGTCAAGTTGCTGTCATTTCGTTGTAGTACTTCTCGAGGCTCTAGGTTTGGTGTTTGTGGAGGAATGTTAAAAGAATCATAAATATTGTTGCCATGTTGAATTAGTCTGCTGTAAATAGGTATTATTTTATTTAAATCAGTCAGTTGCTTTGGTAGTCCTAGTATTCCTTTAAGATAATGTAAACCACTAAGTAGGGCTATTACAGTGCAAGAATTACTGCCATTTCTTGCTCCTATAGTTGTTTGACAAATATATGCTGGTAAGATCCATTCTGTTACTTCTGTATGATGATGTTCTGATATGGTAATGATTGGCCTCTGTGGCACTGTTGATGTCTGCTGTTGATTTGTATTTGGATGGTTCTGGTGATTGACATGCCAAGTACAAGTACAAGGAAAGGCATTTGTAGCACATATGTCACCTGGGCAAAATCTGCATTTTATTTGTGTGTGGTCTGATCCCCTTTTATGGCCTCGCATTGGGTGATTGCATTTTTTGCAGTGTGGTGGTTTTGATACAGGTGTTGGTATTGGGATTGGTGACAAATGTTGTGGTTGAGGCGGAGTGTTAAGACTTTCAATAGTGGTATTTATGTGTGTTATGGAATTGGTAAATTCCTGGTCCTCCATTTCCCTTGATGAAATTTGGTCAAGTTGATCTTGGTCTACTGTATTAATTGAAGGTGGTGGTTCATTGTCATCTTCTAATTGGTCCTCCACATCACTTGCTGGATTAAGAATTGCATTTTTAGCAATTTTACCAAGTTCTTGAACTTTCTCTTTTAGAAAACTCTTGCACAAAGGACAACAACTGGAGCCATCAAGACAAACTGTATGGAATGAGTGGAAACAACCATTTAAAATTTTCCATTCTTCATCGTAACTGGTCACTTTACATGCTGGTAAGTCACATCTACTGTTATCATTAGGTCTAGTCTCCCCCTGATATCCCATGGGCAAAACTGTACATTTTACAGGGCTGCTTGAGCAAACATTTGGCAGAATTACTTGGTTTTTTGAGGGAAAGGAACTTTTACCTGGAGACTGTGAAATTGCAGTAAACATTGAGGACAGTACTTCAGCACATTTAACTTTGAGGTATTTTAGTTGTTTGTGAGAGAAGGAAAACTTTTTTGGAGAAGTGAAGTATGATCTAAAGTTACATTGTTTTTCTTTTGACTGAAAGATAGTTTTTGCCTTTTTGGTGAGTTGAGCTGCTGTGTCAGAAGGTTTAGTTTGCGCACGAAGTATACTATGAGTATTCTCTACTGGATATTCATCTGTAATAGTTAAATAGTTAAGCAAAATATTGTACATTTCAGGAAAATTGCGTCCCCAGTGACAGCACATGTTGAGCCAAACTAGTGGAGCCTTGTTGTAATGCCGTCGTCTTAAACAGGTGAACATTATCCAAATACGTATTATTGCTCTGAAGTATTCATGAAAATTGTTAAGTTTGAAAGTAATACTGTAAACAGAAAGTACAAGAGGTATGTAGTTGTCAAGCAAGTTGAAAAGGGTTGCATATTCCAGGTCCTTGAATGTTAAAAATTTTCTCAAAATGGAAGTCCTTATTAAAGTCCATGCACCATAAACAATTTCCAACATCAAACTTATTCTCCATGGTTTTGGGGTGTCAGGAAGTTTACTTTTTGGAAAGATTTTCTCATACACTGTTTTAAAAAAAGGATGATAGGCACTAACAATGTGTTCTCTTGAATTTAAGGAGATGTGCAATGGGCCAATGGTTGGGACAATGGAAAGAATGGATGGCTGAACAGAAGATGAATTATTACTGGATGGTACAGAGTCTGATGTGTCAGTAAAGCAATAGGAGTGATCAACATTAGAGAATTGGTCATGTACTGGACTTGTGATTTTGTAGTTTTGAATGTGTTTCTGTAATGATGAATATATAATTTGTCTACAGTAGAATTGACAGGGCCAGTCACCAGGTTGAATCAGTACAAACTTTTTTATGTATTCTGCTAAACCAGATCCAAGAACAATGTCATATGCAGCTTCAAAGTCATTTTTACATTTTAGTCTTAACTCTACAAAATCAATTAAATGTAAATCCTCCATCTTCCTCATTTTTCTGACGTTGTCATTATCACAGTATTGATGTGTGTTAAGTCGTTCTCTCTCTAGTTCAGGATTAAAGAATGCAGTAGTTAGCCAGTTTGGCATTACATATGCATAACTGAAACTAACATCATGTAGCACAGTAGCTGACGTTATTAGCTTCTCACAGTTATTTACATCTATTCCATTTGGGTCGTGAAGTAAGTGGGCTTCTTTTACTGGTATAGCTTCAATGTTTTTAAATGCTTTAATTACAATTGTGCACATGTTCTTGGCGTCTGTCAATTCATTATCTTGTGGCCTTTTCTTTGTATGAATAGATGTGTAATCATCAATGACTAGTATCAATAACCATTTGTTTTTGACTGCTTGTGAGAAGAAATTTTCTAAATGACTTTGGTGTTTTGATGACAATTCATTTTCAATAATATTAATAGTTCTCCTAGCACAAGTACTTCCTATGATATGTTCTGTCTCAAGGCCCTCCTGGTTTATTTGATTGTTTCTTAGAAATAAAGAGTGGTCTATTTGAAATGAGTTGCAAGTCTGGCTTAAAGAGTAGCACAATTGATAAATAAAGGAAACCAGCCTCTTCTCATTTAATCTGATTCTGTCTTTTGAGTGTCTTGCAGTAGTTATAGAAGACAAGAGGGTGTCGAAAATCTTTTGGGAACCTGCCTCGGTACATAGCTCTTTAAATTTGGTGGGATCATATACTGGTGGTTTTTTTGATTTAATGTTGTTCTGTATTGCAGTTTTGACTTTTTCAAGTTCAGTAGTTATATCACATCCTATGCAGAAAATAAAAATGTATAAAATTAATTTAATGTTTCATTTTGATTTGTTTTTGTAACCAGTAGTTGCTATCACTCAACCAAAATACTTCAAAACAAAGAGAGTAAGAATATTAGGAGACAGCATGAGCATGAAACTTTAGTTTGCCTTGTTGAGTAATAGCAACTTTTGGTCCCTAAAAAGCTACAATTTATTAGTATTGAACTTTATTTTATTTTGCGATTTAACAGCAACGTTGCTATACTCACTTTCAGATAAAAATTTTAGTCTATCCACCATAAGTTTATACTCTTCTTTTGGTATTAAAATCACATCTCTTGCTGCAGGTTGACTGTCAATTTGCTGTTTTTCCTTTCCGTTGTAGCCCTTCCACTGTTTACTCTCCCTGCCTTTCTGTCTCTGTAAATTCCTTCCTACGAACTTTTGTGTAAACAAATACGGCTTTAAACTTATGTAAAGACACAACAACATGTAACAAAATATATGTTTTATTATTATCATTGTTCGCAAGTTCGGAAATCAAGAGACGAAGAACGTTGATAGCATTATCAGTTTTATTTCAGGTATGTATAAATCTTTAAAAAAAACACTTAACACTTACGTGATAAAAAACCTTGCCGGTTTTTCTGTGTCCAAGGACAGCTTTTCTGCAAGTTTCACAGATAATTCCTCCACTAGTACCAAAATAGTTTAAGTTGAAACACGAACGAAAATGTGACGAGTAAGAATTTGCATTTCTAAATGGAGTTTTTTGCGATTTTTTTCCACAAACTACACAGCCCTCTTTATCTTGGAAAAGATTACTGTCTACTACACTGAGAAAAGCGAGACAAACTACTAAAAATGTGAATAAAATGATTGCGCATGCGCGAGATCGAATGAGCCTGCTCGGCGCGGCCGC
Organism: Metridium senile; assembly: GCA_949775045.1. Classification (NCBI taxonomy): domain Eukaryota; kingdom Metazoa; phylum Cnidaria; class Anthozoa; order Actiniaria; family Metridiidae; genus Metridium; species Metridium senile. Next base: position 4,501,548 of record OX459103.1, on the reverse strand, counting down.
GTCAAGTTTTCGCGCCAAATATCAAATCTCAGGTGTAAACAAAACAGAAAAAAACATGGCGTTAATTCATCGAGCAATCATTTTATTCAAGTAAAGGTATGCGGTTTCGGTGACCGGATTCACTGGATTCGTGTGGACGATAGGCCGATTCGCATCAAAAAGTATGCGGTTTCAAAAGTATCCGGATCCGTGTAGACGGGGTCTAACTAACTAGGAATTCACTGAGGCAATGATACAAAGAAATTTAAAGACGCGTCACTAAAGAATGTTGCAAGTTTTGTTTTGTTTTATTGTACTTCACAAAGAAGAAATCATTATCAATTCACGACTCATATGCAAGCAATTATTTGTGCTTACAACTCAGAATATACTCTATGAATATCTATGAGGGATACGATATTGTAATTTGCATAATAGGTGCATACACCTACTTGCAATAAGATTGTCATACAGAAATAGAACATTTGTCATAAAGAAAATAGAACATTTGTGATTTAGTGAGTAAAGATATCGTAAAGTGAACTTTACATTTTTAAGGGAGTTCCCTTCTAGCCGAGGATACTTTTTCGATTCCACCGCCTAGCCTAGCAACTAGGTAAAACGGGGCGTAAATTGTCTTTAAGTTTGATTGATTTACGTTAGCTTTACGTAATTGCTTTACGTAATTGATTTACGTTAGAATTTCGTTCTGTGGATCATTTATCTTCCTGTTAACAAGAAAAAAGAGGCAACAAAGAACATGCCAAATAAATGCCGCCACAATGAAAACCACGATTATGGCAGAAAGAACAAAAGAAATGAAAAAATACAGTATTGAAAACAACACTGACATGACTGCTACTATGATCTTCACGATCACCCAGAGAGGAAATGAGAGAATATAGTATATCATGAAGAAGATAGAGACAAAAATCGCCCCCCAATTTATAAAAAACGAGGACAAAAGCAAGACATTCATAAGCATGACATAATGAGTGATAATAATACTTTCGGGTGATTGATCGACGAAATGGAACACATCGTCGTCTCTTACAATCATTAGATGATTGCTCATTAAAGCTTCCACTTCGGCCAACGAATCTTCGGCAAATACCAGATTATTTCCTGTGATCATGTCTTCGATTTCAACCCAGCAATCTTTGAACGATCCTACCAAAGTCTTGGTACCTCTGCTTTTTAGTATCTTTTCTTGATTTTTCTTCAGGCTAGCTGCAAAGCTTAATATCTTCTCAACACGGTCTGTCTTTAGCGAGGCGCTGTCACTGAGGGAAGAGATATCATCCCAGAATTGGCTAGCCTCTAGAAGTAGCACTGCTGTGTTCTTGGTCGCACCAAGCTGGTCGTGAACTGTATCTCTCTTTTGATTGAGTTCTGATTTCCTCTTCGATGTATCTCTCATTTCACGATGCACCTGTAAAAAGAGAAGCAACAAATAAGAATGAAAGGTTGTGTGTTTGTCTGACGAACGTCGTACAATCTTGGACATAGTTGACACTCTCTGTAAATGCTTGATTTTTTATGACATACTATCCATTTCACAACCATTTTCTCCCCTCCCTCCCCCACCCCTGAACAATATTAATGTTGATATTCCTGAGATAAGAACACCTTCAGCTTATTGCAGGGAACACAACATTGCATTGGGGGGGGGGGGGGGGGGGGGGGGGGTCAAAATACCATCGCTAAATTGATATTTATCGACGAAAACGCGACGTTTCCCCTGATACTGCTAGTCCAGGGGCGGATCTAGGGAGTGTCCCTTCAGGAACCGGACACCCCCCTAGCGCCACAATTATCCCTATTTTATTTAAGACATTTAGGGACCTCACATCCCCTAACACCTTAGGAGCCCTTTATTTGCAATTGGGACAACCCCCTGACAAATGTCTGGATCCGTCCCGTTTTTTTTTTTCATCAGATGATAGAGCTCGAGTTAATAACTTTATATAGTTTGGAAAATGATGGCAACTTGACATGGATGAATGGGAGAGGTGAACTGGGTGACTTTTCACCCTCTTTTTAGCAGTAAAGTCCCGTTTTAGCAAAGAAAAGCGGCACAATTAAGATCTTTGCGCTTTTGTCTGCTGTTGTTATCCGACAAAAGGATATCAAAATTCACCCCTTGTCAAATTTCTGGATCCGCCCCTGACCGTCGAGTATTTATACTAAATAGATATTAAAATTATTACTCTTGCCAAGGGCGAGGTGAATATTCAAGGAATACTAACCAAGGCAAAGTCGAGCACTCATAATAAATAAATATAAATAGTGAAACCCCTCTTTACCGGACAGTACCATGCGAGCAGAGCTCGAGGTTCCTTTCTGCTAGGACCAAGAAAATGTCCGCTGTAGCGGGGGTTCAGATTTATATTGAAGGTATTTTCTGAAACTTTGGTATTAAATTATTATAAGGCCAAAATCGTATGTCCGGTTTAACAGAAGCGAATTCGGACCGGTTTAGAGGGGTTCCGTGGTTACCTTGATGATATCAGTAGAGAGACTATCAATCTCTTGTTGGGCGTCACGGGATCTGTTTCTATGACAATCCATATCTCGGTCTGCATCACGTGCCTTCTGGTCATTATTTTGGAGTAACTCTTCGATGGCCAGGCTCAAACCATAAATAGGCACCCACCACCACTTCTTAAGATCATCAACTTTCTCCTGCGCTTTATCTCTTTCGTCTCTTGCTTCTCGATACCTCCTCTCTGCATTTCGATATGACTCTTCCTCGCTTTCTTTCCTCCTTGCTAAGACCTTTTTCTTAGTATCAAGCTCGCGCTCTTGTTGTTTACACTTCTGTTCTTGCTGGTACAAATCATTGACTTGTTTCATTAGTATCTCAAGTTGGATGTTTTGCTGGACTTCCAGACGTCGAAGACCTTCGTAGTATATCTTAGATTGTTTGTTCAACATTATGGCGTCGTCTCGAACCGAACAGAGAATATCAGCTGCTTTGGTGGCGTTTCCTTGCTGTATTGCTTGACATGCTTTCTCTATCTGGTCAAAGCAATTGGAATATGACTCAATAGTACGCGTGGCGAGAGCCATTGTCACTTATTTGACTTAGCTTGCTCGAACAGCTCAAAAGAAATGATCACTGCAGGATCGATCACAACCGGAAGCTTCTCAGAATAATTCCCTGATTTGCAATCCACGAGTTAAAAAGGCATTTCTTGGAAGTCACGTGGTTATGAAACGATTTGATTGGACCATTCACACAAAACACTTTCAAAGGTTATTGATACGTAGAAACAAGTGATGACTGCTTGCATTTACGAACAATCAGCAAATAATGAAAATATTAAATTTAAGGGGCGACCCATTTGATTTTTGAGGGGGGGGGGGGAAGATTTTGAAAAAAAAATTCCTGCACGGCCCGCCCTAAGGTTCGACAAAATTTTCGTGCAAGCCAAAATCGCCACTCAAATCTTTGTAATTTTACCAAAAAAAATTCGAGCGCTTGTCAACGGGCTAAAAAAAATTTCTTGCACGGATCTAATCTTCCAACTTCCCCCTCAAATATCAAATGGTCCACCCCTAAATAACAGTATTGTGGTTGATTCACTTTCGGATATTCTTCCGTGTAGTTTTTGAAGTAAGCGGTTTGACGATATTGTATAATAATCAAAGCACTCTCACTTTCAGTACAAACATTGAATAATAGAGATCATATATCTACAAGGTCAACTATTAATACCAACGTGAGAATGCTGTCATTAATTGCCCTATTTCATGATGACGTCACATGTGTTTACAGTGGGGGATAGAATCGCCGAAAACAATGGCAATTTCAACTAAATCTTCCTTCTCTTTGAAAATTGAGCTTCATATTATCTAGTTTTTATGTGTTATGGGTCTATGTTTATACTTCCATATTTATGGCATTTTGTTGTCATTTCTTTCCTCTCCGTCTTGTAAATGCAACTTTATTGTGTATTCTCGTATTGTTGTTATGAATCTGTGTGTATGATTATGATCGTCGCGGAAAAATAAGCAATTTATGCAATTGCAATTATAGAAGCCCGAAAAAAATTCGGGACTTCAACGGGATTTGAACCCATGTCACACATCATATAACCGCGGATCACCGGAGGGGGGGGGGGGGGGGGGGGGGGAATCCTGCAGAGGAATATTGTGAGAAAAAAAAATCCTGCAGGGGAATATTGTGAGAAAAAAAATCTTGCAGGGAATCCAGACCCCCCCAAAAAAGGCTTGAACCCAAGAAAAAAAAAATCCTGCAGACATTTGTCTCCGAAAAAAAAATCCTGCACAGATTTTTCTGCCAAAAGAAAACAATGGAATTAAAGACTGCTAAGGTGTATTAGTCTAATATCTATTTCACGGGTTAAATGACTTCACTCTAAGGTGCATAAGTCTAATATCTATTTCTAGTTTAGTGCCTAAAGCCTATAGTTTCCATGTGATCGCTCACGATCGCCGGATCGCTGAAAAGTGTTTCCATATAATCGCTGACGATCGCTGGCATAATTTTCAGCGATCCGGCGATCGTGAGCGATTATATGGAAACTAGGCTTGAACCATATTAAATTTGGGACTTATATTTTATTTCGCAATTTATATTGTTCTAAAGTTAAAGTTCTTCGTGCTGTGTCTCGCTAGTTTCTTCATCTCGCTCGTTGTCTGTTTCACCCATGATCTCTTTGTCTTCTCTGAGGTGTTGTTCGTAATATATACCTAAAATGATAAAAATATTTCTTATTTTAATCAGGATTGTTTTTTTGATTATTAAACACAAAAAAGCGGCGTTATTTGCCAACGGAAAATGACCGAGTTATAGGGGTTGGTCGAGTTATAGGGGTTTATTTACAGATATAACAATCACAATCCTAATTAAAACTGTGATTGTTATCAAACCTAATAGAGATACTTTATTTTGGAAAAAGAAAACGTAATCGAGTTATAGGGGTTGATTGTCTAATAGGGGTTTATTTACAGATATAACAATCACAATCCTAATTAAAACTATGGTTGTTATCAAACCTAATAGAGCGACTTTATTTTGGAAATATTATAGGGGTTGGTGGTCTCATAGGGGCTTATTTAAAAGAGATAATTATGAAGGATCCTTGTCAATGTCTGGCTATGCATGTGATTGACGTTAAATTGGCGGTCGTTTAATGGAGGTTTGGTCGCCTTATGGAAGGTTTTCAAGTGTACGTTTGCTATACAACCACAAACAAATTATTTCGAAGATTAATACTGACATGCATCACCATCATTGTCAGAATCATTACCATTATCATCCTCAGAATCATCACTATCAATGTCATCATCATCATTATAATCATGAACACCACCATCATCACCATTTATAATCATCACTATCATTATATTATCATTACAAATATATCACCCCCATCAGTCATCATCATCATCATGAACACCACCATCATCACCATTTATAATCATCACTATCATTATATTATCATTACAAATATATCACCCCCATCAGTCATCATCATGAACACCACCATCATCACCATTTATAATCATCACTATCATTATATTATCATTACAAATATATCACCCCCATCAGTCATCATCATCATCATGAACACCACCATCATCACCATTTATAATCATCACTATCATTATATTATCATTACAAATATATCACCCCCATCATTGTCATTATCACAATCATTGTCATTAGAATCATCATCACGAACACCATCATCATTACTATTTTTCATCACCATCATTATCATCACAAATACCCCTCTCTCCCTCCCCCTCCCCATCATTATCATCATCACTATCATTGTCATTAGAATCATCATCACAAACACCATCACCATTACTATTTTTCATCACCATCATTATCATCACAAATACCCCTCTCCCCCTCCCCATCATTGTCATCGTCATTATCATCATCACTATCATTGTCATTAGAATCATCCCGAATAATATCATCATCATTGTAATCATCATCATCGGTGTATTTCAATTATGCCCATGCCATTACCATCACAACTATCATCATCACTATCATCATCATCATTAGAATCATCCCGAATAATATCATCATCATTGTAATCATCATCAGTCGGTGTATTTCAATTATGCCCATGCCATTACCATCACGACTACCATCATCACTATCATTGTCATCATTTGAATCATCCCGAATAATATCATCATCATTGTAATCATCATCATCGGTGTATTTCAATTATGCCCTTGCCATTACCATCACAACTACCATCATCACTATCATTGTCATCATTAGAATCATCCCGAATAATATCATCATCATTGTAATCATCATCATCGGTGTATTTCATTGTCATTGCAATTATGCCCACGCCATGACCATTACCATCACAACTACCATCATCATTATCTCCATTGAAAAAGGCGGCTGTGAGATCATCATGGTTTTTAATTCGATTATCAGGAGCTACATATCTATCTGTTGTATAGAAAAGCTATCAAACTCATTAAAGTAAAAGTAAATTAGTAAAGTAAATTAATTTAATTAGTCATGGGAAATTTACAAAAGCAATCACAACCGTGGAGGTCGTATGCCTTTACAATGTAAAGTTTCCATGATCTCTAATTTTTAATTAATGTTATCAATTTCTTTATAATGTTGTTTAGCTAAATGTCTGTCTTTGAATATAGAAGAACAGGTGTCACCATTAAAAGAATTCAACAAATCTGATTAGTCCATAAGGGATTATTTTAACCGAAACTCATTTAGTGTTATTGTTACATGCCTGAAATCCTTTATTGTTTTCACTTTGAATTTCACTAACTTTCAATGTCATTAATTTCTTGAATTTCTTTAGCTGCCTGACTGTCTTTTTTATCGATGTCACTCTGAGCTTTCTCCAAATCATCCTGGAAAGCTATGGCAAGCTGACGGACGTTTCGGCGGGATTGCTCAATGGTTGGATTCTCTTGTAAGTAGTTGTACAGGTCGCTCCTTGTCTCTTTGATTTGCAACATGTAAGTAGCACATACATCGTCGAGAGCCACCCACTTAGTGTAGTACATAATAGCTTTCTTCTTGAAAGAATTGGATAGCCAAACTTTTAGACGTTTTTCTTCCGTTAACTTCATCGCTGTCTCGATCTGTCTCTTTACGTCCTCACCACCGAGAGATTCGCAGTGAGTTTTCATCTGCTTCCAAAACAACGCGGCGTTCATCATAATGGCAGATAGGGATTTCAAAGCACCAATGGAATTGTGCAGCGCTTCGATGGCTATTTGTGCCAAACTTGCATCATCTCGGCAGTTCTTAATCCGTTCAGCAAACTCGATGCACTGTTGGTTTGCTTTTCGCCTGAGTTCTCGCTGCTTTTGCATATTTTCCATGTGTTTCATTTTCTCCTGGTTGGCCTTGTTCATTTTGTCTTTATGCACTGAGCTGTCACCAATCTCTCCAAGTTTTGTCAATACTGCTTTTGGATCCAGAGACGCTGCTGATACTCCTGCATCAAGTACCTTACCTAACGTATCTGTTAGTTTGCCCATGAAGCTCGTTTGCTTATCATAGGCTTCATCTTCTCGCTTTTGTGCCTCTCTGTAATACGTTTCAGCATTTTCTTCGTCCTTCATCGCGTCTTTTTGGAGCTCTTCTGCTTTCCTTTTCCCTATTTCGAATTCTTGTTGTTCCTTTCGAAACCTTTCTTTCTCCTTTTCTTCAGTGCCTTTTGCAGTTTGAGTGTCTTCCAAGGCAGATATAACATCGGTGGTAGCTGCCTCGAACTCATTGTGCAGATCTTCTGAAGCTTTTGCCATCTTCTCAGCTAACGTAGCTAGACCAGATAGAGTCTCCAAGGCCATTTCCTCTAGACCATCCAAGAGATACTCATAAGTACCTTGTAATTCTTGCAAAACATCTCTTGATGTGACCTTAAAGCTGTGTACAGTCACCGCTGATTTATCGGCAAGCTTAGTAATCTTGTAGCCAACACGCTGGACCTTGATTTGAAGCTCGGTGTTACCAGCAACGCCATTGTACGCCACACGGATGAAGTTTCCGAGTTTTCCAAGATCAGCGACCAGACCTTTCAAGTCTACAGACCCCAGAAGCGCATCTCTGCTTTGTATAACCAAAGCAGTACTTGCATCAGGGATTTTGTCAATGGAGAAGACCTCTCCGTTGATTTCGATATCTTTCTTAACAAGAGCCATGTTCGATTCTACGTCAAAGAAATGAACGAGTGGCTAAGCCTTTTCTCGGAACCAGCTTATAAATCATATGCCACGTGGTACTTCTCAGAACTGTTCTACTTCACAGAAATCTATATTTATCTGCGATTCGGGGAAAACCCTACTAAATACTTCATAAACATACGACTTGAAAAAAGATGACGGGTGAACGGAAGCAAAGGTCATTGATATGTCTGGCGGAAAGACACTCTTTAAGAATATTTAAGATAGAAGATTTCAAAACTTTTTTAAAATAATATTAGTGATATATAGGCTTATATTCAACCTTCAAAGGGCATTTGAAAGTAACAGTTTTGTTTTCATTCTGTCTTAGGGGGGAACCCCTAATAGCAATATAATCGACATGCGATATTCCAAAAGGTCAATTGACAGGAATACATTGCATAAAAACTTACTATCTATGTCTTACCAATATACTGAATATTCAGGCGAATCGTGATGTAAGTTTGTTAATATACGACTCTCTATAAACCGGCACACAAACATAAATACAGCTGGGAGTGACCACCCAGGGGGGAGGAGGGTGGGGAGTGAGTTAATACCACACAAAAACAATCAGAAAACGAAAGGATCGTCCTTATTCGATACCTTAACAAATCCAAAATATGTCGAAATTCATTATTTTCAATTTTGATACCCTAAAAGATACCAAACTGCTGGGGTTTTACGCCTAAAAAGATATGAAGAGCATACTCAATACATGTACCCCCCCCCCCCCCCCTGGGTGTTTGACAGTATAATGACAGAAATGCCAAAATGATATCCGGCTTACTGAACGGGAATTTTCCCAGAAGATTAGAATGGAATGTAATTATTAGTATTTCTTGGAAACGACACGTGTATAAGCAATATTTATTTGGTCAGAAAATGCACAACCAGAATTTTTTATTTAGTAAAAATGGCTTTGAATTCAATTTTGAAAACAACAAACGTATCTAAAGCAAATAAATGTAGTTCAAAAAATGTGCAACATTTTTTCTTATTTAAATACAATATGTCCTTATTAATTGGAGAAGGCATTTATTCTAGATATTTTTCTCAATGAAAATTCATTACCGAGAAAAAAGGATTTATGTTTATTTCATACAACAAAAATGATAAATTTAATATACGACTCTATATGTTAATATATGACTCTCTATAAACCGCCACACTAACATAAAGACAGCTGGGAGTGTTGTGTGATCGCCCAGGGGGGAGGAGGGTAGGAGTGAGATAATACCACACAAAAACAATCAGAAAACGAAAGGTTCGTCCTTACTCGATACCTTAACAAATACAAAATATATCAAAATTCAATATTTTCAATTTTGTTACCCTAAAAGATACAAAATTGATGTTTTTTACGCCTAAAAAGATATGAAGAGCATACAATACATGTACCCCCCCCCCCCCCCCCCCCCTGGGTGTTTGACAGTATAATGACAGAAATGCCAAAATGATATCCGGTTTACTGAACGGGAATTTTCCCAGAAGATTAGAATGGAATTTAATTATTATTATTTCTTGCAAACGACACGTGTATAAGCAATATTTATTTGGTCAGAAAATGCACAACCAGAGTTTTTTATTTAGTAAAAATGGCTTTGAATTCAATTTTGGAAACAACAAACTTATCTAAAGCAAATAAATGTAGTTCAAAAAAAATGTACAACATTTTTTCTTCATGATTTAAATACAATATTTCATTATTAATTGGAGAAGGCATTTATTCTAGATATTTTTCTCAATTAAAATTCATTACCGAGAAAAAATGATTTTTTTTACAACAAAAATTATATATTACTCTGACCTTTACTGTTGAAGTCACGATTTCTACTTTAATGAACAATGTGGTTTTTCCCTACACGTGTGCTTATTCTTTCATGACTAGTAAATGAGTTAATGTCAACCACAAATAGATACAATTATAGCGGAGGATTCAATGTATTTACCACTAAAATATTTCGCAAATAACTTCTCATTTTTTATTTCAAAAATGGATAAAAAACTGTCTTGATTCTGCGAAATGGTAGATTGTGATCAATGATCGCCCAGGGGGGAGGGGGGGGGGGGGGGGGGGGGGTGGTGAGTGAGATAATACCACACAAAAACAATCAGAAAACGAAAGGATCGTCCTTACTCGATACCTTAACAAATATAAAATATGTCGAAATTCATTATTTTCACTTTTGATACCCTAAAATATACCAAATTGCTGTTGTCTTTTTTACCCATGAGAAGATACGAAGAGCATACTCAATACATATACCCCCTCCCCTCCCCTCCCCCTTCAGGGTGTGTGACAGTATAATATGGCAGAAATGCCAAAATGATATCCTGCAGTGCTTACTCAACGGGAATTTTCCCAGAACTTTAGAAATTTTAGATTGTGATCAATGACCAAAAGATCTTGAATATTGGTCTTCGCTTTTGCAAAACGTATGATTTATCTATTGAGAACAAATGTAGTTTAAAAACGCACAGCAAAACGTTTATCAATATTTAGATATACGAAAGTATCTCCGTATCTCCTACAATATCTTCAGGAAAATAACACGTTTTCCAATCGCTTTTTTCCACGAAGATGTATTTTTAGAATATTGCCGATGCGTTCAATTCTCGGAATTAGCTGTCAATCAAACCGACAGTCCAATCAAACAACATTTTTGTGTTCTAGAATGTTAGTTTTATTATTAAGTTACGCATCACGATTGTCCTTATAAGGAAAAGAAAAAAATCCCTTGGAAATGAGGTGAAAACAAAAGGTTATGCTAGATCTCGAGAGCGTCAGAGTAACATGGCGATCACACAGCCCAAAGTATTTTCTAATTGTTTCGATCAAGTACAAAATGCCTGCGTCGCTGTACAAAATGGCAACGCCAAAAAAGCAGCCGCAATTATAACATCTTTGAAAAAAGATGCCAAAACGTTACAAAGAGAATCCCGGAGATGCTACGAAAGTCTTGAGCGTTACAGTGCAGAAAAAGAATGCGAGATGGAAAGAATGACTTCACAGATTAACGTCCTATACCACCAAGAACGCGACTTGGACAAACAGAAAAGAGACCTGAACACAAAAATACAAGCCTTGGAAAGTCGTCAATCAAGTGAGTATTCATCTCTTGCGGAAGCTCGAACGCGTTACGACAGAGCAGAGAGGGACCGTGAAGATGCTCAAGAGGAGTATGACAGATTCAAAACATTTTGCTGGGTACCGATCGTTGGCCAGATCCTGCTGATACGAGAACTGATCGAAGACTATTCAGGACAAGCACGAAGAGCAGGAAATGATATGAGGTATTATCAAAATAAATGTGACGAGGCTGAAAGAGAAATCGCTGATTTGAAACATGAAATTACAGTGGTAAGATATAGCCTAATAAAGGGATGCGCAATACTCCAGTTTCGAGATCTCTTTTACTCAGTGTTGGCCTCAATTGTGTGTAAAATATGCAGAAATTTAGATAAAACTCGTGAGATTTATATGTATTTTTATTGTCTTCTATGCTCACAAATCTCTTTCATTTGCACGGACTGTTACTGAACAAAATAATATATTACATGGTTTTGAGGCTAACACTGAGTAAAAGAGATCTCGAAACTGGAGTATTCGGAATCACAACAAACAATAATCGATCTCAACAGAGAAACACATCTATCAACAACAAAAGCTTGATCCTCTACAGCTTGTAAATTAAATAATCCTTGAAACAACGAGTCAGTTCTGTCCAGGACTGAATATAAGAAGGCTGGAAGGTCCTTTTCGATGTTAAAATATTCCCGTTCGTGTTCCGCCATATTGAATTTACCACAGGAAACCCAACAATACTAGTTCCAGTCTCCTTCCAAAAGATGTGTACAAGGGGGCATGGGTCAAGTTGAATATATATCAGCAGTTGCATTGAATGTATATTGGACAGAATTGAATACATTTGGTTAGGATTGAAGGTATATATCGGGACTGAATTGAATATATATATATAGGGGTTCAATTGGATGTTTAATTTTGACTGAATTGAATATATATCGGGATTGAATTGAAGGTATATGTCGGGATTGAATTGGATGTATTTATTTATTTGGATTAAATTGAATGTGTAACTGGAAAACATAATTGAATTGAATGTATATACATGGATTGAATTGAATGGTTTAAATTAAAGTTTTAAACTTAAACGCATGTGAACATTGAATTGAACAAATATATGAGTATTGAATTTTGCTACAATCGGCTTGCCATACCCTCCTTCTGCTTTCAAAATAGCCACAACACTTTCAAACAAGGATCTTTTAACATCTATAGCCCTACCTTTGACGGTTCAAGTGCTTCTAGATACTTCCAAGGATACCCGGGGGGGTACTCCGCTACGATTTGGGTAGGGGTGTTCAGCTGGGATCCTAAAACGGTTACCCTGTTTATGACACAAAAAAACAAATTCTTATACCGTTAATGACAAGTGATAAAAATGGGACCCTGTTTATGACAGTTTAGGACCATGTTTATGCTGCGAAAACGTGCTGAATTTTCCGAAAGACCGCGCTGCTCATCATTTTACCTAATTACTATACCTGAATATGACAAAAAAAAATAAGGAAATTGGGGTAAATATATACCCTGTTCATGACAGAAAACTAAAAAAACCATACCCTGTTTATGACAGAAAGCTCGAAAAACCATACCCTGTTCAGCGGATCATCCCTGTATAGTAAATATATGGGCAAGGATTCCTCTTAGACTACTTGGATCATATAGTTTTAAACTATTCTGTAACAGCGAAGATAAACTTTGTAAGGGACCGACCATTAGAAAAAGCCGGAGGGGGGGGGGGGGGGGGGGCAGAAAAAAATCTGTGCAGGATTTTTTTTTCAGAGACAAAGGTATGCAGGATTTTTTTTTCTTGGGTTCAAGCCTTTTTTGGGGTCTTGATTCCCTGCAGGATTTTTTTTTCTTGGGTTCAAGTCTTTTTTGGGGGGTCTTGATTCCCTGCAGGATTTTTTTTTCTCACAATATTCCCGTGCAGGATTTTTTTTTCTCACAATATTCCTCTGCAGGATTTTGTTTTTTGGGAATTGTTCTTTTACCGAAGTATAAAGCTTGTATATTTAAAAGTAATACCATGGCACTGAGGGAGATTAGTGATTAAATGTCCCCGAAGCAGAGGGAAGTTTAGTGGAAGTCCCGAGGCTGCAGGCTGAGGGAATTTTACTAAACGTCCCAAAGCTGAGGGACATTAATGTCGCTCCTTGAAGAATCCCTCCCAAACTAAATCCCATGCTCGTTTATTTCCTTGGTGATCATGGTATTACAATTAATACCATGACTTCTTCGGGATATTAGTGATTAAAACAAATGTCGAATTTAATATAAATCAAGAAAGATAATATTGTGGTGTATGATGTAAGGTCTATGTTTCAATAAAATAGACACCTTGTTACTTTAAACTTGATGATTTGATTTTTTTGATTCTCAATGTCAGTTTTATACACATGCGCAATGACAAAAATGCTTCCCACGTACACGAGTAGGAGTGTGCAGCGATATCAAGTATGGCCCCACAACAAATCAAATGAAATTCCGAAACATCGTGTATCGAAGATAGTCCCGGTGATTGTAATATATGAGGGACTATATACCTCATGAATAATAATGAGGGAAAATTAGTTCTAATTTTCCCTTATTACTATGTATGAGGGAAAATTAGAATTGAGTGGCCAGTTAGGTTAGTCGGTTTAAGATTACAAATATAACTAAAAATTCACATTGGTAAATCAAAATAGGGAACATGTAACAGATCTGATGCAAGTGAAAATGAATTGTCATCAAACAATGCACTAAAGTTTTTCTGACATGAAAGTTATTTTTCCATTACCAGAAATCCAAGACATGTGACGTCAACGCATGCTAAATTCAGATATTGTGGCATTAAAAAATGGCCGCTCAGAAATACTGATAAATGTATGGGCTCAGAAAGAAAATGTCTAATATATTTGCTAAATATCATCGTACTATCGGTCCCGTCCCTTAACTTTTAACTCGAGTATAAGTTCTATTCATTTCACGGTGGCCAAAAAGACACCTGAAATCGACAAGGTTTGACTAACTTTTCCACTTCAACCTCAAAATTCTTGAAACTTCGCCAAAATACACAGGTCAATGTTCTTAACAACTTGTTCTTTTTATTTTTTCTGATTTTTATTTTTTTGGCGGGAAAATGACGTCATAAGTTTGGCGCCAAAATTTCAAGTTTGTTCTATGACCAAAATGACCACATCATTCGAAAGATCTTTATGAAAGGATCTACAAAGTGAAGAGAACAAATAATTTGAGCTATAAAATTAAAAGATATAAATTTTTATTTTGTTCTATTTTTAGTAACAAAATGGCCGAAATACAAGTTTTCAAAAATTCATATCTTTTGATTTTATTGTGCGAAATATGAATTTAATTTTAATTTTAGATCCTTTCATAAAGATCTTTCGAATGATATGGTCATTTTGGTCGTAGAATAAACTTGAAATTTTGGCGCCAAGCTTATGACTTCATTTTCCCGCCAAAAAAATAAAAATCAGAAAAAATAAAAAGAACAAGTTGTAAAGAACATTGACCTGTGTATTTTGGCAAAGTTTCAAGAATTTTGAGGTTGAAATAGAAAAGTTAGTCAAACCTTGTCGATTTCAGGTGTCTTTTTGGCCACCGTGTTATGCAAGTTACATTTGATTTAGTTTTTTCAATATGAGGCACGAAGGAATAAAATTATCGAGAAATAATTGTTATACTTAGTCTGTATTCTAGCGAAAAATGTGTAATTTACCTTGTGTTCAGCATCGCCTGCTATCGATAGTTTACATGGATCTATTGGTCCCGACCTCTTAAAATGCTCCTGAGATTACAGGCTTTTTAATGCTGTTTTAGAAGACTTTCCAAGTAATAAAACAAGGACGCACATAAATAGTAAAAAGTGATGCTTTTTTAGTTTTAAAATTTTCCATTTTACACCAAAATATCATAAAAAATGACCGATAAATCCTGCAAAGAAGCTTGTTTTGATCATCGAGTCAATTGCAATGTTAACAGCTTAGGAGCCTGGTGATTTTATGTGTTATACCGCTGTTTAAAGAATCCAAAGGCTTCTTAAGCGGGAAATTCAAAATTCATAGAATGGGCTTCCTGTGTCCTTTTGAAATTTTCTAAGTGACCTCATTCGTTCGAATTATTCTATGCCGAGCGTAAGCGGGCACTTCAATTTTAAATATATCAACTGCACCAGAAGCGCTTGGTACTTCTAAACAAACTTATAGTAGTTTGGTTTTGATAAATTGATTTATTTCGATAGAAATTCGAGGATAATTCTGGACTGCCAGTAGATCGCTGGTCATAATATCGCGGACGTAAAATGTCCTAGATTTCTGGTAATGCTATTTTGCTACATTTTTCTTGCTGTTATAAACAATGCTGCCCTCCCTGAAAATCAATGAAAAATATAATAATAATAATTTATTTACTTAATATAGTGCTCTTTAACATTAAAATGATCAAGAGCGCTTTACATGAATAAGTCAATAAAATATAAATATATAACATATGAATAAATATTAATCTATAAAAATCCAACAAGGGGCTCAGATGATAGGATAATTGACTCCAGGTAATCAGAAAATTCGTCAAAGAATGCACCAATAGACACAGGATGATTGGGCGAGTATTGCAGGCAATACACAATAACAATACGTATTTTGCGTGATCCCTTTCCAAGAATAAGCCACTCTGAGAATTCGAAAGATCTTTTCTCACCAACTGCAACCTTGGTTACTGTTATACTGTCACGACACATCAGTGCAGTCCCACCTCCAATGCGACCAGTTCTGGGATGATCATACAGCTTATAACCAGGCGGGGTAACCTCAGCTCTATGCGCACAGTCCTTTTCTGTAAACCAAGTCTCAGTGATGGCGAAAATACGGAAGAATATTGTCAACAAATAAAAATCACAATAAAAAACATTTCCAAATAAATAGCAAATACAGAAAATATATATATAAAAATATATATATATTAGCTGTTGCGTAATAGTGTTTTGTTCCTATGTCGGCACGAAGACAGAAGTTTGTTGCGCTTGTTGAGTGTAGAAAGTTCAGGTCGGCGGATAATAAGAAATTTTTCCTTTATCATATTATTCAATCTTTGCCTAAAGAAAAAATGTCTTATTATCCGCCGACCAGGCTTGTCGAGATGAATTTGTAGTTGTGTTAATTTATTCCTACCCTTACATATATATATATATATATTTTGAAAAATGATTCAGTAATTGAGTTTTTAGATATGTATGGATGCCAATAAGACATAAAAATAACTGAATTGATACAGAAATACACACTAACTAATACTTACCGAGATATTCTTTGGAATTAGGATACTAAAGCCTGGTCAACTGAAAATCAAAAATTATGAAAAATATTATCAACAAATAAAAATCACAATAACAACAACAACAACAACTTTATTCTAATTTTCATTATTTCACATAAATAATTGCTATCCGCAGTTAGTTAACAACTATTCGAGGCGGAAGTAATTTAGGAAAAAATTAAATCAAAGTGTAATTAATAAAATTAATTCAACTATAATATATATACATATAATTAAATATAAGCAATTTAAGTATATGATTTAATACAAAAATATAGTTATAAGAAGAAAAATATTAAATGAGGAACAATAAATTACAGTACATATTAATGAATATAATATTGAATGTACTGAAATTGACGAATAATGAAGACGACAACAGAGGCATTTCTTGAGTAATTTAGAGTGTGATTAACAGATTTTATTAACAAAGTGACTTACTTAATAAAATAAATGATTTGGTCAATATCTATATAATCATCAGCTAGTTCTAGGATTTCTAGCAAAATGCTTCTACTTTTGGTTTTGAATTGAGGATTATTCAGACTTTTTATTGACATTGAAAGGCTATTCCAAATTATTCAAAATAAATCATTTCCAAATTAACAGCTTCTAGTAAACACAAAGAAAAGATTGCATTTAACATATAGAATCCCATATCACATTAGAAACTTGAGCGCTGATTGGCTGAAACACAAGCCGGATGAGAGGGTATTCAGAGCAATATTCAACGCTCAGAAAGCTGAATTCATCGCTCAGAAAGCTGAATACCACCCACTTGATAATTTTTAATAAATATGTGTTGGTGTTGTAATGACTGTAAAATCCATGAAACTTAACAGAAATCAGTATTTGAAACTTGCTAAACATTTAGCGATAAAGAAAGCTTTTCACCGCAGCCCCAAGCCAAATAATTTGCAGTTGATTTGTATGACTCACGTAAAGTCAAGTTTCGCTCATTTTTGAAATAAGTCTTTTTGCTTGAGGCTGTGGTTTTAATTTTATTGATAAATTTAATGTTTTTGTTTTTAAAAAGTAGGATTTTAGAAAGTTATTTTGAAAAAAATCTGATTTCAACTCTGGGTTTCCTGTGCCATATTGACACCTTAGCTGTGAGATTTCACACATATTTCTGAGACGGAAATTTTATGGAGGATGCATCTATGAAATTATTTTTGATGTATAAGTTATATTTTAATTTTCAATAATTTTCAAAGTGCACCCATTTTATCCATTTCTACTACATTAATCAACACTATTTAATGGTAAATACTACAAGTATTGCACACTTTTACTGTTTGTACTCTATAGAGGCAAATGATTAACTTGCTAAAAGACTAGTTTTGCTTTAAAAAAGAGCATTTTTTCCCTGCGACTAGCTCGGCATGAAAAGCTATCATTTTCTTTTCCCCCCGCTATTTTTCACAACTTGAATGGCAATTTTTCACTCGAAGACAACATTTTTAATCATCAAACTACTTTTCCTGAGTCGTGGAACATAAAATAAACAGCCAGACAATTTCAAAACGGGTATTAATGAGCTTTATTTTCAATTTCAAGGGTAGTTTGCAAACTTTAACCCTAAAGTTTACACTAAATTGAAATACAAACATAAACCAGAAAAAAACTAATAGCTAATGGTTTGTGATTAAAAAACTCTAAGCTTTGAACATGTTCATTGCAGTCCTAGTTTCAGTGTAAAATTTTGAGATTTTTACTCATCTTCAGCGTTTTTGATTGAAAAGCAAACACTTTACTAAATAAAGATTTGTGATGTTTTAGCCTTTTCTTCAAAACTTAGTTTTACAGTGCTGCTATTTCAACCGGGGCCACCCCGAGTTTATTAGCCAATCACGTTTGAGCTTAAGAACAAGACACAGACGATCTGTCAAGCAAATTCCTGTAATTTGATTGACTGATAAGGAGACAAAGTAAATATCTTTTGTTCTTAAGCTCAAACGTGATTGGCTAATAAACTCGAGGTGGCCCCGGTTGAATTAGCAGCACTGTAAACTAGCCTGAGAAAACAGACGTTGTTTCGCTCCTCGTCCCCTGCGCAACTAATTCGCGGGGGACGAGGAGCGAAACAACACTGTATTCTTAGGCTAAGTTTTAACTGAAATCGTTTAAAAGAAAAAAACATACCTAACCCATGGTTTGTAGCCAACAGTAGGCTTTTGAGAGGATTTTTTTGTCAATTTAACTTTCATGAAACAAAATCTTCAGTTTGTTTTTTCCTTTGTCGTTGCATTGTAGCTGAATCCATTGCCGAATTTCATGTGTAAAGTCCTTACTTCTTCATTGTTAGCTTTAGTAGAGAACTCTGTTTAGATTTGTATATATGTGCTTCCTAACAGAATTGAATTGATCATCGAATAACGAGTAATTTGATCACCACAAGGTTGATTGAAATGGTACATTTGACTCCGGCATTTGTCGTTCAGCAGATTTCTTTTCGCTTTCTTATTGGCTAAGCGTACACTGAGCTACAAAATGGCTTTTTAGTTGCGCGTATTAAGGTAGTTCCGGACTCTTGCTACTGCGCATCCATTTCGCGCATCTCGTTTTTCATCATTTATTTGCGTTTTTTTTTGAAAATTTATCTAAATAATATTTTAATTTGAATCCTTATTTATAACTTAAAGTGCAAGTATCACCAAAAATAAGTGGTTTGATTTTATCATCATTAGATCGAAAAGTGGTTGCTTTACCTAATATCATTTTAAAAATTTAAAAAACATCGAAATCCATGTTATTTTGCGCAAAAAAGCGAGCGTATTTGCCAAGGTCAATTTCAAGGTCATATGACGATCCGTATCTGTGACGTATGAGGAGGAACGATTGTCACACAACACTCGTGCGGATTTGAGGGAAAGTTTGTCATCGACACAGTTTTTTTCAACAAAAAAGGATTTTAAAAACAATTTTATGGATAAACTATCAATGGATATTACTTTTCTGTAAGTAGAAAATTGTAATAAATGTAACTATGCTGTCATTGAGTTGTTATCGTTTAATTTTATGCGTTTTTCAGTCTTTTCGACAAATCTTCACTTACAATCAATTCGGTAGTCTTTTCAACCAAAACGTGCTCAAAATTACATTTTAGACAAACAATACCATTCGTTCAGGACTGTTTTTAAAAGCTTAGAATGTTGTACAAAGGTTAGACCTATCTGGTATTGTGTATATTCTATATGATCAGTTTTAATAATGTATTTAAAATGCAATTGTTTTGAAACGGGTGAAACCTGAACCCAGCTTTGTACTTTTATTTTTTTAACTTCACTTGGAAGTCTCACAAGACAAACAGTGCACTGTATTTCTGTATGAAAATAACCTAATTGTTTTGTTGTTGTTGTTTTTTTTCATGCTGAAAAGAGATCATTTTCATAAACTGTGTGATTTTCCGTATCTTGAAGAGAAACCATTGAGTTCGATGCGTGACAAATTCATAATTTTTCGTCCATTAACTGACATTTTATGTTTTGTACATTTATTTTGGTAAAATTGTGTTGTAAAAAAACAAATCGATAAAATAATTTCCTAAAACAAAAAGGATTAAATTTGGCTAACCCTAGGCCTGTGGCATTCTCGTTTAGAATAGGCGTTTCTTGTTGGTTTGCCGGTGTGAGCAGCGATGAAAACTGCTATACGCTAGTACTGCTCTTTTAGATTTTGTTTTTAGTTCACATCGGCTTGTGCGTTGATAGTAAAGATAATAACCAAATTAATAAAGAATTAGCTATTAGAATAAAGAATTCTAAAAAACAGTGCACTTTCTTTGGACTGAATCCCAATGATGTTTTGATATAATTGTCAACAAAGTCCGATGAAGTGAAGTTTCTTGAACATCAGTATACAACTATATCAGACAAATTAATTTTATCCATAAACGTGAAAGAACTGTGTTTTTCGGTAATTTATACAAAGAAACACCATCTGCTCTTGTGCAGCTACAATTTTGGACAACACATTGCATAGGCATTGAGCAGGTTTTCGTGATTATATTAAAACAACAATGTACAACGAGCAGACAACAAACTATTCCGCTCCCGGCCGTGCGAAAGCGTTCCTCTTGCTACGTCACAGCTAATTTGCATAATTTCTTGACTTGCAGCTTCGACGATGTATATTTTTCGATTTTTTCCGCACTTCGAAATAAATTTTGGTTATAAGACATTTGGATTCGAAAATAAATCATAGAGAGCAATCATTTCAAGCAAAGTTTATTTTTGGTGATACTTGCACTTTAAGAAAGTATTATGTCATTTCATGCAAATTTGGAGGTAAAATGGGACATTTTTCAAAACATGCTCAGATTTTCACTACCTGACATGGTTGCTGTTTAGTCTCAAAACAACAAATTTACAACTTTGTAAAAATGAAGTTTCAAGCAGATGTTTAAAGTACAGTATGTGTGTGCAAATCCGGACAGTGTGCAAATCCGGACACTTTGGCATTTAAGCGTTAAAAAGCGATCGAATTTGTTTACAAATGAAAACAACATTATAGAATTAAAGGCCCAGTATCGACCGGGATGCTTTGCGGCCGTTTGTTTTTGTTTTGAAATAGCGTTATTGTTAAATGGCGCCCTCTAATTGGCCAAATACCGCGTGTGCTCAGTCCATGGCCGTACGGAGAGACGAAAAATATCACATATCAACATACATGGAAGTAGCGAACTCTTTCGACGAATCTTTGAGCTTTTGAGTGTTTCCGAATGTCCTTAAATGCATCCCTGAGAAGAAAACTATCGTGTAATAGTATGCAGTGAATATAATAAAGATTTGGGCATGGTATGTTATGTGTATTTCTGTTGTATTATCAAAGTAACGATATTAATCAACTCGGTTTGTCCGCTTTGTTATCATTAAACAATCGTTGTAGTAAAAATATGTTTAAGAACGTTGAGCTCCAAATATAAAGTTAAAAAGTATTTTTAATGTCCATAGTATATTATCGTCTCGTCTGAGCAGCTCTATGGCATATTTTAACAGCGAGTCCGTGGATCGGAATGAGATGCCTGCGAAGCGGCTGAGTTGATTGTAATCTACTCACACATCAAAGCTTGTTAATGACATCTATTTACGGAAATTATACAAAATTTTGCGGCACAGATGTTGTAAAATACATAGAGAACTTAAATACAGTGAAATGTTTTGAGATATTAGCAGGATTACTTAAGATTATTTGGATTGAGAAGGCATAATGAACTTTGATAATTTAGTGATACACGAAATTAGGTCGAGGCACGCAAAGCATCCCGGTCGATACTGGGCCTTTAAGCATTTGTATGTTTTATATTGTGTAAGAAGTTTTTGTGACAATCGAGTAATTTTCAGAGAGGAAAAAAAGCGATTGGTCATGGCATGTAAATTCGCAATAAGTCATTTTTTAACGCGCTTTGAATTACATGTTAAAATTAAAATGGTGATAATTCTGCAGAATCAAATGATAATGCCAAGATATTTAGTATGTTTTCAATTCAAACAATGTGTTATCTTGTGTGAAAAGAAAAGTTTTTAAAAGTTTAAAATAAGTGTAGAACTGTGGAAATAGAAAATCTAGCATAAACATTCGAAAATTAGGAAATAACTTCAAAGAATTGACTAAATAGAACCTACTTTAATAGTGTCTGGCTTTGCACACAACTGTCCGGAATTGCACCACTCAAACTACTTTACAAATATATCCATAACATTTTTATTAATCGCTAAAATTGACCAATACATTATATGAATCTTTATCAGATGTCATCTCTGGGGAAAAGATCTTTATTACACATTAAGGGTTGATATCTATGTGATAAAGCCGTGAATAAAAACTGTATCTGCCGTGAAGTGATACGATATCATTTCACTAGTGAAATGATACGATATCACTTCACAGTGCACGGGTCCAATCAAATCACCCGATAGAAAGTTGTTTTAACCAATCACATTACCGGTACTATTTTGTGACGTCACGTTGCTATGTAGAACGGACGATGTAGCTTTGCAATGAATGGACGATATAAGGCTTAGATTTGTTCGTTTTTCTGAGGAAAATATTGCCGTTTTGGGGAGAAAAACGACCAGAAAAATACGTCGAGTAAAACGAGACAGCACAGAATTGCTTACTGATAGCCTTCTTAAGCGAAAAAAGTGACATGGAACCTGAATATCTCGCAAAAATTGGATTTAAATTGTCGTTTGAAAGAATTCATTCTTGGTGAAAGAAAACAAGATGTTTTTATAGGCAGTATCGAGAGACTTTTACAGAAAAAGAACTATGGTTAGTCCGTAATAAACTCGGCTCAAAGTCATTTCCGTTCAGCATTCAATATTTTCTTGTCTTTTTACAGTATGATTGATGTATTTTCGATGTAATATTTTAATTTACATTTATCAGTCTACTTGTAAAATGTATTTTATTCACGGCTTCATCACACGGATATCAACCCAATGTGTAATAAACAAATTATAACATGTTAAGAGCCTGATATCGTTATTATTCACGAGTTTTTCGAATCATATCGCTCACTCGCTCGCAAAGCCTCGCTCGTTCTCGATATGATTCGAAAAACTCGTGAATAAAAACGATATCAAGCTCTTAACATGTAATAATCTCTATTTCTTAAACAATGCATTTAACGAATGATATGGCAATTTATCTAAAAACCGTCCGGAATTGCACACACATACTGTACTAGAACCCAGTCCCGCGCGGACTGTTGCTGTGCTTTTTGACAACAAAAATGGATTTGGCTGCTTATAACTCGCCTATTAGTACGGTGACCCCCAATTTTTTTTCACTTTTCACATTGCTCATATGTAATCTTTTTGAATTTAAAAAAAAATTAATATTGTTTTCAAGAGCATTCCATAGTAATTTTGACTTTTGTTGGATCATGACCACAAAAAATGACTCTGGTAATACTTTGAATCATTCATTAAATAGCCAAATCTTTGACTTTTCAAAGGCTAGAAGATATAATAACAATAGTAAAAGACCTATTTTGTGAGAATCTGTCGTAATATTTGAGTAAAGATATTGCTGGTTATTGTAGTAATTTTATTTCTAACGAATTTAGTGAGCATATTTTGGAACCAGATTAGGTAAAAAAGTGCCTTACACCACCCCTCACAGTTCTAAAACAAACATGGTGACCCCCCCTTTTGAAGCTACTGCCTCCCAAACCCAAAATACTGCACAAATCAATCTTCAACAATGATAGGTTGAATCCTTCAAACTTTCCCAGATTATAGCATTTAGGGTGCTATTACTTCAAAATAAATCCTAGACTCATTGGGTCTTTACTTCAAACTTTCCCAGATTATAGCATTTAGGGTGCTATTACTTCAAAATAAATCCTAGACTCATTGGGTCTTTATTTTTCGACAATGGGGACAATTTTGATTTTCGGGGTTTCTGAGTAATTTTTGAGCTCAAACCACTACCTCTATAAAGATATAAATTTGTCCACAAATTCTAAATAAAATGCTATTTTTAACATAATAAATGTTACACAGTTACTAGTCTTAAAAACAATTATCCATAATTTATGATACATATAGTGTATTTATTTTATCTGAAAAAGTTACTGAAAATGCAAAGGTTACAATCTTTGTAGCCTGCGTAAACAGACCCTTATTAGCGCTCGAAAAGTTGGCGGGAGACTTTTCGAGCG
This sequence comes from Metridium senile, assembly GCA_949775045.1. Classification (NCBI taxonomy): domain Eukaryota; kingdom Metazoa; phylum Cnidaria; class Anthozoa; order Actiniaria; family Metridiidae; genus Metridium; species Metridium senile. Next base: position 4,477,279 of record OX459103.1, on the reverse strand, counting down.
CTAATAAGGGTCTGTTTACGCAGGCTACAATCTTTGCAACCTTTTAGACCCATGGCCCATATTTGAGTGTTATAATCCATTCGCATTAAGTCGTATTATAAGAAAACAAATAAAACAAAACACTAAACAATCTAGTAAGAGCGTAAATACCCCCTCACACTGTAAAATATATCAAAATGTCCGATTGGTAATAATAATAAGTCTACGAAATTCAGTCTTTCGTGCGGTGCATGCTGCTAAGTGACCATGAATCTTTAAGAAAAAAAGAAACCAAACTTACACCAACCGACATGCTATATTCTAATGTTGGCAATGAAGTAAAACAGCATAATACGATTAAACCGAATAGAAATTTAGAACATCGATTGACGATCGTAACAAGTTGTAATTGTCTATAACAAATAGACGAGTGTTTTTTTGTCTGGATTGCTAAGCACACTTCATCAAAAAGTATTTGAAAAGGTATTTTTGCACTGTGTGCAAATTGTTTTCTATTACATTAAAAGGCGTCTGATATCAAAGGCCACCATCACGTTCCTTTATATCTTTAGGAACCCTTGAGGTCGTCAGAATTATGGGTTCAGCTTGTTGTCTTATTACTGGCTTCATTTCATCATCATTTAGTATAATAACTATCACATCATTTTGGTATCGGTTCTATGTGAATATAATATTCTATTTTAAGATCTAACATCAACAAAACAATGCTATTTGTTCAGTAGTATACTAAGGGGGGGGGGGGGTACTTGGCCCAGTTTCTGACGGGGACATTCCGCTGGTACCTCTAAACTCTGACCCTATTTAAGACAGCATAATCCTAAAAATACGTACCCTATTCAAGACAAATTGGTAAAAAGTAGACCCTATCCAAGACTCAAGGGGGAAATTGTATACCCTACACATATTTACACCCTGTGTAAGACTTAGTAAAGTTGAAAAAGGCGACAGTATTTAAGACAAACTAGGCTAAATGGTATACCCTATTCAAGACGCCAAGGCAAAAACCATCCCCTATTTGGTGGAACATCCCCGTATAGTAAATATAAGGGAGTACCCCCACTTATCACTGGCACTTATCCACACTAACACAAAGTAAATAATCTTTTCTTTCTATACTAGAGCCACATGGGCCTTTGACATACGCTGAATAGCTGCAAACAGCCATTCGTGGCAATAAAATTTCTTATAAATCTTGATGTGATTCTTATGGCAAAATATCTTTTAAAGTGAAGACTACAAACAACACGGTTGTAACTTGTTTACAACTGATGACTAATGTTCTGCAACCAGACAAAGTTTGTTTATTTTGGGCCAAAAGTGAAAACACACCAGGTTTTGCCAGTTCATTATGTAATCATCACCCATAAGAAATGATCGTCATAAAATATCAAAATAAAATAAAAAACTTTTTAAGGGGTGGACCATTTAACTTTTGAGTGTGTGTGTGTGTGTGGGGGGGGGGGGGGGGGGGGGGGAGGGGTGTGTGGATGATTTTGAAAAAAAATTTCCTGCAAGCCAAAATTGCCACTGAAATCTTTGCTTTTCTATAAAATAAATTCCGTGCGCATGCCAGCGGGCTAAAAAAATTTCCTGCACGGACAAAATCTAATGACATAATCTAATGACTTGATTGACTACAATAAATTTCCCTGCATGGGATTCCTGTGTGTAACGACATCTTGTAGTATGAGTCAGTCATTCACACAATGCTCTTCCGAAACAGTTCCAAATCTCGGTCGCTTACCTAAAAAAAGCTCTTAAAATGGATTATATCCTGCATTTGGGGTAAGTTATAATTCAAGTGACAGTTTGTTATCATATTTATGCTCAAATGTCGAAGCTGTTGCACAAAGCGACCAAACTGCGAAAAGTTACTTATCGACTGTCAAGTAATTTATCCTTAAAATTTTGAAAAATTTAGTTGAATTTCTCACTTAACACAATCAGAGTTTGATGAAAGTCATAGGTCATTATTATGCAAGATATTTTTAATAACAATGTATCGAAAGATGTATCGAAAGAAGGGATGTTTGTCTTTATTTTACAAGTATTTAAATGTTCAGGATCACCATACCAGCGGAGATATTTTAGCGTAAAGTTAGACAATTTTTACTGTCGCTAAATTTGCAAAAAAATTGTGAATAAAGAAAAATCTGTAAAATATTCCAAATTTTCTGAAATCAATCCAAAATACAGGAAAATGTAGTTAACTACCTATACTTTACATTTACTATGTTAAAAATAGCATTTTATTTAGAATTTATAGACAAATAAATATCTTTATAGAGGTAGTGGTTTGAGCTCAAAAATTACTCAAAAACCCCGAAAATCAAAATTGTCCCTGTTCTCGAAAAAAAAAAAAGACCCAATGAGTCTAGGATTTATTTTGAAGTAATAGCACCCTACATGCTATAATCTGGGAAAGTTTGAAGGATTTTTATTTTTGAGCTCTTCCTATGATGTTCGGTTTTTAGGGACGAGCTCTCTTAAGGTTACAGTCCACCTTCGCGGGGTGTCTCAGTAAAAAAATCATTAGCTTGTCAGATTAAATATTATTTCAAAGATTTACACATCATTTTAAAGCTAAATAACCATAGAATACGCCTGTGTAATTTGTTTTACCAAAATGTTCATGTATAAAGAGTTGTGATGCTTTAAACTCAAAACGACCGTCTTTGTTTGAGCGAATTGATCTAAAAAAGTTCTCATTGTATTGTCGCCTTTTCTGCATAATGTCAATCAGCACATACGTGCCTTCCAAAACGTGTGAGGCTTTGTCAATATTTCACTTAGTTTAGATATAAATTAGAGTTGAAGCCGGAGATTCAATTATTTTTGTGAAATTCGAAACTTTTGATCATAAATCTGAAACTAAGCTGTTATTCAACAAACGCTCACACGTTTTGAATTTTGTTGAGTTGATAATGCTACATGGCATTTTTCAGGCTATTTGGTTGAAAACTTTTTTAGATCAATTCGTTCAAAGTTGTGTTATACGCATTAAACTCGAACAAAGTTATAAGGCTTTGAAGTTGTGTAAACATTGAGTCTCTATCTGTCATCGGGATCACGAAAGCTCACCGAACCAACCAACTCCAAGGTTTTTTCCTCTCTCTCTTTGACATGTAAGCGATATTAAAGCAGGTTTTAAAGTAAAACTTTCAACATATATCCGAACTGTAAACAGTCTTGCACGTTGTGTATGCTAATTATAATAATTTGCCGTGAAAAAGCTCCACAGGATTGAATCACGCAACACTGCAATTAGGACGGATTATGACACTTTCGTTGTTATATTTATTTGGCCATAAAATACGTTTCGTTAAATATCTCGCTAAGGAAAATACATTTTCAAAAGATTTTGATTTTATTCAAAGGTTTATTCATCGACTAAAAAGTTCCTGAAATAAAAAAAAATTGGCCAGATTTTAGGTCTGAAACTAGACTGTAACCTTAACATGATCCAAAACAAGCTTTTCGGCTTATTATCAATACATTATCGATTGTAAAGTTTACACTATCCATTGTAAGAGCATTTTCAGCTTCTGTCGAAAATAAAATGGCAAACGTGAGGCAAAAACCAATTTTAATAACTTGTTTTACCTTTAGTCTAATTACTTGATTGTGACTTAACACCACATTTTAAAATGTTGATGAAGCTAACCAACTCGACATGTTTATACTATTTGAAAAAACAATGCATGTCTTGCTTGAATACTCTTGATAAATACTGCTCGAATATGGTGAAGAAATAATCGGTGGCCATAAATCGTTTATCCAGGTAAGTTACTGTTCTTTTTAAAATGTTTTTTAAAACTTTACATTTGAAAACTGGAATATACTTCATAGAAAGTGTCAAGTGTTTTAATTTATTGATTTTTTCATGGATTTTGACTCTTGATGAGATTTTTACAGTCCAAATCCCCTGGCGATCTCCACCATTTCTGCTTCTACAACCAGATATATTAAAATTGTCGAACGAACCAATTGGCTATTCATTGTTTCTTTTCTTTTAAATAACTCTTTGAAACTCAAATTGAATGATTAAAGCTTGGCATCGAGAGAAATATACCGCTACATAAGCTTATCATACTTCAGTGATGTTATTGATAATTGCTAACAATGAGCTTATTCGACTGTTTGAATATCAGTCGCCTGTACTTTGCAAATTATCATAAATTTTCTTTATTTATGTAGAGTTTAAAATGTATTGCAAATATATGATTGTCTAACTTTGTACATCGTTTTGCAGTTTCTTCAAAACATATATCAACAATAGGTATAAATAGGGATAAATGTTCCAGATAAACATTCTGAAGACATCAAGAATCTCCTATAAATTTAAAGATATAAAGAAACCAAACATGAAACCAAAGTTGTTGTATAGTTTAATAAACGAGCAGGATTGTTTTATCAGGATTTAAAACCACGAGGCGAGACCTGATAAAACATGATCTGCGAGTTTATTGAACGGCTTGAAAAACTCCAACCTGTATTTTGTGTTTTTGTAGAAAAAAAAATCAATTCATGAAAGATTATTAGAGAAAATTCAGGTTAAAGTTTATGTAAATTAGGGTTAATTTTTATCTTCAATAAGTGCCTATCTATAAAATATCTATAAAAACTGAAAAATTAGCCACCTGTAGCAAAAACTTTGATAATTTTATAGCTTTTTTTTTTTTTAATTTTATGGGTTTTTCAGTCATTTTGACAAATTTTCACTTACAATCAAATCGGTAGTCTTTTCAACAAAAACGTCGCTCAAAATTACATTTTGGATGAACAATACCATTGTTTCAGTGTTATGTTATACAAAGGTTAGATATATCGAGTATTGTGTAATCTTCTATATGATCAGTTTTTATGTTTTTTTATGCAATTTGTTTGAAAGGGTGAAACTTGAACCCAGCTAGTCGACCATGTTTGACGTTCTTGTACATGTTTAACTTCACTTAGCTCTCTAAAGACAAACAGTACACTATATTTCTGTATAAAAATAGGCTTATTTCTTTTTTTCTGGCTGAAAAAAGATCATTTTCGTAAATTGTGAGATTTTCCGTAGCTTCAAGAGAAACAAGTTCGATGCGTGACAAATTCGTCATTTTTCACATGGATTCTGTCTATTTTACACATAAAAATTGAAAAAGTAGAACAATATTATGAGGTTGTGGTAAAAACAAATCGAAGTGTCTTTTTTATGGTCTGTACTCTTATCGAACATAGAAATGATGTAAGAAAATGGCCAAAACTCGCCAAAACATTTTATGACGTCAATAAGAGGACAGACAACTCAAAACCACGTGCAATTTGTTAAATAGACCATAGAAAAGACACTTCGATTTGCTAAAGAAAGAGCTAAATTCTAACAGAAATACAAATTGATGTTCAACTTACCGATGAAACCACAAGAAAACCACGAAAGAAAGAAAACCGCGACATACACGTGCAAAGGAAGATGGTAATTGGTAAAAAAAACAGTGCATTCTGGGTTAAAACACTCACCATTTCAGTTCGTTATGGGCTTCCTGTGGCTAAAAGCCGTTGCATGGTACATGGCAGGGGGGGGGGGGGGGGGGGGGGGGGGGGTGGACACGGTCCGAAATGGATTGTGGATTTTCTTTTTGACCAATCACATCGCGCGATTTCATATTTGGCGGCAAGTTGAAAAACAAAGATGGCGGCCACGAAGAAGTCAAAGGTGAGCACAAACACTGCTTGTTTGATGTATTCTGAAAAGAAAAGAATTGTTTTTTTCTTAACAAACAAGAGTCGGTGACGTTAGTAAGCACATGTGAAGTTTTGATCATTGTACCTTTTTATTTTGTGAGTCTAAACGCAACGTGAAAAGTTGGCTTTCATTTGGCACTGTTGCACTCGACAGTTTTGACATGGGCGACTTATTTTGAAGTTTGTAACTGTAAAAGACAATGAAAATGCTCAATATTAGAACTACATAAACTATGATAAATTTACTATATCGTGGTTGTATGGCTCCCAATGGCTCCCCAGTAGTTTTCGAGTATTTGATTGATTAACTGAGTCAATCATATGGTATTAAATACAATACAATAAAGTTTTCAAAACACAAGTCATACATATTGCCCAGCTGTAAAACCGCATTTGCTGTCAATGAAAATACAGTTTTGAGGAAATCAATTCTTTTATTTCGTGGCAGTCTTATATGACACATGTTTGGCAGAGATTTCTAATGGAATTGTTATCATATTAAGAGACTTAAGAGTGACAAAAAGACAATGCATTACCTTGTTTTTTCCCCGTAGGTTAAAGAGACTGTTGATGAGAGTAAGGTAACACATACATACCATTCCTTTTAAAGTACTTAGAGAGACGTGGTGGCCTAGCGGTCAGCGTGTCGGACTCCGGGCCTAATGGTCTGGGTTTCGATTCCTGGCCCGGGCGATTACGTTGTGTCCTTGGGCAAGATACTTTACTCTCTCAGTGCCTCGTCTTCTCGGATAAGGACGTAAAGCCAGAGGTCCCGTCTGCCTTCACTCTGACTATGTTACAAGGTGGACGTAAAAGAACCACTGAGGACGTAACCAAATCTCTGGCCGTGACCACCCTCAGTGACTGCCTCACTCTCATCTCCTTGTACTAGTGCAAACTATCTTAGGAGAATAAACATTGAAGAATTGAAGAATTGGGGTAGCACATTGTGTTGAGAGACAAAGGCACTTAAAAATGGCAAAGCAAAAACTGAGTAATGGTGAAGAGGTGTCAGCATATATCAGCCCTAAACCTACAAACATAGAAGATGAGAATGCAATTGCTGTTTATATAAACTATGGCCTATATCCATATTTAATCATAGGATATATAGCAAAGGAATTGACTCGGTACATCCATCCATTACTAGCAAACAACTCTATAATATCTGTTTCACTTGAGGAAGTGAAGTTTAGAGTTACATGGGCTAAAACTGGTTACTATGCCAAGTTGTCGATAACAAGGAAAGGGCAATGGCCTGGGCCAGTGATCAGAGCTAGCAGAGGTGTTCAGTGAGAGTGATAAACTAGATAAGTCTCATTTGTTGTGTAAATTATGTTTAAGTAATGTGTTTTTATAATAAATTAATAGTTGTGTCTGTGTGTATATGAAAGTTCATATACATGGGAGCATGTCTATTACATTCAAAGTTTTCTTTTATTCACAAAAAAACCTACCTTAATTCTGGACCATTACTTAACATGTTGGTGGTAGTTTTTCTGCCGCCGAATGAAACTGCTCTCAGGGAGAGTTTTCCTCTTTGTGGAAGGTTTACTCTCCCTGACACAAACACACCAGGATCAGCACGTCTTTGGATCTTCACTTTATCAAGTCTTTCGTTGCCGGATTCGGTTGGTACATTGAAGGACTGGAGTTTTGCACATTTGAATCTGTTGTTTACTCCAGTCCAATAGATGAAGGGGAGATCAGGATTGATTCTCTTTAGAAATTCTTGTAAAATTTTGGGGTAGTTCTCTATGAATGTTTTATGGTCCAATGTATTTCCAATCATTTGATGTAGTAAAGCAAAAAAGCCTTCAACATCATCTGTTGTTGAGGCTCTTGGATGTTCTGGAGGTAGTCCCTTTTCTTGGCCATCCCTTCTTCTCTTTTCTTGGCTTTCGATGTTTGCAAATAATGCAACAATTATTTCTCTTGTAAAACCTTGTATTCCTTTTATTGGCCTATAAAAAAATAAAGAGATATTACTTGAAGTAGTGTATGCACATGGATTAATTATATGGTATTTTACCTGTTGATATCAACTGTTGAGTAGTCACGGTTGTACTGGTACCATGGTAGCCAATCTTCTAATAAAAAGTCCAGCATTTCTTTATTATAGTCACTACGTTGCTCTTCACTTAGCCCTATTCCGTCTGAGGCTTTATGACAATTGGATATTGTTGTTAAAAATCGTTCTTCTTCTGTGTAGTTTTTGTCTCATGAATCTTGCCATGGATGTTGACAAGAGTCTCTCGCAATCTGGTACAGATTGTTTATGCTGACCATTTAGTGCAGTATAAGTAAGGCCTGTAGTGGGGTCATGTAATGCCTCCACAAAATGTTCCAGGTCAATACCTGGAACCGAGCCATTCCTTACACACATGGCAATTCTTTTAAGGACATGGTTGTGGTCTTCTCTCTCATGAAAGGCTGTTCCCATTGAGTTTTCTTCAGGGATGTATAGATGGTCTTTAAAATGTATCCCTTTAGCCTCGTATGTCTGCAATATGAATTAAGTCACACATAACTATCAGAACATCTTGGTAAATATCATTAATACGATTTATAATTCCCTAAATGTCAAACCTTTATCTTGTACTTGAAGATGTATTCTGCCATAAGAGATTTCAAACAGTCACTCTTTGTTTCAATTTTGCCTGAATAGAGAATCAAATTTCTCCTGGGGATGGCAATAAAAGTATCACGCACCTGTAATCAATGGATGTGGATCATAATGAAAAGGAAAATGAGTTCTTCTAAGTATGAAGATAGCAGCATCAAATTGTACATTTTGATTGTGGATGTAGTCATAAATCCAAGTAAGGTCATCAACAGGTATGGCTTCATGGAATACATAAGCTCTTATATTGTTATTTGCATCTGTGTATAAAGATAAAGCCTATATTAGCTACAGCATACACACTGACTAGCAACTGGCATAAACTATTTTTATACACCGGTAGATACATGAAAAAAATATCAATTGCCCTTGGCGGGACTTGAACCCACAATACATTTATATAGTTTTATTTTTTTTTTTTATTTATTTATTTATTTTTTTATTTCATTTATTTCATTTTATTGCCTATTGGTTGCACAATAGTGCCCTTTTGTGAACTTACCTCGATATGGAAGAAGAAACCGTTCTATTTGTCGTCCTGACATTGCCTTCGCTTACTGTTTGGCATCCATTATAATTTGGATTATTGAAATAGGCCTGTTAGATCCCATTGTTCTTAATGAGTTGAACTCTCCATCAGTAACAAACCCTAAAAATGCATTTACATCAAATAATTATTATTTGTGTTTTGTGAAAATTTAATGTATTTGTGTAAGTTTTTTTTTTTTGTACCTACAACCTCCATTCCAATACTGGTCATGACATTCCTGACTTCCTCTCTGAGATATCTACACATGCTATCAGTAATACTTTTATATGGCAGCACACGAACGGGAATGGCGTATGGTTTCATGTTCCTGAGTTCATCAGCTATCATGAATATCATCAAATGTGATGCAACTTCTCTCTTTTTCATGCTGAGATTTTTAGTATACTTTTTAAGTGAAGACTTGAACTCTACTAATGATTCATTGGTACATTTGTCACCATTTGAGTTGAAGCTTCTTGATAAGCTTAGAAGTTGTACATTTGTATCACACAGATGCTTATACTCTTGGATATCCCAGTTCAGTGCACACAGAGTATCTTCGGTGGTACTTTTTCTTTCTTTCTTTTTACTTTCAAGTGGTTTTTCTGCTTCTCTCAACCCTTGCAAAAGAAATTCTTTGTCTTTAAAGAGATGTGTTTCTTCTCATGCTAAATCTTCCTTTATTTGTTCTTTATGCTTGCCAATGGAGCTAAGGAAATAGATCATTTTAAAATGGTATTTGATGTTGTTTGTTTGTTGAGTGAAAACTACTTACACAATACATTCAAGTCTTTTGTGATATTCTTCTTCATTCTTCTGCAGAGTTCCATCTCCTATATCAGAGTCACCTGACCACTGGTTGTTCATTGACTCTCTCAGTCCTTTGTGCATATCTGTACCGTCTGCTTTGATCCACCATCTTCCTTTGGGATTGTTCTTGTGAGCAGCTTCCAGGGCTTTTTTCTAAAAAGAAAGAGACTATTTTTGAACTATTATATTTTTATTTGTCATAAATTAGTTGTATTGTTGTTTAATTGTTTTCATACTACCTTACTTATGTTTACCTGAATGTCTGTTTCTCTAGATAATCCATTCTTCTCTATGTGCCTCCTAATTGTGCGAGTACTTGGACATGTCATGTGTTTATATTCTACTGGACTTAACAAAGGAAACAGTGTTCTTGCTCACACCAGAAATCCTATGGCAAGCATAATGATCTTTGATATTGTTTCTATTGTAATGATTGTTATGTTGTACTATGCATAGAAACTTTATTTAAATATTACACAAAACATTGACAAGAATAAAGAGTTTATTATGAAATATCAAATGACTTGTTTTTTCCATTGCAGTTTACATCCAATATCTTATGCCCACATAATAAAAATCTATAAGATTTATCAGATTTGTGTGTTCACCTTATTCAATATTAGTTACCTGAAATTGTCAGTCTATTTGACATGTTGCATTTGTTTTGCTATTTGTTACAAACTTATACAAATACACTAGACACTTTTTCAAATGTTAGTTTTGATATTTGTTTTTCAGAAGCAATAGAATCATCTGTAAAAGTAACTGAAAAAAATACAGTTTTTTAAAGTTTAAAATTAAAATTTCAACTTCAAATATCAAAACCCTAAATTGCATATCTGAATATTCCGGACCATACGTAGTGTGACATATCGAAGAGGGGGCTTTCATTTAAGGCACCTTTCATTTGGGGGGGGTCAGCAATATCGAAGGGGGAGGTGGGTTACGTTATTTTCAGAAGCTATATACAGGGGTAGCCTCCTCAGGCATTTCTGTGATACAATTTGGATTCCGGTTTCCTGTGCTGCTACTAGAGAGGGACTAAGCACTAGTTAGGCAAGACAAATGTACCTCTCCCCCTCCCCTGCTCGGTTTTTCTCTTCACCACAGGAAGCCCAATGAAAAGAGATATAAGAGATGCCTGCAAAGGAGGCTAATAGGGAGGGTTGTTACAAATTTTATACTGTTTTATAGCCTTATAGGGGTTTATTAAAATCTGGACGAAACTTATAGGGGGGAGGGGTTATGATCTTTTTTCCAACCAGGAAGGGTAATATTTGTAAAAGACAACCAGTGATTTTGCCAACCCCCTGTACGTAACTTTAATATGCATTTAATACTATTGGACCATACTGTATTGTCAGTTGGGCATTACAAGCACCCCTGAGTTACTCAATCACATCAAGGAACGAGTGAACGCTTCCTCAAAGCGTCTAGTTTTATTACTCGTGCCCAGGCCTATGGCCGGCACGAGTCTTAAAATGCAACGCCGTCTGTAAGATTTTGAAAGCGAGTGGCTTGTACCGTGGTGAGATTGTCCTGTGTGGTGAGATGGTCCTATGACGTAGGCATCATTCTATAGCCAATCAAGTCATTCGATAGAATGCACAGATTCTCACAAGGAAACTGGTAACGAAAGTCCGTGGCAGTTTTGACCTGAACAAAAATTACCGCTCGGGGGTAATCAAAGGAATGATATAAGCCAAGGTAAACTCAGATACTTTTAGAATACTTTTAGAACACTCGGCCATTTCTAACACCTGAAGATCTAGTATATAATATCATTTGAGAGAACAATATAAATTGATTTTTGTTTGAGATGTAATGATGATCAAGAATCGAGACAACGATCGAGTTCAACTTTCTTGTTTTTTGGTTTTTTTTTTGCTACGATCGCTGAAAATCATGTTTGGCCATCAGAATATAGCTCAGATTAAACAAAAGCGACACTGATTTTTTATGTTTAGGTTTATTTCGTCAAATTTAAGCTTTAACCATTAGTCAGCAGTGATATTTTTATCATTTCACAAAACCAAAGCGCCATCACAGCGATCCTAGCGACCCTAGCGAATATATGGGAACCAGGCTTTAGCAACGATTTACTATCTTTTAGGGCTTTCTTTATAGTTGTTGTTTAAAATTTCACTAGATAAGGATTATGGAAGAGTTTACAAACGGATTTGTCGATAGACATGCATAAGACGGGAAATCGTGTCGATCATACGCTTGGTTTCCATATTCACCGAAATTTTAACGTAAATTCGTCTCTATAGCCTGATTTTTAACCAAATTTATATTCACGTCTGACTTAATTTATAATAATTCATAACGATGTATTCACTTTGTAACGATCATTTCTGAAGGTCTGATTTCAGACAGAAATGTCTGAATAAATTTGCTTAAGATTTTATTACATTTTAATTTATGTTGTTAATGATATAAGTTTAATAATATATGTCCTTGAGAGATTTACTCTGACTGATAAACCAATGTACCAATTCCATGTCTTATTTTGTTGTTTGCAACACAAGCAGCTGTTTTATATCTAATGTATAAATGACAAGACAGGCAAGAGTGATTCCTGATAAGTTGTAACCATGGAATTACTACCTTGTAACTTTATGGCCAATAAATCATGCTTTCTTGTTCTTTATATGATAGCTATAGCAGGCCAAACTACAGGCGCTTCATGCAGGCCAAAAAATAGATCTCAAGGGTTTTTTTAAACATAAAGCCTAAATTGATTTGAAACCATTGTTTGAGATTATTTCTGTCTTAATGAATGAATCAGCTAGTTGAAGCATAATTTCTTCATCTTGCAGAAAAGTCATGAGAAGTAAACTGAAATCCACTAATGCAAGTTGACTTGTAATGTTGTTTTTATTACTAGGAAGTCAAATATCTTGTACGCCCATAATGTAATACAATGAAATACAAAGAAGAAGAAAAGCAGGAAGAAAACATGATATTATATAGATTTCATATGAAAGTGTGATTTTGACAAAGAAGAACTTGATTAAATGAACAAATGAATGAATAAGTAAATGGAACATTTGAATTGCTGTGTGGTACAGTAAACACCCGCAGCTAAGAACCTTTATTTTTTTGAAAGTCTGGTAATAAAGGTCCTTGTATAAAGTGGTAGTTGTTGATAATTTAGGGGATATGTTTATTGTTATAAAGGGGATATGTTATTATTTAATTATTCTTATTATAAGAATAATAAATAAGCTCGGTTTGGCCTAGCATTACATATAACTGTGTTTTAAACAAAAAAACAATCAACTTACAAAACTTACAATTCACAACAGTTAAATTTTCCAATAAAAAAAAATGTGTCAAGCAACTTCTGGGTTGTTTATCCTGTAAATTGGCTGTAACCCACATATATACCTGCTTGATCCTGTTTGGCTAAACAGGTTCTTATATTTAAGGGGTATTAAAATGGTAAATTTCTGCCAAGAGTTTCTTAATCCACTAGGTTATTAACTGTGGGTGTTTACTGTATTACTATTTTATTTTGTTTTATGTCATTTTTACATTAAACATTATAAAGCATAAGAATAAGGGTTTTTTCATTCTACTTAATCCACAAATAAATGATAAACAGTAACGTGCTAAATGGTTATTAAATTGTCTTAAAAATTTGTTGTGCTTCTTTATTCAGAAGGGAGGATCTAGGGCATAACATAGTCTTGTACCACAGTACTTTGAGTGCAACACAAAATATAGTGCAATTTAATAATCAAAAATACATCATGTTAGAGAATGAAATATACTACTGAACCCTCAATTTTTATTTTTTTTGGGTGATATTCCACCAAAATACATCTAAAATCAGTTATATAGGTTTCTACTTGATGGTGGTGACCTGCGGATACAAAAAATCAACTCTTTTTGGTAAAGGTGCAATTGTATGATATAAAAATGATATTTTTTGAAAGCTCTGGCTCTGTGCAACTGAAGTCTGGTCACAGAATTCATTAATTCAAAACAGTTTAAAAGTTATTGAGAATTTAGTGCCGTGCCCTGAATGCAATCAAAATGGGAAAAATGAAAATGGGAATGGAAATCTTCAAGTGAAATGGAACTAAATCTACCAGTGGCATTTTGCTTCATTGATAGGCTACTAAAATAAGCCTTTTGACATTTTCAGTTGACATACAGAAGCTGAAAACTGGAACTACTTTTCAGTACAAAGTTATGAAAAAGAAGTATTTTGAGTTTAAATTACTAAATGAGCCCCAAAATTGCTTTTTGTGATATTTCATCAGAAATACACCTGAAATTGGTCATAGAGGTGTTTTCTGTATAGTACTGACCTGCAGATACAAAAAATCAACTCTGTTTGCTCATTTGCCCCGCCCGGCACCTGTTATCGTCAAAAAGCTGTCACTGGCACCATCGGTAAAGGTGCAATTGTATGATATAAAAATGATATTTTTTGAAAGCTCTGGCACTGTGCAACTGAAGTCTGGTTACAGAATTTATTTATTCAAAATAGTTTAAAAGTTATTGAGAATTTAGTGCCCTGAATGCAATCAAAATGGGAAAAATGAAAATGGGAATGGAAATCTTCAAGTGAAATGGAACTAAATCTACCAGTGGCACTTTGCTTCATTGATAGGCTACTAAAATAAGCCTTTTGACATTTTCAGTTGACATACAGAAGCTGAAAACTGGAACTACTTTTCAGTACAAAATTATGAAAAAGAAGTATTTTGAGTTTAAATTACTAAATGAGCCCCAAAATTGCTTTTTGTGATATTTCATCAGAAATACACCTGAAATTGGTCATAGAGGTGTTTTCTGTATAGTACTGACCTGCGGATACAAAAAATCAACTTTGTTTGCTCATTTGCCCCGCCCGGCACCTGTTATCGTCAAAAAGCTGTCACTGACACCATCGGTAAAGGTGCAATTGTATGATATAAAAATGATATTTTCTGAAAGCTCTGGCTCTGTGCAACTGAAGTCTGGTTACAGAATTTATTTATTCAAAATAGTTTAAAAGTTATTGAGAATTTAGTGCCCTGAATGCAATCAAAATGGGAAAAATGAAAATGGGAATGGAAATCTTCAAGTGAAATGGAACTAAATCTACCAGTGGCATTTTGCTTCATTGAAAGGCTACTAAAATAAGCCTTTTGACATTTTCAGTTGACATACAGAAGCTGAAAACTGGAACTACTTTTCAGTACAAAATTATGAAAAAGAAGTATTTTGAGTTTAAATTACTAAATGAGCCCCAAAATTGCTTTTTGTGATATTTCATCAGAAATACACCTGAAATTGGTCATAGAGGTGTTTTCTGTATAGTACTGACCTGCGGATACAAAAAATCAACTTTGTTTGCTCATTTGCCCCGCCCGGCACCTGTTATCGTCAAAAAGCTGTCACTGACACCATCGGTAAAGGTGCAATTGTATGATATAAAAATGATATTTTTTGAAAGCTCTGGCACTGTGCAACTGAAGTCTGGTTACAGAATTTATTTATTCAAAATAGTTTAAAAGTTATTGAGAATTTAGTGCCCTGAATGCAATCAAAATGGGAAAAATGAAAATGGGAATGGAAATCTTCAAGTGAAATGGAACTAAATCTACCAGTGGCACTTTGCTTCATTGATAGGCTACTAAAATAAGCCTTTTGACATTTTCAGTTGACATACAGAAGCTGAAAACTGGAACTACTTTTCAGTACAAAATTATGAAAAAGAAGTATTTTGAGTTTAAATTACTAAATGAGCCCCAAAATTGCTTTTTGTGATATTTCATCAGAAATACACCTGAAATTGGTCATAGAGGTGTTTTCTGTATAGTACTGACCTGCGGATACAAAAAATCAACTTTGTTTGCTCATTTGCCCCGCCCGGCACCTGTTATCGTCAAAAAGCTGTCACTGACACCATCGGTAAAGGTGCAATTGTATGATATAAAAATGATATTTTTTGAAAGCTCTGGCTCTGTGCAACTGAAGTCTGGTTACAGAATTTATTTATTCAAAATAGTTTAAAAGTTATTGAGAATTTAGTGCCCTGAATGCAATCAAAATGGGAAAAAAGTGAAATGGAACTAAATCCACCAGTGGCATTTTGCTTCATTGATAGGTCCACTAAAATAAGCCTTTTGACATTTTCAGTTGACATACAGAAGCTGAAAACTGCAAATATTGATTCTGAAAAAAATAATACATTGTAAGGGTAATAATTTGGTACTTTTCATGTTTTGTACATCTGATGTATATTATAATTTACAACAAACTGAAGTGTATACTGAAGCCTATGTTTCGCTTGCTTCTTAATTTTTTTCTTTTCTTTTTTGCGTCTGTTGATCCTGGCATTTTCTTCGACAGTGGCTATTCTTGAAAGGTATTCGTAGTAACCTCTAGATCTGGAAGACAGTGTAGGTCCAGTTCTAGATATCACGACTGGCTTGCATAGGTAAATGCCTTTGTTGTAGTTGATAAATGATAAACCTAATTGTCATTATTGATTCTACATTATAGGTGTTGTTATGGATAGGGGATTGTACGCAGCCTTAGAAAATAGATAACCAACGAGAGCAAGGCAACAAGAAACACCATAAAGACAATTAAAAAAAGCAAAGCGTTTACTTTACTAGCGTCCGAAACGTCATTAAGTTACCTTTCTTACTTTGCACGGTGTAAAATTTACTTTTTTAGAACGTTTCTTGTAAACGCCGCCGCAGCTCAAACTACAATCATGTGCAAAATACTATTATAAAATACATTATAAAATACATTATTTGTTTTTTACATGAAAAATATTTCAACTTCATTTTTCCGTTTCACCCTCTCCCTCTTATCAATGTTGAATTGTGGGAATGTGAAACGGTTGTCATTTGAAATACCAATCAACATTGCTTAGGGGGGAAGGGGGTTAGCAAATTAAATTGATAGATTTTGTATATTTTTTTAAACAAAAACAAAAACGCTAAAAAAAAGTGCAACAATGTCCCAATTTTGCACATGATTGTAGCTTGCCGCTAGTTATCATATGTTTGGTCATTGATAAATGATTCTTTTTGTGAGATTAGTTTCCCACCTCATATGAACCCTCAATCAGTGAAGGGTTTTGCTCGCCACGGTACCATAACTATAGCAGGTTTCGTTATCAATCTTTAGATTGCATATTTTTATCATTCTCAGATTGAAATTCGGTTTATGCCTTTACCCGCTTGCTATGCAACATTGACTGGCGTTTAAACAGAAATTAGCCAGCATAAAACATTCAGTTGCTGTTCTAATTGATTTCAAATTACTTATACTTTGCAACAACTCTTTGTGTATCAATTTTTAGACATACAGATTCATTTTGGCATTCTATTTTTTCTTTTTGTGGACACGGTTTGAAAAAAAATAAATAAATAGTCATTCTTCGAGTTATTATTTGGCTTTTTGATTGCCTTGTGCTTTTCAATGATTTCTTGTGCTTTTCAATGATTTCACAACATGAACAGTTTGTTCGGGGGAGAGGGGGGGGGGGGGGGTATGGTGTCAAGTAACAAAAAAAATTGACAACAATGACAAAAAAAAATATTCGTGCAAGTCGAAAACAAAATTCCTGCACATACGTGGAATATGATAAAAATATCGTAAAAAAATGACCCAACTCAACCCCTTCTCCCTCTCCCACCCTCAAAAATCTAATGGTCCATCCCTAAAAGCAAATAAACACGTAATGCTGTTATGATTTATTGTAAAAAAAATATAAAATAAATAAGAACTTGTGAAAACTTTTCAAATTCTAATTAAAGTTGGCATTATTGACATTTCCGTTGAAATGATAGTGTTTGATGATCGGTGTTATATGTTGTTGTTGTTGTTGTTGTTGTAGTTGAAGTTGTTGTTGGCGGACAAACAACACGCAGCTTGTCGAAGGATGCGGACCACTGCAGAAGAAACACATTGCTGAAAGAAAATAGAGACATTTATAAGCGTTATAGTCAGCAAAAATCGAACGTAACACTGATAAAAATAGATTTCGCTCATATTTTAACCATATGAACTTTCATAAAATCCTTCCATTTTAAATAAATATATTTTTATAGAGGACACTTTATAACCTCTCTAAAAATCGGTTGAAAATATAGTTTTTATTCCATGTGCTACGCAAAATCCCCCCTCTCCCACCCAAAAAAAAAAAAAAATATATATATATATATATACACTTGTTTCCAAAAATTTTGACAATTCTAAATATATATACATATATATCTAACCCCCCTTTTTCTTCTTCTTTTTCACTGCAAACTAGCCTACGTTACATCCAGACTATTCCTAAAGTCTAAATGTGATGCAGGCTGTTGATAATTAGAACAAGGGCAGAAGGGAAAAGGGGGATATATATATAATACATATATATGTATATATATTTCAAATTGTCAAAATTTTTGGAAACAAGTGTATATATATATATATATATATATATATATATTTATATATACAGCCGATCTCGAAAAGGTTGTCCACCTGAAAAGACATATATACTAAAAGGAATATCACGTGACTCACTGTATATTCACTCTCCGCGCGTGTAGAAAGTCAGGTGCATTTGAAAGTAATGTGGCGGTGAATTCAAACAAGCAGTATCTTCCGTCGCTAGAAGTACCTCTACACGCGCGGAAAGTGAATATATAATAAGTCACGTGATATTTATTTTAGTATATATGTCTTTTTCAGGTGGACAACCTTTTCGAAATCGGCTGTATATATACGAAACAATTAAGTTAAAATGTTTTTGGGAAATTACTTTTCCTTCGTTGATCTACACTCTCGAAGTTGAATAAACTTTGTAAATTTTCATGTGTCGGTATGATCAATGCCATAGTAGCAGATTGAAAACACTTTGAATGTTTAAAAAAAAAATTTAAAATATAATTATACCAATGATCAATAATGACAATTTTTTTTCCGTAAAGAGTCATATTCTAGAATTGGAAAAATATACGCTTTAGAAAAATTCTTACCACGTGGGCTGATCCTTTTACGTAGATCGCTCGTTCTACCGTCTTCTTCTGTTTCCTCTGCCTTCCTTTGCCTCTTCCTTTGCCTCCTTTTCCTGTTTCTTTGTTTTTGTTTTTCTCTTCGGCGTTCTTCTTTTTTCTCTGCTTCATCTCTTTCTTCTTTCTCTCTTTCCTCACTCTTTTTTTTCTCCCCTCTCTCTGTTCCTTCTCTGTTAACGTTCTCTGTTCTCTCCTCTCTCTTTGTTCTCTCTCTTTCCTCTCTCTTTGTTCTCTCTCTTTCCTCTTTCTTTGTTCTCTCTCTTTCCTCTCTCTTTGTTCTCTCTCTTTCCTCTCTCTTTGTTCTCTCTCTTTCCTCTCTCTTTGTTCTCTCTCTTTCCTCTCTTTCCTCTCTCTTTGTTCTCTCTCTTTCCTCTCTTTCCTCTCTCTTTGTTCTCTCTCTTTCCTCTCTTTCCTCTCTCTCTACTCTATCTCCCCATGTCTCACGTGTACCCCTTTCCGTCTCACTACTTCTCCCTCTCTCAGTACTCTCTGCTGGCCGCCATGATCTTCTTTCCTCTGATCTCCTGTCTGCAAAAATACAACATGACTATTAAATCGACATTTTTTACTTCTTTCGACGGGAGACGCACATATCATTTTATATTTCAACGCTCTTGATTTTAAGTCAATATGTTGTCTTCAAAACATACGAATTTAAACATAAAATAGGTAAATAGTCAAAACTGGATTTGCGACAAAACTGGTACCCCACAAAATTTAATAACTCGAACAAAATGTAATAATTTTGTAGGGTAACAAATATATATAATGTAGATTTATAAAGACAAGACATCACTTTTGCCGTTACTCAGAGTTCCAAGCTTTCGCGATATTCTTCAGACAGACTTTAATGAATAATAATCCTTTACTGTAATCTATATAGAGTGAATACATTTAAAATGTATTAGTCTAATATCTATTTCACAGACATACAGAAGCTGACTGTGACTTCACACGACCTTAATTTAATAGGCGATATAATTGTGGTATAATCTATTGTAGCGGCTTATTGGAGTATTGTTATGTATTTACAATAGGGCTATTGTTCTATCGAGGTGCGATAATTTACGTTATCCTAGTGTTTCTTTACATTTTTCTGCTAAGGTTGCATTTCTTGGATATATTGTTGTAGGCTTTTGCATAAGTGATGACTGACCATTTGATGTTGTAGTTTTTCTTGTTGTCCCGATAAATTCAAGACAACAAGAAAAACTACAACATCAAATGGTCAGTCATCACCTCAGCAAAAGCCTACAACAATATATCCAAGAAATGCAACCTTTGCTTAGCAGAAAAATTGAGTATTATTAAAGCCGACAAAACCAAAACTGAGTAACAGCGAAAGCGATCAATGTCTTGTTTTTAATCAATCTACATTCTATAACACTTATAACACTCTACACTTTAATGTATTGAGCAATCTACCGTCGGAATAGACATACACGCCCATCCAATGTATCAAACCAAGCAACAGTTACTGGCGAACATCTATAAACTATGATGGGACATAATAGCGATTGGATTTGAATCATGATATCTAGAATCTATCCGTATTCAGTTTTTTTTTTAAATGTGTTGAGCTAGAACGACAAACGCATTTTTGTGGAAATAAAAGGGTAGGAGGATAACCGAAAGAGTTTGTATCAAAGATTCTATGACCTAGGGGAAGGGAAGGAACGCGTACTCTTCTCAAAACGTCAGTAAAGTCAACATTTTTTACGGTGTTACAAATTTCACTATACCTATACAAAAAAAGTAACTATATACTGTTTATTAAAACGTATAAACCAGCTGTACCGAGCATCAAAAACGATGGCATTTTCTTTTCTGGCAATCAAAGCCTTGAGGATTAGAGCAAAAATCACAAAAAGATACCATGCAGATATGCATTTCTAAACAAGCGGTAGTCACACATTAAATAGCGACAGGGCAGTGGAGATATTTTACAGAGCACTTCGTATGACTGCAAACGCCACCGATTACCTCGCGGCACGCTTACGTCGAAAAATGTTTTTTTTTTATAGAAACCACGGTACCGATAGGGTCACTGCACTTGTCGCTCCGTTTCACAATCATACGTAAACTGTGCTTAAAACTTACCAATGTCCATTGCTGACATTCTGAAAGTAGTAGTTCAATCTTAAGTAACCTTCGGTAATAGTTCAATCTAAAACAAGAAACAATTTCAAATATTATGAAATATCACAAAACAATTCCGGGTATAGACAACAAAACGCTCTGCATGGGTGAAACGTAAGCAGCCGGCAATATATATAAACTATCATTCGCTTACCTTTCTCGCTTCTAAACGTTGATGAATGTGACAGTTCAGCTGACAAACACTGTTTAAGTAGCGTATTCAGTGAATGTGAATCTGATTTTATCCCGAATTTCGCACCTTTCATTGTTTAATCGAACAATAGGTGAGAAATTTGCAATGAAATCAGATTTAATAGAACAATCCTTTTTGTCGGGACAAATGTCACACGCCCTGTGTTTTCACTAGGACATTTTATAAAGCTAGTATTAACTCCCAAACTCCGGAAATACAGTGAAAACAGTTGTAAGCGAGTATAAAGCTCTTAATATCAGTTGTAAGCGAGTATAAAGCTCTTAATATGACTATGCATAGTACTTTAATATCGTTGTTTAAAAATTAGAACAGTTTATTTAGTTTAGCACCTACTTAACACCAAAGATTAAAACTCGTTGTCGCGAGATAGACTTTCTATTTTGATTAGATAGGTAGGTAGCTAAAATAAACTTTATTCGTTATAAATACATAATAAGTTAACAATAAGTTATAAATACATACAAATATTCAAGATATGAATCAAGTTACAATGATGTATTAATTTAAAGCGAAGATGACATCAATCATCAAATCACTAGAGCATTAATTTACATATCATTACCGGTTAATTAATTGATGTATCAGATTACTGAGTATATAAAGACGTGCCCAATACCGCCCCGGTCTATTTCGTTCTTCTTGGTACCTTAGATGTACAGGGCGACAAGGCAAATATGTATATATTTCCCGTGACTTATACACACAAATTCACTTTCTCTGCCAATTTAGCAATGGAATGTTTGCCAGACGAGTTTTTGTTGGAGGTTATAAAGTTTCTAAATCCCATGGACATAAAAAACTTCATGCTTGCATCGAAGAGAGTTTGCAACTTGTTAAGCCAAACTAAGATACCTTTTAGAAAAACACTAGACTTCTCTGGACTAGAGGAGCGTATGAAACGCATTCCCGTGGCCAATGCCTGGCGTAGCGTCACGCACCTAAGTCTACGGTGTTGCACGGCTATTGCTGACTTCTCAGCCATCACTGTAATGTCACGTCTGTTGGTCTTAGACTTGTATGGCACCCACGTCCAAGACGATGTTATTTGTACCATGCAGCGACAACTTTTAGGCATCGATCTTGGCTTCTGCCATGATATTACGAAAGCCGGATTGCTGACGTTCGTACAATACCAGCGTCAACTACGAGATATTGGTTTTGGTGGACTCAAATTTGTTTCCGACGAGGTAATTATTTTGAAATGTGAATAGTCAAATATCTCCTTTCTAGCAGTCTGAAGATTAATGTCACAGTTATAAACACTTAAGGCCACTACAGAAATTGCGAATGTTCTTCTTGCAGTTATGTTATGAACTCAGTTACAATATGCCGGTATATATTCAGTTCAACTAATTAGTTGATGCATGATCAGCGGTTTGGTTTATTTTCTACGTTCTATTTTTGTAGGTCATAGAGGTTTTGACTGTTGATCAACTTAGATACCTGGACTTAAGTGATTGTAAAACAGTTAACATGGATATCGTCCAACGCCGTATCGATGGGAAGGTGATGCATCTACAAGAGATGTCTCTTCAAGGAATTGGCCACCTAACGGAAGTCTTTAGTTTCCTTGACAAAAATATCCTCGATCTAAGCGTCCTCAGGTAAGGATGGTTATGGTGACTACCTTTAGATTGGTAATAAAGATTTTACTGCTTACTGCAGCATAAATAAGAAAGCGAATCTTCGACTCTGATTTTTTGTCGGCGCACGAAAAAGTCTAGCTGACGTTTATTTAAATAAGCCGAAAACCGCCCTTTAAATTTTTTTAAACTGTTTTACTGGTACTTAAGATTTTATTACTAAGACACGCAAAACAAATTTCTGTCCATTTATGTCTGCAAAAAAATTCGCGCAGTACAATATTTAATAAATCCAAAAAAAACAATTTAAATTTAAATGATTTGTTTTGAACAACCTTAAATTTAGCTTGATACATGTTGAGTGTTAATTAAGTAGCTGCCGTGAAAAAAAATCTGTCTTGTTCTTTCTTTTCTTTCCTGACACAACAGTTAGCCATTAAATCTCAAGAGCTTGGAGTTATGCTATTCTGTTACTACCAAAATTACTCAACTGTTAGCACCGCCAAAAAAACGATCAATCGTGTTTTGAATTTCAGTTAACTCATGTGACCATTTGGTAATACGTTAAAATAACGTTATTTTAATGTCACATGACCATTTAAAGCGCCCCACATGGTCACAAGAGTTAACTGAAATTCAAAACACGATTGATCGTTTTTTTGGCGGTGGAGTAATTTTGGTAGTATGAAAGAGAGATATTGGTGGCTTTCACCTACCACGTGACCATATTGAAAGTCCCTAAATTATCGCTTAAACTGTAAACAATCACAGAATTCATGAAGCACATACTTTATTTAGCAGTATTTATTTATTTAACAGTATTTTAAAAGTGGGTTATACGAATACGCTCTATTATCTACAGCTGTAGAAAGTTACATCCCATGCTCTAAATTCAGTCTCAGCTTCTATATGTTTTTAGACCCAACATTTTTTTCAATTTACTATATTTATATACATACTTCCAAACACCATGACTCACTATACCACTATACTCATTTATATGTTAGTGTAGTTATAAGCTATAGTTAGATGAAAATGTTAAATAAAAGAGTCTCCTTATTCATAACAACGTACACAACAAAGAAAAGAATATTGTTAATATTTATTGGGAATTCACAAAAATTAATGTTGCCTTCAATTCATCTTAATTCAGAGTTATGGAGATTGGTCCCCACAAGTTCTCTCTCCTTGATGATGATGAATTCATAGACGACATACTGATGATTGTCCCAAGTTTGAAAAACCTCAGAGTTTTAAGCCTGTTAAACTGCAATATCAAAAAACCCCAACTGCATCAACTGGAAAGGCATCATGCTCTGAAGATACATTTATGGGAATGTCACATTAATTTAATTGATTATGTGAAAAGAATGGCCATAAATCCAAATATTACATATGAAATAACACCATTTTCACCATTATCATCTGTACTGTATATACCTCTTTCATAAATGTTTTTTTTTTGGTAAGTATGCAAAAAAAAAATATTGAAATTTTCAAAAATTTTGAACAGTTGTGACCACTGTAGTGCCATCACAAACAGTTGTTGTGGCCAAGGGCACTAGAACGCTACCTTTATGTTCATATTAATGTGTACTTTTCATTGATAGTGAATAAAGGTATTATAAAACTCTTTGTGAAAATTGACTATTTAGAACAGTTTTATAATACCTAGGACCTTTATTCACTATCAACGATGTAATTAATATGAACATAAAGGTAGCGTTCTACTGCCCTTGTGGTGGCCGGTGAAGTATCAACACAAACAGTTGTTGTGACGAGTGAAGTAACAACACAAATAGTTGTTGGGACCAGTGAAGTAACAACACAAACAGTTGTTGGGACCAGTGAAGTAACAACACAAATAGTTGTTGTGACCACTGAAGTAACAACACAAACAGTTGTTGGGACCAGTGAAGTAACAACACAAATAGTTGTTGGGACCACTGAAGTAACAACACAAACAGTTGTTGTCTATTTGTTTTTTATCATCTTTTGTTTGTTTTGCATTTGATTTTTTATTTAATTCTTACTCCATTCTTATTTATTTATTTTTTTGATTTAACATTAAGTTTTCTTTATTTTTATTTGGATTTATAGTTTGAATTTAACTCCACTTAATGACTTAATTGTCACTTTTATGTTTGTTTAGACCAATTAATATCCTGGTACTGTGTGAAAGAATAACATATGGGAATGTCACATTAATTTAATTTATGTGAAAAGATTGGCCATTATCATCTGTACTGTATACATACCTATTTCATATTTTTTGGTCACAACAACTGTTTGCTGTTTGTTTTAATTGGTACACTGATTAGGTGAAATTTGATACAGAAATTATTCTGGACCAGTGATTCATATTGTCACCCAAATCAAATTTCTTGTTTTATTTGAATGACAATTTGAATAACAATAACAAACCCCAAAACAATTAGTCCTCACAATTTCTTAAAATAATAAATATCAATATTTTTTTTGTATTAATTAAAACTAATGAAGAGTGCAAACTTTAAAACTGTGAAATAGTAATAAATCTAAATAGCAATTAATAAATCATGCAAATTCCTTTGTTTTCTATTGTTCAATTACTGCTATTTTTTACTACCTTAGTTAGTACTAGTTCATTTCTTTACAGCAGTTCTCAGTCACACGTGCACCGCACGCATAAAAAGCACCGCTATAAAATGTGAAGTTGGTGGACGTCAATCAAACTGTGTATTACTTACGATTTCATTTTTGTTTTGGAATATCTGTGTTTCATCTTAATTAGCTGGAAGCTGAATCCAACATCAACCTCTTCGTCGGATTCAGGCATGTTTCGCAACCCGACTGAAGTAAAACCACTATGTGTCTTGTAAACACAGTTTGATTGACGTCCACCAACTTCACGTTTTATAGCGGTGCTTTTTATGGGAGCAGTGCACGTGTGACTGAGAACTGCTGTAATTGTTTGCACTCCATTTCATGGGTCATTGTCTATATTTTGTACCAAGACAGTGATGTGAAATGTTGTATTATGCCCAATTTGTAATATCAGCTTAAATACAAAACTTCTAATAAACTAATTTAAACAGCATTTTCTCCAGAGTCAATTTAATTACATATTTGAAAAAGGTGCAATATCTGGCTTATGTAATGTGACAGTTATCTACTCCCACTGAAAGCATTTTGAATACTAAACATAGAAACAAGCTAGAGGTTTCAAAAATGTTAATTTTGTTGCGGGGGGGGGGAGGGGCGGGGAGATTTTTTTCATTAAGGCAGCCAATACGTTCATGGGAGCAAAAGAAAGGAGGAAGAATACATTTGGTGTCTTTAGTACTAAGAATTTTCACAGAGTTTTAAGATTTTTAATGAGTTTTTGAAGAAGTCCACCCAGACCTCCTTTTAAAGACATATATTTCTGTCACGTATAAGCAGGTGCATTGCCAGTGAAAAGTCGTTGTTACGAGCAACGAGAAATTTGTTGACTATGACCTGGTTTGAAAATAAAACATTATTTGTAACATGATCGAGCACCTGCCATAGGGCCCCCTAAACCTTTTCACCCTGCCATGGGCCTGTTTTAGCTTGAGCAACAATAAACAGATATCATTGAAATTGGTCTTTATCTAATAACTCTAAGGGCCTGTCACCCTACCACACGGGACAAAACATAGCCTCTCGACAAGGGTCAACTGGGGGTAGGGCTATTGTGGGTCAGTCATTAACAACAAAATGGCGGCCAATTCTCTTTTGGTGCTAAATTCCTTTTCCCTCTCTTTAGCATCCTTGACTGCGGTTTTTGACTGCTATTTGAGGTGCAAAATGTCATTTAACATAATTTGATGCAATTCAATAGGAACATTTACATGGTTGAAGTAAACTGAAAGCTGGCCCTCCTAAGAGGGTCACCCTACCTTGCTGATAGGGTGACTCCACCTGACATGTAACACAACCCAGCACAAAAAAAAAATAGAGTAGGGGGACCCTACCAGTAGGGTGACCCTATTTCCATGTAAACAGGCCCTAAAAGTCAATGAGGCCTAAACAAGCATCAAATGACATCATTAAAGTAACTTCACAATATTGCAAAAGAATTTGTTTGATTTCAAATAATCCAAAAACCAAGTATGGCCACATTAAATACCAGCTGATGATGAGGGATTTTCTTCTTAGAAGCATTCTGTAAACAGAAAAAAGATGGTTTTGAGAAAATATTGAGTAAAAGATAATATTTTGGCTATAGGTAGATACCAAAGTTTGTAGAGCTAACAGCTAAAAAGATATTTCTCAAAAAAGATAAATTAAGTAAAGGAGCATTAAGGTGTTTCCCAGTAGTTTTTTATTGTCCACACTTCCCATTTTCATTTAGCAAGATGATCAACTCTCCCTACCAGGTCTGATCAATATATATTTTGCACCTGATACAAAGCATAAATGGAATTTTTGATTTATGTCAATTTCAATTTAATTGGTGTCGCTATGGCAACATAAAACAAAGATGGCAAAACATGTTTTTCTAAAATATCTTGTATATTGATATATTCTTGTATAAAGAAATGACTATATAGGTATTAATTGACACATTCATGCACTGTTAATCAGATATTATAGGTAAATTCATTGGAGGACGAGGGAATTCCACATTGAATTTCACGAGAGAAGTCAATATCGCATGAATCGCGGAGTCTGCGGCGCGATGAGTGCGACATTGATTTTTCGAGTGAAATTCAACGTGGAATTCCCGAGTCCAAAAATGAATTTACCTTGAATCTTATACTTCAATTCAAGCTTCAAAAACCAGATGCTCACTGCTCGTTCCGATGAATTCAGAAACCGGATGAGAGGGTATTCCACGCTAAATACCCTCGCATCCGGTTTCATTCTCAACAAATCAGCGCGCGAGTTTAAATTGAAGTATAAGATTCTAATTAGAATGTTTGATAAGAGTGATTTTGTATAATTTGCAAAAATTTAAAAACACTCTAATCAAACATCCTAACTATGGTCAGAATAATAGTGCATGGATGTGAAATTTAACAGCTATAAAGTCACTTTTTTAAAGCTCATCAATATGCAAGATACTATAGAAAAATCCATTTCCGCCATCATTGTTTCATGGTAATTTAAGTTGTCAGTGAAATTGATATAAATAAAAACTTTGTTGTATGCTTTGTATCTGGTGCAAAATACATCTTGATCAGATCAGGGAAAAGTTGATCAATTCACTAAATAAAAATTGGAATTGTGGACATTAAAAAACCACTGGGAAACACCTTAAAAGAAAGAATTCCAGTAAGAATAACATAGGCATTAGAATAGGCATGACATTTAAGTCATTAAGTGGAATTGAATTCTATAAATCAAAACTATAAATCCAAATAAAAATATAGAAAACTTAATGTTAAATCAAAAATAAAATAAATAAGAATGGAGTAAGAATTAAATAAAAAATCAAATGCAAAACAAACAAAAGATGATAAAAAACAAATAGACAATAATTAAAATGAAATAAAAATAATAATAAAAATGTAAAATATGTAACAGTTATCATATTCCTCTTGCATTGAAATATTTATTCCCTTCAAATATCAACAATCCTAAAAAAAAGTCTGAGAACAATTAATGATTATAAAATACATAGGAGATAAATGTTTGACCTTCAGTTGTCTGAGTGTAGTCTCAAAATAATTATGGTATATGTGGTTCCCTGGTCCCCCCCGCAGTCTTAAGACTTTGGGTACTATCTGAATGGCTATTTTAATTTAGCTATTCAGAGGGTATCATCGAGTAACCAACTCAACTCATTGTAGCCAGGATTAACTTACAACAACTATTTTTGTTGGTACTTCAGTGGTCCCAACAACTGTTTGTGTTGGTACTCCACTGGTCCCAACAACTGTTTGTGTTGATACTTCAGTGGTCCCAACAACTGTTTGTGTTGGTACTCCACTGGTCCCAACAACTGTTTGTGTTGATACTTCAGTGGTCCCAACAACTGTTTGTGTTGGTACTCCACTGGTCCCAACAACTGTTTGTGTTGATACTTCAGTGGTCCCTGAACAACTGTTTGTGTTGGTACTCCACTGGTCCCAACAACTGTTTGTGTTGATACTTCAGTGGTCCCAACAACTGTTTGTGTTGGTACTCCACTGGTCCCAACAACTGTTTGTATTGGTACTTCACTGGTCACAACAACTATTGGTAGTTGAATTTTTCTTTTAAGTTTCGGTATGTTTGTTCACTCCAATGGAAAAAAGAGTAACTCTCTTTGTTATCCAATGGAAGCCAACCATGACTATCTATTCTAGACAAAAAATATTCCTTGTTCTTTCCTGAAGCTTCTAACCATTTCTCAAAGGCTAGATTATATTCTATTAAAGTGAACCTTCCTCTTGTTTTCGCCCTGTGAGCTTCCCGCCAGTACATGAAGTTGTTTGATTCCTCTGGATACTTCATGAAAACATGATAATCTCCATGTAGTAGATTTTTGTTTGGCCTCTCATGAAGATACCTCCTTACAACTGGTGTTAGGCCTTCAAGAACACAGTTTTTAAATTTTTCTGGGTACTTATTTTCTAGGTGTGTAGCCTAAAAAAGATATAAAATGTATAAATATGAATTAGAAAGTAATACAAAATTTAAAAATAGGATATGTAGAGGTGTTGCCATCACTCACAATCGAGTTCCTGACAAAAGCAATTAAACTTACATCCTCTGTAGCTTGTTGAGGAGGTGTCAAAAGAGTAAACAGCTGCTGCTCAGTTTCTTCCTCTTCAGAAATCTTCTCAACTAGAAAGAGTAAACAAAATAGAATTTCACACAACTAAAAAATTTACAATCACATCAATTTTACAGAAGTTTACTTGAACTTACTTGTGTCATCAGGCACTTGCAATGTTTCAAAAGAGATTGGCGATAAAGGTGGAAGGGGTTGCTTCACCTTGAAAATGTCATCATCGTCGTCCTCGTCCTCATTGCCAACACCAGCATCACAACTAACGTCCATAGTTCCACAACTGATTATCAAATTCTGTTTAAAACAGGTTCTGCTAGGTAAAGATTCTTTTGAAGATTTAATACCAGAAACGGATGTAGTGTTAGTTGTAGAGGTGTAATTTGTCAACAGAGCATTGGTGTTTGTGATGGATGTCTGGCCACCTGCACATGTTATGGACACATTTGGTGCATTTAAAGGCCTCCCATTCAAAATTATAGAACCAAACCTCTGCCTCATTACATCGGTGGAAGGCAATCTGTAGTGTATGGGATCACCTGAAACAGTGTTTGAATGTTAGTTTCCTCCCGACAAACAATTTAAAATAAGGACAAATATCATGTTCATCTCATCTTATATTTACACAACAGCAATATATTTGATACTAAAATGATATATTTACCTCTCAAAAACAATGACATAGAGCAGAGGAGGTATACACCACAGTCCTTGGAACTGGTGCCCTGGGATGGAAGTTGCATCCTTTCTTGTTCACTCAGCTTTCTGAATGTGGAAAGATCCACATTTGATTGCAAACAAATTGAACAGAGCAGTTTAAATATGTATGGGCTCTCTCGTTCCCTGTAGAAGGAATCATACTCCCCATACACTTTGGCTGTAGTATCAATCATGACACACCACCAGTGCCCTGGACAATGAATAGGAAAAATCAACTTTGAATACTTAGACAAGTCTTTGTCTAAGAGTGTCCTTTTTCCCCGCTGACTCTCTTCCAGCCAAAAGGTGTCTGCCACAAACACGTCTTTGGATTGTGACATCAAGAAGTTGCCAAAGTAATTTACAACTGGATCATTTACTAGAGCCCCAGGTTTTAAAGACTTAATATCTCTTACTGTAATACATCCATGCTGTTCAGAAACAATGGTATCTTCACATATTGAGCTGTTCTCTTCCCATATCTTTTCAAGACTACTAGTAAAATCTTTTCTAACATGGCTATTAGGAAGATGATCAACATCAATAGGTCTACCTCTCGATCCAGGTAATCCAATATTGCATGCTGCAAATAAAGGGTTGTCTTGACATTCATGTTGAAGGAACATCATCCCATCTTTGGGGGGCAAAAGCTGTGGAGCATTTGACCTGCTGTCCAGGAGAACTACTTTTTCTTTGTGAAATATCAGTGAAAGAAAATGATGCTTCTTGATTCTGACAACAAGTGAAGGTGTAGCACACTGGTCAAATATTTGAAGGAAGAGATTGTACAGCTCGTCAAAGCATGAACTGTTTAAACCTTGAATAGAAACACCATCTGTAAGAGAACGTACAGCAGAATCAAATCTTTGAAATGTCATGGACTTTGCCAAGGTTGCTTTTTCTAGAGCCATTATGCTATAGTCTCCATCCAAACAACGCATTGGTTCAATACCCATTGAAAATGTACCACAAACCATCAACTGATTGAACCACAAAATATCAGCTGCAAGATCTAAACCCTTTATGGTAAAAAGTGGTAATGTGCCAGGTGCTAAGCAGAGGGAGTTGTTGAGAGCACACAACCCACACAATGAACTATACCCCTGAGTCTGCATCCAAATGTCATCAGTACTTATGACTTGCAGTTCGCCATGTTGTGAGCCCTGTTCACCAACTACTTTATCAAGATATTGCAGGTTTTTAAGCACCTCTTGATCTTGTGAGCAGTTGGATAGCAACACACATAGCGACTCTGAAAAATCAGTCGTTTCAGCATTGTTCAATACTTTGGAAAGACAACGTTCTTTCAAAGCAGCAAACTTATCATCTGGTATTGGGATAAATGTTGGAGCACAAACTGGTTTTGACAAAGGTGCCTGATGAGTCGCTGATGTTGTGTTTGTTTTGGATGTTCCTGATACAGAGGCTCTTCCTTGGTTGGACATCTTAGACAATGGAGATTTCAGAGCACAAACCGGTTCTGGTGGAGGTGTCTGATTAATCATAACAGAAGTTGTGGCTGTTTTTGATGCTCCTAACACAGAGGTTGCCACTTGGTTTGCTTCAAGTTGCTTATCTGATGTGGAAAGGCACAATGACAACACACCTTTATCATCTTTCTTTATCAAACCAGATTTCAAAGCTAGCTGTAGGGTCATTTCCTGACAGCAAGCATGGCGGCATGGCTTATCAAAATCAGACTTCAAGCAACTAAAACAGTCAGAATGGTCATTTATCTCTGATATGTGAGCTAGAAGTCGTGAGCCAAATGTCTGTTTTCGTTCATTTTCCCAGTGGATTGTTCCATAGAGAAAATACTTGAATCCATCTTTCTTTAACTCTTCAACTCCTTTGGTGAACAAGTCAAGATAGTGAGGTGTTTTATCCTTGTTCATAATAGAGGACACCATAGCCAGGAAACCAAAATCTAAAACAGTATTGTACTTTTCAAACATGGTATCAATGTTTGTTGAGCAACTTTTCTTCAGGTTGCATCTTCTCAATTTGCTATCATACATTTCTTTTCTCACAGTTGCACCATACTCAGATATGCTATTGTGCAAACTAAGTAGGGACATCTGTGTTTTACTTACTGATTGAGGGGAACCTTGCTTGGGAACTTTTGCCATCTGACCACTGTACAAGCATTTGATGAAAGCTGAACAGTCGTCCTTCCCACTTACATGCACTTTGTACATTCCACCTGGGAGAACTTCTTCAATCACACCAATTTCATTCAGGCAATCAAATGGCTGTTTCTTTTCAAGAGAGTTCTTACCCTTCTGATGAGCCTTGTAGACCACTTTGTCACCCACTTTAAAGAGATCTCCTGATTTTGATCTTTTTGCATTTCTCTGAATGGTGTATTCAGTTGATTCAAGGACATCCAAGGTTAACACTTTGAAATCAGAACTGTTAAGGCCAAGAAATTTGTTAATATTTTGACTTTCGAAAATATTTTCTGTTCCAACTTCCTTTATTTCTTTTGTTATAGGGGCAGAATCAGAAGGCACCAAATGCTGAAGAAGGTTCACTGTGACTTCAGAAAGAGTCCCAAACGAAGAAGCCAGGATAGTATCTGTGGTCATGCTAGTTAATGTCTTCATTGATGCTTGAAGAACATCTGTATCAAGACCAGATTGACCTCCTCTCATCATATCCTCTTCCCCAAATTCATAATCTGCAAGGCAGGGTTCATCTGAAGATGAAACCAAAAAGTCATCATCAGGGACAACATGGCTGGTCAGACCTGAAGGTTCTCTATTCCTGTAAACTCTAAATGGGATGTCATCAATAGTACTGTGCCACTTGGAGTTCTGAAAGTCAGCAATGCCTGATAACAAGACTGGCCAGAGATTGGGCTGTTCCTCTTTCTCCACACGTTGAAGGAACCTTGCAAGACAGAGCTTGACCTGTTTATTGAGATTTTCAACTTGTCCCTGGGACTGAGGGTGGTAAGGCCTTCCATGAACAAGACGGATCTTGAATTCTTCAGCCAGTTTCTTGATGACATCTGCTATAAATTCTCCACCATTGTCAGATTGAAGTATGGTTGGAGCTCCTTCTTTAATGAACAGAAGACGTAAAGTACTGTGGACTTCAACTGCTGTCTTTCCTTTTAGAGGAAAAAGCCAGCAAAATTTTGAAAAACAACACTTCACAGTTAGGATATATCGATATCCCCATTTGTTTTCAGACATGAAGTGCCTGTACTTTTTAGGAGCCATGTCAATCAAGTCAATTTGAAGGCGATAATGAGGCTTGTAAGTGCGGATAGGGATGGGAGGGGGCTTGGAAGTACTTGGGAGTGGCGTGTTCACTCTACAATTTTCACAATTCAAAAGGAAATCATGGATAATATCATGAATTCCATTGAATTGATACTTTAAGCAGAACAACTTACTCAAACCATTTATCCCTCCTGGCAAACATGTAAAAGAGTCCTTCTTTACTGGCACATGATGGAACTGTTCCAGTACTTCTTGAATAACTTCTTTGTACAGCAGTTGCCTGGTACCCACATGGTTACCAACTTTGTCATATTTGTGGATCAACACAACAGGCACTCCATATCTGTCATTGATTATCTCACCCTCTTCAACTTTTACAGTGTATGTTGGGCGCTGTGTGGATTTTTTGTGGAACAGTTGTCTTTTGTTGATTTTGAAAAACTCTGCCACCTCTTCTCTGATATCATTCTTTTTAAACTTAGAATGTTCAGGTAGAAATTGCAGCAAAGTATCACCCAAAAGCTCATATTCCGCTTTTATGCATTTGTTAATTTTCACTTTTTTCAGATCTGTAATGCAAAATATGGTTTAGGATCTTCTGTGAACAAAATGTCTCAATAAAAATAAAATAAAGGCAAAATAAAGTACATTATAACATCATTTAAATAAAATATATGATACAGTGGAACTCCGTTAATCCAGCCACCGAAGGGACAGACAAAAGTGGCCATATTAACAGAGTGGCCATGCATATTAGTGGGTAAATTTTATAGGAAATTTATGGGCATTTATTTGTCGGTACCTAAAAAAAAGAAAAAATTGTTGCAATAATGGGGTGGCCGTATTAATTGAGAAGCCATAAGGCAGGGTTAAATAAATGTTCATTTATCATAAAAAATTAAATTTCAAACCATCAAAAGGTAATGTGAACAGTCTCTACAATGAAAGTTAAGAGGGCGTCTCAGTAAGAACGGACCACTCGGTCTGGGATCCAAAAAATGATTTCCCTTATATTTCTACCATCGAAAGTACTATCTATCCTTATTACAAAACTCGACTTAGAATTGTTCTAAATAAAATATTTCGGCCGCTAGGCGACTTTTCGTACATCGACCCAAAAACCGCCGAAAGACACTGATTTTCAAGTTCGCAGAAGCCTATTTTCAAAGTCAATTTTCTCGGCTTTTTCTTCAAGTGAAAACTTATTTTTGGGCTGTAAACTATGGTTTGATGTCTCGTCTGACTAGAAAAGGCAAAATATTTCTTTAGAATGTACAAATCCCGAAAAAATATTTAAATTTATCGAGACTACTCTAAGCGTGACACAAAAAGCAAAGATTAACGTGTTTAGAAAATTGCAAATTTCTCAAAAGTGCAACCTATCCCCGATATAAAATAGCATTCTACCTTGAGATGAGATGCTAGTTAGTAGTTCTGTGCAATAAAATTTGTGGCACATTGCGTTTCTAAGAATTTGACGAAGCTCAAACTTGTACATTTTTACAGATATTTCCTTGCGTGACACGACTTGCCGTTGAGTCTAGACAACGTCAACCTTTGCTCAGATTTAACTAACACTATAAAAATTAAATAACAATTATAGCTACAAGTTTATATTCCGATGTTATTATTGTCATCATGAGATATTTTAGTGATTGTGGTTTTTTATAGCGCTCCATTGTAATTTCATCACAATGTTTTCTTGAAGAAAAAATAGCGTAATTATATGCCAAAGTCAAGTTGTCTAACAACATTGACATTTCAACTAATATCTATATTTAGGAATCCCCCTTTTATATTCTTGAAACATGGTTCTTATATAAAGTTAGCCGATATGATATACCGTTGTTTACGTGCGTATTATGTTTTATTAGTTATTTCAATGTTATTAGTCTGCAACATATATTAATACTGTCCGGCTCATGTCTCATTATCATGCATTCAATGAGTAGAAATATTTGCTTTAATTCCAAACATTGGTTACAAGTTCCTCTAAACACAAAGTTACAAGCAATAAGGATAGATTTCATGCAATTTTTATTTTATGGGGTTTTTATTATATGTCCACCTGATTGTAAGAATGTTGTCTTAGAGACGGACCATTAGAAAAACCCGGAAGGGGGGGGGGGGGGGGGGGGGGGGGGGGGGGGGGTTCAAAAATGTTTTGTTAGTAAAAATATTTTACAGATAAAACAATTTCTAGAAAACAAATATTTCTTTATATAACTAGTAATAATTATAATAGTTAATACTAGTACTACGAAACAAGAAATTTTGAAAGATTTTATTACTTTCTAGTTTGGTTTTATTGGCTATACGGGTATTTACCGCTTGATATAGGGTATGGTATGCATTTTACCCCATATTGTTCTGAACACGATTTAAACATAATTTTGAAAAAACATTCATGGGTTTCATTTGTGCCATGGTCTTTGTCTATTTTACTGAGAACACTTGCATTCTTTAATGACTTCACAGACCAAACGAACTAGTTCAGACTTGAGATCTTTGGATTTGAACTGCACTTCAAAATGATTGAGTATTTTCTTTAGCATTGCAATATTGAAGACTGCGATCTTGTCTCTGTGGTAGTAGTCGCATAGATCAAACGCGTCGTAGATAATTGGGTGTTGTAAGCCAATCATATCATCAATTTCTTCCATCAACTCTAGACGCTCTGACTCCCATATCATATCTTGAATGTCTTCCTCATTTTCTTCAATAGGTTGCACATTTTTTCCAGGATCAGTTCTTGTTGATCTTTTTCTTGAGGCGGAAAGACGGGAAAAGAATCCTGCAATCTGTGTCTTTGACAACCATTCTTCTCTTTCAAAACGTCGTCCGTTGTTCTCATTTCTTGCGCACCGCATTTCCGCCACAACTTGTTCCGAGTCTGCCTTTTTACCAGTCCTCTCACCAAGGTCAAACTTTGCCGTTAAATACGAGCGCACATTTTCTGAAAAACGAGTAGATGCTGTTCTGGATTTTAGAGCCCAGCCCATGCTAAGGGGTGAAGGTGTTTCTTGACGATATATGTAAGATGGTTCATCTTGTTTACTGCATGTTTTGGACTGATATGTATCAACACTTGAGAATTTTGCCACCCAATCTCTTCGGAGCCCATCGTAGAATGTTTCGTTTGGTTTTGTTTGAATGTCATGCAAGCCAACCTCAATGTGGAGCTCGAATTCTGAAAAGGCGTCGAAGGTGCAGCTACATCCTGCTTCGGGACAAACAAAAAGCGATGGCTGATCTTCACTCTTGTTTTCTTGATCTTTACTGACCGAAAGCTTTCTTGTTTCACTGGTGTTGAAAAACGCTTGTCCTTCTTGCAATGATATGTTCGTCGGTCCTTGATGCTCTACATATAATGATTCCCAAGGTATGACTTTACCGAGACCAATATCATAGGATTTCCAGGTACGGACTCCTTTCTCTTCATACTTAAAGTTATGTAATTCACTAAAGTATTTGATTTTATGCACTTCAAGATTCTGACTGGACTCATCCAAAATACTCACAGCTGCTGTCGTTCCCTTTACTGGTCTTTCCTTTAAAGCCTTTCTCATATCAGACGCATTCAGGATATTGTTTCCTTCAGCACAGTATTTTCTGATCGATGCCTTCATTGGACAAAGTACCCTGTCACATATGTCCTTTCCCTGTTGAGGCTCAGAAAAATCATATCTTTCAACATTAATTCCAACTCGATCACCCACATCCTTAACTGCTGCAATAAGATTAGTAGTGTGATAGCATCCAGCTTCGTCTGAACGAATACATACCGTTTTCACATCAGGAAAGTCGACTTTGATACTTTCTAGAAGGCTCTCAAATACGGAAGTCACTGCAAACCAGTCCTGGGAACATGAATCAATTAAGTGGGCGTAGGACAAAACTCGTGTAGTCTTGGATAGCACGTCGTAAGTCACTACACTGCTAATATGCCAACTTAATCCGCGCTTACCATACCATTCGCTTTGCTTTTCT
Source organism: Metridium senile (assembly GCA_949775045.1). Classification (NCBI taxonomy): domain Eukaryota; kingdom Metazoa; phylum Cnidaria; class Anthozoa; order Actiniaria; family Metridiidae; genus Metridium; species Metridium senile. The sequence goes on along the minus strand of OX459103.1, from coordinate 4,439,988 downwards.
CTGTACCACATTTGATTGAATTTCATTGCCCAGTCAATTACAATGAGGGCTGAGTTGGATGTCAAATTGCGTATTGCTTCTTGTTTTGCCTGTTCCTGGTTGACACCTCGGATCAGGTGACACTTCCATGCAAATATTTTGCTCTTTGAGGCGCTAAAGTCGTACATCAGATCGTCGCGTTGCTCTGTGCCATAGAGATTGCTTGGATGATTCTTTATGCTGGCCTCTATTTCATCTAGTACCAATTTTAATTCCTGACAATGTTTACAAGACAAATAGTGTGACGAATGGGAACATTTTTGTTTAAGATTCTGATCGTTCGGGTCGCTCAAGGCAAAACGCCTGCAGTGATCAGCACATTCGCTTTCGTCGGCCATGCAATCTCTTTTGAAAGTCGTTTTTAAGTATTTCATACCGTCATTTAACCTGTTTTGCAAGCTTGTCATATCTTCTTTGTTTGCACCAACTTCACAAAGCTCATCCATAATAGCAGACAGTCGTCCAAATGCAGATACCCCTTCAGCAGAAATATTGTCGAGACCACACAATGATTTCCGTTGTGAGGCTTCTCGCACCTCTAAGATACGGTACATTGTTGATCGGCTAATAGGCTCAAATGCCTCTTCTTTACAATACTGTTGGTATTGCATAACCATTGTTGACCTTGTTACTGTGCGGATAATATTGGGCATTGTCATCTTACTACCTTCATCTAGGGTTAGAGTTCTTGTTCCAAACGCAACGTCCTGGTAAAAATAAGGTCGATTGATGAAATCAATGAAGTGATCAACCTTGTGTGTGTCCAGACGGACACGATGGTGTACCATCTTTGGGACTGCCGAGCCTGGACCTTTTTTTTGGGCATGTGATCTGGCCAGTTTGATTTGCCTCATACTGAGTTTTTCATAAGGCTCATGAAAAGCTTGCAATTTTTTCATAGTATGACGGTATGCGTAGATGCTTAGTATTTGCATCTTCACATTACGTGTTTGTGCATCACGATAAGCACACATCAGTGCAATTAGGTCATCTGTAGGGCCTGTGGGTTCTCTTTTAATTTCCTCGAATAGCTTTTGACCATCTTTAGGCGCTATAAGCTCACAAACAGCTCGGCACGCGTCTGAGGCTATGTCTTTGTAGATGTTTTTATCCTTTGGCTCTGCTTCTTCCCATGTTGATGTTAACTGGGACTCCAATGGCTCAAGAAAGCCAGCACTAGGCGTGTGAGCTGCGATTTTGGCAACTGATTCGTTGAAGTCTTGAACAGCGCTACTAGCTTTACAATTAGAAGCAGTGTCTACGAACAAATCTTCATGTGAACTACCACTTGTGAGATCACTGCAACATCCAGGTTTCCAGTCTGTGCCAGCAGCACGACTTGTACGAGGTGTTTCTGGTACAGTTGTTGACGGTGAGATAGGTATTTCAGGTCTGCTGTCAACAAAAATAGATATATTTTAACTAAAACACATTGACATATACTATTGTTATTTATAATTAACAACATTAATACTAGTTCTGTTAAAATTCTACTCCTAAGAAATACCTTTGTCTGCTTGTTCTTGTGTAAGGAACTTTAAATTCAGTCCCTGCCTTTTCTTCCTGCATCCACAATGCATTACTCTTCAAGTATTCTTTGTGTTTCGTTCTACATTTTCCACATATTGCTGCATGTATCAAAAAAAAGGGTTATGTTTTAATTTTCTACTATGTTTTTCTACTAGCTCAAATAATTATTTATTTCGTCCTTTCGTTCATTTGCGCTTTTTTTACAGGTTACTTCATTTCACTTCAATGTCCAGTTTGTATATTTGTTCTCTATTTCTTTACTTTCCTACTTTTGGGGGAGGGGTGGAACGGCTGAACAAACTTTTTTTGGTTATTCTTTGAGCGCGAGGGCGTGCGGGTTTTCTGTGGTATGTTTGTTTGAATGCCAATGGATGCGATTCTTGTGGCTTCTCGAATGCGATTTTCTCTAACTAAAAGTCGCGCGGTGTCGAAGAGGGTAGTATTTTGACAAAATACGTCGCATGCAAACAAATCAACACAGGAAGCCCAACCGCGTGTTATTAAAATAACAAAATGTTTTTGTATTGGCTCTCTAAGCTTGGCGCGCGGTAAAACATAATTGTATTTGCTTTGAAAAAAATCTCAGATTGACTAGTTTGGCTGCTTGTACATAGGCTTTAAAAATATTTTCACTAAAAAAATTCGAAAGAGTTTTATCAAATACTCACGTGATCCAATTTTGACCGTAACGTTTAAAATCAGCTTCACTTCTTTTGACAAGTCGACGTTGATCACATGGCGATCTTTACAGTGTTTCCTTGGTCCACTGTGTTGTGGATAGCGGCAGGTTCTTGGTGCTCGCCAAAATTTTCCTAAACCGTGACGATGACAAGGACAGATGTGCATATTGTTGATTTGGATGGCACTTAAATCAAGAAACCCAGCACGTGTGAGAAGTAACTCGCTTTCTGTCAACTCTGAATTGCTTAAATGGCATCTAGCGAGGTGATTTGATATATCGTCCTGGCATTCAGTTAACTTGACCAATTCAGTAAATCCTCTCGAGCTTCCACAGCGTATTTTACTTGCTCCTACAAAACTACAAAGACTAAAATCCATTCTTTCACAAGATCGATAGTATTTAATACTCACTTCAAACTTCGTGCAATCAATTAACAAACTGCAGCCTTGTAAATTTCATTTCTGAAGTAATTAATATTTCATGACAAACGTAGTCTGGCAAAGACAGCCATGTATTTAAATAAGTCATTGATAATTTACGAATTATTGTATCGAAAGGCTTTATTCACTCTATATCAATTCAGACTTTTAAAACATTAAAAAGTTCACCGCTATTTAGCACCATGGTGAATCTTATTTGTATCGTTCACAATTGTATTATCTTATAAACAGCTCAGTTAAAATAAATAAAAGTTTTAAAAACCATCCAGGTTTTTATTCAACTATATATAAGAATCATGTTTCAAGATTATATTTTATAAAACGAAGATTTTCTAAATATAGATATTAGTTGAAATGTCAATGTTGTTAGACAACTTGACTTTGGCATATAATTACGCTATTTTTTCTTCAAGAAAACATTGTGATGAAATTACAATGGAGCGCTATAAAAAACCGCAATCACTAAAATATCTCATGATGACAATAATAACATCGGAATATAAACTTGTAGCTATAATTGTTATTTAATTTTTATAGTGTTAGTTAAATCTGAGCAAAGGTTGACGTTGTCTAGACTCAACGGCAAGTCGTGTCACGCAAGGAAATATCTGTAAAAATGTACAAGTTTGAGCTTCGTCAAATTCTTAGAAACGCAATGTGCCACAAATTTTATTGCACAGAACTACTAACTAGCATCTCATCTCAAGGTAGAATGCTATTTTATATCGGGGATAGGTTGCACTTTTGAGAAATTTGCAATTTTCTAAACACGTTAATCTTTGCTTTTTGTGTCACGCTTAGAGTAGTCTCGATAAATTTAAATATTTTTTCGGGATTTGTACATTCTAAAGAAATATTTTGCCTTTTCTAGTCAGACGAGACATCAAACCATAGTTTACAGCCCAAAAATAAGTTTTCACTTGAAGAAAAAGCCGAGAAAATTGACTTTGAAAATAGGCTTCTGCGAACTTGAAAATCAGTGTCTTTCGGCGGTTTTTGGGTCGATGTACGAAAAGTCGCCTAGCGGCCGAAATATTTTATTTAGAACAATTCTAAGTCGAGTTTTGTAATAAGGATAGATAGTACTTTCGATGGTAGAAATATAAGGGAAATCATTTTTTGGATCCCAGACCGAGTGGTCCGTTCTTACTGAGACGCCCTCTTAAATGCACTTATTTACAATTACCAGCACAAACATATGTGATGATTAATTCCTTACTCATACTAAATTTAAACTAAAAATTATAAAAATTAATATTCCTCAGGTGAATAGCAATACTCACCAGATACTGTGGATTCATCACAGACAGTTTGCTTCTAAAAAATGAAGATAACAATAATGCAATACTTATTAAGACATATTTTCATATCAACATCTTTGTTTTTTTAACTTTTTTCAACTTTTGTACTTTAGACCTCGTCTACACGGATCCGGATACTTTTGAAACTGCATACTTTTTGATGCGAATCAGCCTATCGTCCACACAAATCCAGTGAATCCAGGCACCGAAACCGAATACTTTTACTTGAATCCTCCGTGTGGACGCAAATATTTCTATGCGGTTTCAGCCGGATCAGATTTGTGTAGACGAGGCCTTAGTCATTTGGAACTTTTGCCCATTAGGAATAAGTTATCACTATGTCAGCTGAATAACATCCAATCGAAGGGTCAACAATAAAAGGGGTCTCATGTCACGCCATCCCATTCATTTTTGCTGGAAATATAATAGATTCTGATTGGCTCTTGACCCTTGTTCATTCTTACACAAACTCCTATCGGACAACAACAAACAACCAGATGTAGCTTGTTGGCCTTTTTGAAAGTAAATAACAGTTGTTTGCATTCCCGACTCCAAAAACGAGTTGGGGGACTGGTGTTAGAACAAATTGCTAAAACAATCATTTTTATCCCTTCATTAACAGGAATATTGGGAAAATAAAGCTTACATGATAAATGTTTTTTGTGTGTATTAGTGTCACCATGGTTTAACGAAAAGATGACTATTTAGGGCTAATGCTGTCGAGAATTGCCCTATTTCATTAAGACAATAGAATGTTTTGATGTGACATCATAGTGAAATGGGAAAATAAGAGTTTGACCTTTCGTCCTAAGAAGAAAACATTGAATTGTACTCCAACCGATTTTCGTGTTCTTAAAGCAACTTTTCCTTCTCCAAGCACTTCAGATGGCATTAATGGAATATATATTATAAAAACTACTGCTGTTTTCAAGCTTATATGTCTTGTTGGACAAGCGTAATCGTTACGCATACTGAGAGTAAGATATGACATTTTGATAACATCAATTTTTGTCTTCAAACTGTCAGACTATATTTGTCACAGAATAATCTCTGATTGCACGTTGCTATCCAATAAGAGTTTGTGTAAGAATGAGCAAGGATCAAGAACCAATCAAAATCTATTATATATAATTGCGCAAGTTGCAGGGGGTCAAGAACAAGCTTTCTGGTGGTGTTATGCAGACTGACTTTACAAAGAAAATTCTGGATGCAACACAGGCTAAGTTCATAACACATACATGAATATAGCATTGAATTTTTTTTCAACTCCATCTCTTCTATGAATTATACATTTTGTTTGCGGACATGTTGTGTACTACAAATAGACAATTTTTTTAATTGCCAACAAAAGTTGTAACTTTTTTCGAATGGTATTCATGATCTTTTTTGTGTGGCTAAATGCGTTGGTAATTGGTACATTCAACATGAGGATATGCTGTTACTGAATTATTTGCGTCAAAGAGCCGTTTCTTCTTTGGAAATATTTGTATTCTGTACGCTACTCTTAAATCCGAGTTTAAGGTTACAGTCTAGTTTCTGGCCAAATTTTTTTTATTTCAGGAACTTTTTAGTCGATGAATAAACCTTCGAATACAATCAAAATCTTTTGAAAATGTATTTTTCTTAGCTAGATATTTAACGAAACGTATTTTATGGCCAAATATATATAACGACGAAAGTGTCATTATCCGTCCTAATCGCAGTGTTGCGTGATTCATTCCTGTGGAGTTTTTTTTCGACAAATTATTATAATTAGCATGTACAACGTGCAAGACTGTTTACAGTTCGGATATATGTTGAAACTTTTACTTTAAAACCCACTTTAATATCGCTTACATGTCAAAGAGAGAGAGGAAAAACCCTTGGAGTTGGTTGGTTCGGTGAGCTTTCGTGATCCCGATGACAGATAGAGACTCAATGTTTACACAACTCCAAAGCCTTATAACTTTGTTCAAGTTTAATGCGTATAACACAACTTTGAACAAATTGATCTTAAAAAGTTTTCAACCAAATAGCCTGAAAAATGCCATGTAGCATTATCTACTCAACAAAATTCAAAACGTGTGAGCGTTTGTCAAATAACAGCTTAGTTTCACATTTATGACCAAAAGTTTCGAATTTCACAAAAATAATTGAGTCTCCGGCTTCAACTCTAATTTATATCTAAACTAAGTGAAATATTGACAAAGCCTCACACGTTTTGGTAGGCATGTATGTGGTAATTGACATTATGCAGAAAAGTCGACAATATAATAAGAACTTTTTTAGATCAATTCGCTCAAACAGAGACGGTCGTTTTGAGTTTAAAGCATCACAACTCTTTATACATGAGCATTTGGTAAACCAAATTACACAGGCGTATTCTATGGTTTTTAGCTTTAAGATGATGTGTAAATCTTTGAAATAATATTTAATCTGACGAGCTAATGATTTTTTTACTGAGACACCCCGCAAAGGTGGACTGTAACCTTAAATATAGTTATGTATGTATGTATGTATGTTTCTGTGCAGTCTGCAACGGTCTATGTCAGGTCTGTAGTATTTTGCCGGGATGGCACGGATTCACGCAGATAAACTCACAGGATTGGATTCAACAACAACTTTAATCGTCGGCCATGTTGGAGAGGGTTTCCACAGGGAACCCATAACTAATTACACAGGTAGCCCGAATACTACAAGGTCAAGACAACTATCTATTCAGTCAAATTAATCACCCAATTGAGGTGCAAACAAACAATCAGTTGCCCAGCATTCAACATTAAAGGAGCTCAGGAATCACATATCACACTGCAAATCATAGCACATTTGCAAAAGTACTTAAACAGCATTTAAAAAAGACCAAACAAAACTGTTTATATATTATAATCACTTACTGTTTCCTGCTTATCCATGTTGTTAAATACCTAAGACAGATTTGAGAAGATTATTAAGAACATGAAATCTGAAATACATATTTTCACAGGCAAAAGTATTAAAGACAATATATTTTTCAAATAAATTTATAAAGTAAATAATTATAACAAGCCAAGTGGGATTTGTAGTTTTTGCAATGTGTATTACTGTGAAACCCTTGGAAGTCCACTCTAGGATACTAAGATATACTTTTAAAAGTCCTAGGCTTGCACTTATAATTAGAGATAAAACTAAAAAAAATAAAAATACAGTTCCTATCTATTATATTAAAATCGTTGTGTGTCCCTACTCGCAATATGATTGGTTGAGAATCATCACGCATGCGCAGTTTAGTTAATGGCAAGGACAAAATCATTGACAAAAATCTGGGAAGAAAGGGGGAGACGGCGAAAACCATTCAAAATTTAATTAAAATATATGGATTTAACTCAGAATCATACCATAATAACTTATGGCTAAACAAACGGTGTTTGTAATAAAGGAATATTTTTCAGGTTTGTCGTCAACTTCACTTCAAATTTGATGCATTTTCTACTAAAACACACATGCAGTAAGGCATGCTCCTCGCCAAGAAATGCAGTTTTTAAAACACCATTTCGTAAAACAACAATATTTTTGCAAAAAACAACATAGCTCAAGTCAGCAAAGATTGCTGTTGAAATATTACAGTGTCCGAAAGCAAATACAAGAGTGATGGATATTTTCGCTGAAGATATATTAAGCAAACAACAGTCGGTATTCCATAGACAAAAAACTTTATTTTCACATTCATATTTAATACAAGTTGAGAATTCATTCTAAAGATGACTAACTTCACTTAGATATAAGTTAAGAGAGTCTAACAGGGTCTAGCATTTTAGCCATGATTTTAAAAATGAAAAACAGTTCAAAATCAGTTAGGCATTTGACGACAGCTAGGAATGCATTTATCCACGATTTACAATACTCTATTATTACTTCAGATAGACAATACTATGATTATAATCGAAAAAACTTAGTTTGCAAAACATGATTTGAGTCCGGCAAAGAAACAACATAGCAAACAAGTTCACAATCGAGTTGAAATATAAAGCTAAAAGTGAGTTCAGTCGGTTAACTTACCTAACAGCAAACTTTAAAAGCACTCCAAAAGTCGCATTTGACTGATCAAGAACACACATACTCAATGAAACTAAAGACAGCTCCTTATTTTAACATCATAAAGTTTAAAAAAGTTATATTATTACCCGAGAAAAAGATGTTCAAAGCCTATTTTGACGTCGTTTGATGATCAATGAACACAGGTAGGATCAGACCATACAACACAGGAAGCCCAAGGCTACATGGTTCTTTTAGTACATGTTTAAACTATGAAAAAAAGGAAGAAAACTTACTTTGAACAAAAATGAAAAAAGAAAAGGAACATTTTCAACAATATGATAACTGTTATGAGGAGCGAAAAAATAGCCGAAAAAAAATGTTAATACAACAAAACTAAAAGTCATAAAAAACACATATCAAACTTTGTCACAAAGGGACGGGTTATTGCCTGGTAGTACTTATAACCCATAATTTATGTCCCTCATTTAACAATCATTGGGTCCCCAAGTCATATGGCAAACCAGTGCTAAACTTAATGACGAACCAGTGCTTGTAACATGGAATGCTATGATCTATTTTAAATGCAGAATTATAAATTTCAATTTGATGTTTACAAATTTTACAAAAATAAAATATGTATTAACTTCACCAAAACGCATTTTCATTAAAACAAGAAAAAAATGCTTGAAATCAAGCCGAGACAAGAATAATAATTCTTGTTTTCAGAATACATTTTTCCTGAATCAAGGATTAAAACTTTCAAAATAAGGAAACTATTTCTCAAAATAATGAAACTTTTTCTTTAAATAAGGAAACTATATTTCCAGAAATATATTCCTCATTTTAGGAAAAGATAGTATCAATTCAGGAAAAAAAAAACACTTTAACTCGCGGTCATCAAATTGGCGATTGCTTTCAAAGCGAGTGGAAAAAGTTTGGTCATCAATTTATCCCGGGCGATGTCTGACACCCTCCCGCGATACAATTTTATTAAGTCAGCGGTCCCCATAAGCAGTGTTTATGTAATCCACTTGATGTATTCATTGCATGAGATAATCATTTGTATTAAAATTTACATAATATATATTTTATGAAATACTTGCATGTTTTCTTATTTGTGTTTCTATAAAATACTGACAACTAGTAGCGTAGCGAAATTTTTTGAAATTAATTGTGGAAATATATAAAAGAAAAAGGAAACATTAGATATCAGATTTAACAATTAATTACTCATTCTAGGTATAAGCATATTTTTAATTGTATATATCTCTTTAAATATTATATACATATACATCACTCTTACATATAAACACATCACTCTTACTACTGTACTATGCATACTAGTGGTCCCTCCCCTCCTCTCCCCAGCTCCCCTCTTTCCTCCCATAGGGCCTGATACTCAGGCTATCTCGTAAAAAAACTATGTCAAACGTATCGTTAACAAAATGATTCTTGACAAACTGATTTTAGTGATGTTAACGAGTCAGCAGTCATTAGTTGAATATCAATATGCTAATTCAATACAAGTCACCATAGCGTCACGCAAGTTCAGTTCACTTCTGTGTTTATTAGATCAATGAAAAACTCGTAATAAATTTTCAAATTGCTACTAGAAATATATATATTTATTATTGTTAGGTATTTTGGCCAGAACACAATATTTTTACAGCTACACAGGAATAGATTGTCTCGAATTATACATATATTATTTATCGAGCGTTTGTTCGATGGACAGGGGTCGACAAAGATGAAGGCGCGGTCCGTGCTGCGAAAAAAAGAACGAGACCAAATATCCTCCTATCTGGACCAAACAAGCTCGGTCAATAACTTATTCATTACATGGCCAACCAGAAATTGAAGAAAAATTATGGTGATATTAAGATTAATTAGCTGATTAGATTGTTTATAACCTGAAAATATGACGATCGTCTGTTTATATCAAATCACAGGCCAAAAACAATTTGAAATTCGCAATCTGATTGGTACTCCAGGTTAAGTTGCTAAATTTGATTGGCTTAAACGTTGACATGAGCTGTCACAGGTCTTGAATATATATTGTCAGTAGAATTATATCCTGGTATTTTGCACAGGTCTTGAATATATATTGTCAGTAGAATTATATCCTGGTATTTTGCACTAGTCTTGAAAATTTATTGTAGAATTATATCCTGGTATTTGCACTAGTCTTTGATAAATTGTAGAATTATGCAGTACATCCTGGTATTTGCACATGTCTGGAATAAATTGTACAATTAATTTTATTTGTACAATTTTGTGAGGAATTGTACAAAGTATTGAAGTTTTACCTTATAAGTAAACGTGAAAGTTGACAAGTTGTTGAGGATAAACATGTAAAGGCCAGCCTAAAATACAAAAAAAAAAACATGTTAGTACACAAATTATGATTCAGAAGTAAAGGTATGGTGTGTTATCTCAAAAATATGTTTCTTATCTGTATATAAGAATAGCAAAGAGAGCGGTTGCACGAATAAGTTCATATAATGTACCACCTGATCATGTAAATGAATGGCATCATAATACAGTGGTACCTCTATTAAGCGGTCACCCTCGGGACTTTCCAAAGTGGCCGCTTAATAGAGGTTGTCCACTGACTAAATGTATAGAATAGATATAGGAATAGATTTGGGACTTTTTATTCTGGCCGCCTAATAGAGGGTGGTCGCTTAATGGGTGACCGCTTAATAAAGATACCACTGTAGATGCAACTGCTGATTGAGAAAGATTGTACATATGTACATGTGTAGCCTGCGTGGCCGGCTCTTGGGTAATTGGGGACGAGGAGGGGAGGGGAGGGGGTGGAGGAGGAAGGAAAGGGAAAGGAGAGCCTGCTCGCAAACCCCACTTTTTCGTGTACCTGCGGCCGCCAGAGGCCGCACGCTCCTATTGGTCAAAATGAAGCATGACCCTGTCAATCATAGTATTTGTAATTCGACGCAATGTTACTAACTTAGCGTCTTCGCGTGCTTGTTCAACTAAGACTTCTTCGGAGACTTGAAAACATACGACAAAAAAAATCTGCTGACGATTTACTCGAAGGTAAAGATGTTTTGGCTTTGTTTCCCACTACGGTCATGGTATTGAAGACTTTTTATTTTAAAAGTATTTCAAGCTTTTTCAAAGGTCAAAGATCAAGAAGAAAATTGAGCTGTTGTTTTGGTTGCCGCAAAAGCTTTGTGAAATGCGATAGAATGAGTTCAGATAGTTTCTAAACAACGTAAACTGCAGGGTTTGAGGCATTGTATAACATAGTTTTATTTCAAATGATATATGTATTAAAATAATAAAAGATTTGATAATATGAAGTTGTTTACAAACTCAACGCTCGACACGTAAAAGTGACAACTTCCAGATCACTTCCTGTAAGCTCTGTTGTATGCTCTGATTGGCTGAATAATTTGATGTTTTGAAGTGTCTTGAAGTAGGCGGGTACACGAAAAAGTGGGGTTTGCTAGCAGGCTCTCCTTTCCCTTTCCTTCCACCCCCCACCCCTCCCCTCCCCTCCTCTTCCCCAAGAGCCGGCCATGCAGGCTAGTACATGTGAAATGTAGTTTGAATTCCAAAAATCAAAAATATGACTAACAAGTTTAGATATTTTGACTATTTTGAATGTAAAGTAAAGAGCCAGAGTGTCAACGGTTGGTCCATTTTACTCCTCTCTCTCTATCAGTGCTCTGTTTTACAGGTTTTTAAAGCTTCTTTAAGTTACATGGAAAGAAGAGATGTCAAAACAAGGATGCAAGAACACAGCGGTCAAACGACTACGCATGCGCGAAAAAACAAGTAAAATGATCCAGCACACAAATCTGACATTCTGACTCTATAAATTAAAGTTGCTCAAAGAGCGCATGTGGTTACTCTCAATTCTGTGTAAATTTTTATAGAAAATAGAGTACTGCAGGTATGAATTCACACAAAGTTTTGTAATTAGTTGCAATATTGAGATTAAAAGCAACGGTTTACCCAATTTACTATATCTATTTCGAAATCACTAGGAAATACTGCAACGTGATTGGCTCACAGCAGTGCGATTTGTGCTTTAATTGCACTATTTTGAGTCTGAATTTTTTGCATAATTCAATCACTACACTAAGACAAACAATCAGATTTTGTGAGTATAATTATATTAACAATCAAATTACAGCTAATTCACTAAGGAATTGAAAATTTATGAAGTACATTGTTGAAAATATTTTATTTCATTTGTAAAACATGTATAAACTGGACGGATATCTGCGTGAGATCGGGCTGAGTTCATTAAGATTATGTAATTATTTTCTCGGATTAGTTTGATACGATTTAAAACGAAAAAATACATTTTCAATGTTGTTGATTTATTTATATTATTATTTCAGCCGTCTTCCTTTTCCCTTAGGTCCATCATTCCATCAGTCCGTGATCCGCTCGTCTGATTTTTACCTGGTTCGAACTTTGGTTCGTGCAGTGATACATGCGAGTTCAAAGAGTGTCTAAGAAACAGTGTTATTAAATTGTTCTTGCAAAATATACGCTAGAAAAAGCAGGATAGAAAGTCACTGAGTTTTGGATTATTCGGCATTGGTTGTGACGTCATCCTATTGTCATCCAACTGTTACAGACTTGCTTGCTTCCTTACACTACACGATAGCATAGTGGTACACTGTCTTTAGACGGGAGTAACCACAAAAATGATAGAGTGTACGACTTTCATCACTTTTTTCTCAAAATATAAAGAACAATACCAAAGTATAGACTCATGGTAGCTTTAAATTATAGCAAAGGTTATGTACATGGAACTTCAAGCTTATATATTCAGGGAATTTCTTATAAATCAACTTCAAACACTGTAGTCCGAAACTCCTAATGTTTACAATGGCAAATTTACCGCTGTGAAAATTATGCCATGCATGTGTAGTCATTTGACCACTGTGTTGGACGCAAGGCAACTGGGAATTGAACTCAGGACCTCTCTCACTGAAAGCCATGCATCATGTGCCATCCTTGTTCAATCATTACTCAATGTAAACAAATATGTGTAAGGTTAGCTGAACAGGAATCAGTCTTGGTTGTTGAATTGCATTTTAATTGAAATTAATAGACATGTAACTGAAGAAAACTGGTTTATAATCAATACAATAAGATTCTAAGATACCAGAAAGTTCAGTGTATTGAGGTATATTTGAATTTATATACTGTACAAAATTACTCGATTCTGATTGGACGAGAGGAGTACAATTAAATCCCAAATTGTACTATGCAGAGTACCAATTAGTTTTTCAGTATATTATATATAAAATATCACACCATCTTTTCATGCAATTTGTAATCTATTAATTTTTGAGGCTACTGTCCTCCATATGGAGGCGTAGCCTATATTTTTATTTTTTCCTATTTTGTATTCAATGTTTGTACACAGTTTGTATTTGCTCTCGGTGAAATCCTCTAAATAAAAATATAAAAAAATAAAAATATATGCTGTCGTGAATGTAAGGGTGAAAGTAACTCTGACTATTATGCATGCGCGAAATTTTCAGCTTGTGAAAACAAAATGGCAGACTCAAGGCAGGCAAAACCATGTAACTCATCAAACTTGAATTGTATTGGTGCCTCTACTGGTTCTAGCGTAATTACTTGATCATTACTTAACACCACCTTTTAAAATGTTGATAAAGCTAACCAAAGCAATATGTTTATACTATTTGGAAAGGCATCGGTGTGTTTTTTGCTTGAATACTCTTGATAAATACTGCTTGAACATAGTCAAGAAATAATCGGTTGCCCTCAGTCGTTTATTGAGGTAAGTTACTGTTCTATTTTCAATGTTTTTGAAAACTTTGCATTTGCAAACTGGGTTATATTTGATAGAAAGTGTCAATTTTTGTTTTAATTTATCAATTTATCGATTTGTTCGTGCATTTTGACTCCTGGTTGAGAATTTTATGGCCCAATTCCCTTGGCTATCTTAACCATTTATGCTTCTACAACCATTCAGATATAAATTGTCGAGTATACAAATTTAATCGGCTATTTATTGTTTCTTTTTTTTAAATAACTGTTTGAAACTGAAATGAAATGATTAAATTTTGGCAACAGAGAGCAATATTATATTACCACTACATAACAAGGGGCCATTTTGCATGAGCATGCGCGCAACTGCTGCGCTATAACAACCGTGGGCTCTCGGAACGACATTGTTGTTGCTGCGGAGGCTTTGATTCTGGAGGCCAGTGTGAGCATAATTGCTATTTTTATTTATTGGGACAATTTTTCTATCAAAATCAATTAGATATAAGAAAAGTTCACATGATTTCCTTTCAAATTTTATAAAAATCGCCGTGGTATTTTGGCTAGATCTTTAACACGAAGCCAATTTGTACAGTCATAATATAGTAAAATATATGTACACATCTTTGTCAACAATTAAGTCCTAAAATCTGAATTGATCGTACTGCAATAGTTTATTTCAATGTTAATAATGATACAGCTATAGAACTATGCAAATATCTATATGATAAATTAATTCAGACAAGTTGAATTCTCCAAGCAAAGAAATGCTAAAAATGCCGTGAGTGCTAAATATCACATAAGAATTTGCAGAATTCACATCATTCCCCAATTTTCATCGGCAAGAAAACATTATGAACACATTTGTAAAGCTTAAATCTTGATATTGGTATCCTTAGAACAGTAGTATTTTTTCGGAAAAGTAATATTTTCGAATATTTTACATAACAGCTAATAATAGTTAAGCGTAATTATTATACATTTCAAGAAATTGTCGTTCGAACATTGCGAGTGCGATGTCCATAAACGCTGCTTAATTATATTACTACACATGTACATTTATCATTTACTTCAATGCCTGCAGTAAATCTTGACCAGCACTCATCAAAACTAACATAGTATTTGTGTTTATAAACCTCAGCAGCCTCCATATTGTAAACACAAAGTTCTTTATATCAACATTTCTAGAATAAGATTTTAAACAGTCCCAATCGGTCCAATAACGCCGGTGTTTCTCCTTGTTGTAGGTTGAACCATTTATGAGGGTTTTTTTCTTGAGCCATAACAGAACGTTTCAGCGTCGAAAACATCCAAATAATATTGTTGAAATTGTCTCTCATGTCGGCGTAATTTATCTCTTGAAGTGAATCACTCATGAAATTTAGACAACTGGCGCATGCGCACACAAAACGGCCCCTTGTTCCACTACATAAGCATATCATAGCTCAGTGATTTAATAATTATCATAAATGTTCTTTATTTATCTAGAGTTATTGTATTGCAAAGATAGGACCCAGTTTAGATAATTGTCTAACTTAATATTCTATACATTGTTTTGCAGTTTCTACAAAAGATATATCTACAATAAGTGCCTAGATATATATAGTACCTATACAAACTGAAAAATTAGAAACCTGTAGCAAAAACTTTCATTTTATTGCATAACTATCAAATGTTTGTGATAGATCATATAGATAGATAAATAAATTTGTTATGCTATGTACATGTATGATGTATTGTCTCATATTACTTTTATTATATTAATTAACTCTTGCAACCATTATTATTATAATCATGATAATGTATTATAGCAATTCAGTACTATTATAAAGACTAAAATTATTATACCTGGTGAGAGTCATTTTCATTAAAGTCATTTTGTAAGTCAAACCACAATGTAAATATTGTAAGTTCATCAATATCATACAACACACACTTGAACACTAGTACATGATTTGTTTATTCATCCATTCTCATTCATTCATGTATTTACTTTCCCTATATTGTCCCTAAATTGTTTAATATAGCTTTGTAATATCATTTTTCTTAGCTATTCTTAAATAATTTTTTCTGAAGAGCCTTATCAGCAGTTCCCTGTTAATTTGTTTTCAACAGTAGCCTCATGCAGTCTTAGATTGACTATTTTTTAATAGATATACTCATGATATTTTGAAAGTTATCAAATTGGACTTGCCTAAAAGACTCGTCCAATTTTGAAAACTTTTAAAACATCACTCATATCTTTTAATTACGAAATGTATTCAAGATCGTGCGATTTCCTATACAAATATAATGAATTGAAATGCGTTTGGTGTATAAGCATATGCCCTTGGCGGAGTTTGATTCCTGCCAAGTGCATATGATATTTTTTTCCATGTATCTGTATTTGAATAAATATGATCTATTGTTGTGCGATGATCGGTTGGTTTTTCAATCTATTTATTGAGTGTATCATTTTTCAGCAATCAAATATTTCAGTCATAGTCTAGTACATATTGTATATCTAAGTTAGCTCTCAAAGCCTTTAAAAGATTAAATCTAACTAAGATATCTAACTTAAATATGTTTTATGTTATAACACAAATTTTGTGTTATAACTGTTAACGTTGGTGGCATGGTTGGCCGAGTGGTGAGGGCACCGGCCTTTCACTGCTGTGATCTGGGTTCGATTCCCAGCTCGGGCACCGGATCATATGTGAATTAATTAATTGAGTTTGTTTGATGTGTTGTTCTCTACCATGTCACGAGGGTTTTTCTCTGGGTTATCCGGTTTTCCTCCCTCAGCAAAAATCAACATGTGAGGAGTGATGAATGAAAAATATTTAATGTAGAGGTAGTGAGTGTGAGTGCCAGCAGAAGAATAACCACTATGTGGATCTGCTGTGGAAAATATTATATTATTAATATTATTATTATTACGTGTCAGTGAAAATTGTATTGCCAATAATTATATATATAGCCTACTTCATCTAGTTTGAATTTTTGTAGGAAATATTCAAATGTTATATCTTCGCCATGCTTCATTTCATCAAGCATTGTTTTGATACTTTCATAATTTTGCTTAATTACCAGCTGAACTAAAAAAAAAACAAATTCTAAGAATTTTAGAACTGACTTATATATCAAACATTTTTTGAAGAACTTATATAGCTTTTTATCCAATAGTGAATTGTAATTTACCTTTTAATTTGTATCATGTATTTGATCTATTTGTCTATTTATTTCTATTCTTTTATCTTTTTTTCTTATACTTGTATATATTTTTTTATTTGATGGCCCAATGTAAGATTACAGTATGTTGCCCAGTTTCACGACACTTCAGTTTGTAAATAATATGTCTTCTCTACAGAGAAAAATAACTATGAAATTTTGTCATACAAAGGCAAATTTATTAGGTAAAATAAGGATGTAGATATTTTCTTCGAATCTTTTAATTTGATAAAAAAAGGAATATTTCCACGGCAACTTGGGTGTCCATGCAGTTTCGTGACAGCTGGCCCAGTTTCGTGACATGTTGTAAAAATGCATTGTTTTCAAAGAAATTCACAATAAAATTCAATAAAACAAATCAAAAACATAATTTCTTACCTTAAACTATACTTTGCGCTAACATTTGGATTGATCCTTATTTAATTTTTTGAGAATATTAATTGTTTCAAAGTTCCGCCACTTAATTTAATTTGTATAGAAATGATCTGAAAAGGCATGTTTTCAAACAATTTCCAGCCATGATTTCGTTTAAAGCCAATACTTGTCAGTGTATTCAGGCTTTTTGTAATCACTGGTACTTGCTTACTTGTCATGAAACTGGGCACTGTATCTTAAAATGGAGTAAATATTATGCATCTACTATTTTTGCAAATATCAAAATTGCTGAACATTCAAGGGTCGTAGAATGAAGTTACACTCTCTAGCTATGGTCAGTATAAATCTTGTTTTTGTTCTTTGAGAATATACGATGTAAATCTCTCTTTTTCGAGCCACAGTCAGTTTACTGCGCAGTAAAAGTCATACATTTTAACCAGGAAACCTCCACTACTCTGTCAACAATTGCTTCTCTTCAAAGAATCCGTGCATGTAAAAGCCCATCAAAACATGCATACTGAAGCTAAATGTTCAGTGTTTTCTCTGTAGTCTTTGTGTGTTTTTTTTTTAATATATCAAATAGCCATCGTGAAAAATGAGTTAAATTTGTTTGTGTCATGATACTGGTACTGTCACAAAACTGGGCAACATACTGTATGGTATAGCTTTTGCTAAATTGGTTTTCCATGTTAACTTAAGTTTATTATTATTATTATATATTACATAATTTTGATCTAGAAATAATTATTGTAAAATCATTGTTTTTGGCATTGGTGGCAAGGGGAAATTAAATCTACATATTTTATAAGTTGAACATTGTAACATTTGTAACATTTAGTGTAATGCAGTAATGTAAACTTTTCATTGATAATTTTAAATATAAATACTACTCATTAACTAAGAGTGAGGTCATTACAGGGAAATCTCAGATGGAGTTCTTGTCATATTGACCGAGTGATAGTGAGATCAATTCCTTAAGACCGAGGTCTGAGATTTCCCTGTAATGACCGAATGGACGAGGTTAATAAGTTATTTATTATATGGCTAATATAAAAAGCGAGAGAAATTATAGTAATAATTGTTTTGATATTTTACTGTAACGTGTGTTGCTTTTCAAATGGCTTTCCTCATCAGCTTTCTTCATCATTCCAAATCAAAGATCATTTTAAGACAAAGGGTTTCGTTTATATCTCAACATCAAGAAAGTCAAGAAACAAACAAAAAGGTTTTACAAAGGATTTTAGCAGACATAAACAAGTGAACCACAATAGATGTTGAAACGAATTGAAATTAATCGGTCTTGTGGTGTTTGCATCTAAAAAAGCTTATTTTTCGATAAACAATAATAAGAACTTTAATAGAAATCACTAATCAACTGTTGACGGAATTAATTTGTCTGTGTCATACATTGTACCAAGATGAAGAAGATAGAGGCATGATGATGGCTGACAGGACTGAATTGAGTAAATCAGCCTTTTTCAAGATTTTTGAACCTTTTGTATGCAGAAAAAGAAAGACAAGAACACTTCCTGACTTCAAAAATGTTGCATGTTAACTTAGTAGACAAACTTATTTTTAAAGCTTTTTATAGTCAAACAAGCTCACGCGTTGACCCCTAGAGTTGATTAATGATTTGAATGTTTGATTATCGGTTTCATTTTTCAGTTGAATTTTGCATCGTCGAAAACGAAGAGTGCAAAATTCAAATTAAATTTAAATTCAATATTCGAATTTTGATTGGTTAATGATTAACACAGGAAGACCAAGAAAGCTTGGCTGCTAGGAATCTTTTCTGTTTTTATGTGCCAGGAAGGCATTTATCGAATACTATTCGACAAGATATCGTTTAACTAAGCAATAGTTGTTTATCTAACAAAGATATTTGATTCCTTCAATCGAGAATATTTAACTGGAAGTCTAGAAGGCACTTGAAGCAGAAAATACCAGGAGTTTACTAACGATAACATTCGTCAAGTGATTGAAATTGAAGCTCGAAAACTCCAGCGTTCATGGTCATGAAATTTGAGAGAGACTTCTTCTCCAAGGTTTTTACCCACCTTTGTTTTATCTGATTTATTTTATCAAATCACAAGTCGAATTTCGAACTGATTCTTTGTTTGAATATTGCAATATTCGGTTAATCCCATTCACACAAATAAAACGAATAATCGACTAATGATTTGATTAATCGACTCTAGGGGTCAACGCGTGAGCTTGTTTGACTGTAAAAGTGTCTGAAAAGGAACAACATATCTCAACAAAAGATAGCTCAACTCAACGCTGTATTGTTTACAAAGAAAGATAAAAACTACAAGTATACTTCTCAACTATTATTGAGGTATGTGAACAAGCTTTATATTCTTTAGAGATCAAATTAAAAAAAACTTTGTGTATTCTCATAACCTTTTGTGTTTTCTCTCGTGAGTTTTTGCAATATTGATTTGCTTTTGCTCAATGTTTTCAAAAACAACCCGTACGGACCTGTTTAGCCTGACAGAGACAAAACACAGCCTTAATCTGGCCTTAACACCTTTCTGATAGCATAACCAGAGGCGAACATGAACCTGACAAAATCCAATTCAGGCTCTGAACTAACGAGCCTAACACATTATGGCTGATGTTACGGTCCTGAACAGCCAGACATCACTCTAACACGAACATAACACAAGCCTAACGCCAATATAAAATCTGAATCAGGCTCTGAGATAACGAGCCTAACACATTATGGCTGCATTTTACGGTACTGTACAGCCGGACAACAATCTAACACGAACCCAACACAAGCCTAGAATATATATGATATTTAAAAATTACATAGGCGTGTTTTTGCTTTGTTAAATATTAGTTTGTGTACTTGTTGTGCAAATATATAGCAAAGGCTACTTGGACATTGTCATTTACCGCGTATATAAATAAATAAATAAATATGCAAGTAATCCAGTCTCAAGTGCCAGATGTTCTGTCAATATACAAATTATTTCATTTATCTTTCTTGCTTTCTTAGATAAGAAACGGTATAGTAATATGGTGAATATTATTCAAAATACTACTAAATTATGATCATTCTGTAGTACTCCGATATGCATGAAAACTTAGCTTACTTTACATTAATTTGTTACAGGAGAAAAAACGGAACTTGAAAAATATGCTGGCATTGCAGAACAGAATGTCTGCAAATTGTTGGGAAGTAATCAAGAGCCGAAAGATTACTTGGGCAATCTTTGCACTCTGGATAGTGCCGAAAAGAATATCTCAAGCACCAATAGGCCTAGTACTCCAAAAAAAACGACAAAGAAAGCAAACTGCTCTAATGATAGAAAGCCGAGACCAAGACGAAGAAATGTCCCCCAAAAAGAAACAAAAAAAGAAAGCCGAACAAAAGCAGCCCAAGGCGAAATCAAGAAAACAGCTACAGAAAGATTGTGAAACATCTTCAGCCCTACATGGTGCGCAAGAAATCTTGAAAGACCTGCCTATGCCGTTTCTTCAAAATTTTCCCTCGACAACAACTGTGCCTGGTGCATTTCCAATCATGCCAGCTACTAGCCCACCACTTCAACCATCCGCTTCATCTCATTCATCCACTTCTTCATTGCTGCAATGTATCATCCATGTATGATCCTAAATTAGACAGAACTTAACAAAATGTAAATGAACACATGAATTTTACTCGGGATTGATTTTGATTTATTCATTTTTATATGAATTCATTTTTAATTTAGTTTATGTACAACTTTCTTTAGACTATAGTAACATTCATTAACATGGAAATGATTAAATAAATAAACAATTGGAAGTGTTTTTGTTATTTAACTCACACATAATGCTATTAGAATACTCCAACCCTCTACTTGAAACTGGAGAATTAGCCAGCCTTGTGCACTGAATTTACTGTATCCATTATAACACTGTTCTATCTATAATTTTCAGTCATCGCTAAGGCAGTCCAGTGTGCGTCTTGTTGAAGGGGCAGACGTATTCCTAGACCGAAGCACTCTGCGCAATGACGTCACCACGGCTCAAAAAAAGGGACCATCTCATCTGTTGAACCGATTGATTGCAAGTGTTTTCAGTACTGACGAATTAGCAAATTCTTGTGGCCAGGGCATTATAAACCCAACGAAAGGGGCAAATAGTGGGAAATGTCCTCTGGATCAAGTGAAGATAAACGCCTGTAAAGGTATGTACTAGCATAACAACTTTGTCAACAAAAAAAAAAAAAGAAATAAAATAAAATAGAATAGAATAAAACGCCGCCCAAACATTTTAAAATGATTTTTTTCAGCAATGATGATACGTGTTCGAAAGCAAGTGGAAATAATTGCAGTTTCCGTTCACTGAGCACAGCTCAAACATTCTCAAACCACAACCAATACAAATAAATTTAACTATATAGGACAGACAAAACATTGGAATCAAAACTATACTGTACGTGTCCTTTGCGGTCGCTAGCTGATCAAGAGAGATGCATGACGCCTTGTGATTTACATGTTCATATTAGTTGCACGAGACACACATCATTCACCTCTTTTACTAACATTATTTTCTTGATTTCTAGACTACGTGACTGCCTTCTGCATAGAAAATAAAAAAGATCAGTTAACTGCGAAACAGATAAATGAAACGGTCACCAATCAAGTGTCCTATGCAAGAGTCAAACTACGACAAAGTACAGCCCCGCGATCAGCTAAGTCTTGAATATGATTTCTAAGACTGTTACGTATATAAAACACACTATATATAGATGCCTCTAAAATATATTATATATCATATATGATATAACTCGATATGTTTATAGTTTTATTTGTTAACCATGAGACGATCGTTTTTATAGCGACTATCATTGTCAACGTGAAACAATTTTGAATTGATTATTAAAGCAATTTACCAACATCATGGTCATAATTGTGTATCACCGATTTAATGTCAATAATAGGAGGAAACTAGACGCTCTAGGAGCGTGAAGTCGGGCTAGTAAAAAAAAAAACACAGGAGGCTAAACAATTCTACTTTGGGCTTCCTGTGTTCGTTCCCAAAGCATCATGGGGACTATACACGACATGACAGATAGATAGATTGACTAAAAGGTAAACCCTAGCCTCTAGCCTGACTAATTACCGCCTGAATCAGGCCTGAATATTGTTCATTCGCGATGATCGACAGGTCAGGTGGATATCACGCTCTTTCCATGCTCTTGTCATGCTCTAGTCACGCTCCGATCGCTTTTTGCAACGCTTTAAGTGTTAGGCCCTTGTTATGCTCTTTTTCGCTCTTTTTATGCTCTATTTTATGCTGTGTTCATGCTCTTTTTTGCTCTTGTTAGGTTCTCTGACTTTCGCTCTTGTTTGGTTGTTGTTAGTCTCGTGTTCGGCTGATTTGTCCGGCCATTGTTAGGCTAGTGTCCGGTCAGGCATGCTCTTGTCATGCTCTAGTCACGCTCCGATCGCTTTTTGCAACGCTTTAAGTGTTAGGCCCTTGTTATGCTCTTTTTTGCTCTTTTTATGCTCTATTTTATGCTGTGTTCATGCTCTTTTTTGCTCTTGTTAGGTTCTCTGACTTTCGCTCTTGTTTGGTTGTTGTTAGTCTCGTGTTTGGCTGATTTGTCCGGCCATTGTTAGGCTCGTGTCCGGTCAGACATTTCCGTACGGGAACCACTGCTAAATGCCACTTAGCCTTTAATTAAAGTTCTTATTATTGTTTATCGAAAAATAAGCTTTCATAGTTTTTTGTTGTAGTTTTCACCTCTCGTTGGTAGATTATACAAACAAACTCAAAGCCATCATCCAGCCAAGAAAAACAAATTACCGGTTATTTCAAGAATACATACATACATACAAACATACATTTTATTAATCTTCCTATAAAAGGTTTTTCAAGAATATTTTACAATGATAACAAATAGTTATTTGCATATAAAAAATACAAAGTATGATACTTTTCATGTTATGCAATACAAATAGTAAACAAAAGCTGTGGTATGCAAATAATTCTGCTGAAAATAAACTTTAGTTAATACCTAAAATCGTAGATTATATAAACTTGTAGCTATTATAACTCTCACGAATATGAAAGAATAAGAAAGGTCGACCATGAGGTAAAATCGCCAGGAATTCATTTTGCTTCATGAAGAAGGTGATTAAACGAAGGAACAGTTAGTCGATTGACTATTGGTTACAAAGTTTACCGATTGATAGCGAAGTCGGCTTCCTGTAGTATAGTTACGGGTATAAACTTCATGTACTCCGTGTACAATATATTTATACAAAACATAGATAATGATATGTAAGAAAAAAATTTAGCCTAAATGGAGTTTATACCTAGTTTACATAACATTACTTTCATGACTCGATGACATAGTGGCTACGCATTCCCAGAACGCAGTAGCCACAATAAAATAGATTGAACAAAACAGCTATAAAATATAACTACATCCCCTGGTCTGTTCAAGGAATGTTCCTGAATTTCTGGGATCTTTTTTGATTCACAGCAATTACAACTTGAAATGTGGGATTAAACTAAGTGGTTGTTTTAGCTGTAATGTCCATAACAACATTTTAAATAAATATATCAGTCATTGATGAGAGTGTGCATTTCTTTGTTTTACTAATGAATTAGAAGCTATTGCCTAAAAGTACAATGTAACAAAAAAATCATGCAAATCTGACTATAACTTTTTGAAGAGTAAAGAGAAATAGTTCTAAAATGGTCTCTGGGAGTAATGTCTATAACTGTGGAATGACCCCACTTTTCATTTTCATTCTCTGGTAACAATTATAGCCAGTTCGCATTAACAGTTATGCTTTCAGATCTAAACAATTCGCCTTTTTGAGAAAGATATTTAGCTGCTTCTAAAACTTTTTTTTGGAAAGTATAATGATGTTTAAAGTTTTCTTTTGAGTATTGTTGGTATTGTTTGTGAATCACTTAGAGATCTTGGTAAACTATTTACAGTCAAGTTGACATCAGCCAGTACATTAACAACTCTGCCATGGATACTAAGTTGACCACCTCCTCGTAATTCTCAAATTTGCATGAATGGGATTCTAGTTTTTTTTCTTTTGAAAAGCCTGATTATTTATTTCTATGATGGGAAAAGGTTGAATTAATTTTTTTCTTTTGAAAGACAGTTTATGAATTATTTTCTCTAACTTGCTCAGGAGAATTTGCTTTTATTTTGTTAAACAATTGCATTTTTAAAGTGTGTCGCGATCGGGTTTCCTGTGTTGAAATATTTGGCAGGGAAAAACTGGGGACGAGTTAGGAGAGAGAAATTATTATCGTGGATGTAGAAGTAAAACAAACTACCTATATGAGATCGGATACTTGCTAGGAGATGACCTTCACAGCATGACTATCAATAGCCGGTTTGAGAATAGTATAAACACCCTGGGTGATCATTCAAAAGCCAAGTATAAACAATATCAGGTCAGTGAATAGACATCTGTCATCTCTATGCAAATAAATTGCCTTAGGTACTGTCAGAGTAATTCAATTATACGAGCAGATGAGCATTCAAAGGAACTTTGGCTTGTTTCCTAGCCTGTTACTCTTATAGTAAACTTAATGTTTTTAAAGATGCGACAGCGTTGAATATGGTACAGCGGTACATATTTTCCGAGTATGAAATCGCCCCTTGGAGTTTTGTTAGAGAGATTGCTAAACAGAGTTAACAAGAGGTCAAACTGATGCTAAAAAACAACTAAAATCGACTATTAAGAAATGGTTTTAGGATAACTAGGACTTAATATCAAGATAAGTACACATTAATTTGAACAAAAAGGAAGCGTTCTAGTGCCCTTGATCTCAATTATCTTGTTCTTATTTCAGGTGAAAATATGAGTGTTGTTCAAATTGATTTTTCCATAGAGCTGGACTTTTGTCATCCAAAAAACACACTAACACACTTATTTATAATTACATAACAAAATAATTTCCACAGAAGATGTGGGGGATCCCTCCCAAAACACTGCAATACCATGCCAAAAAATCAAAAATACCACGATACCATACCAAAATTTACATGTGCCGCAATAAGTTCAACTACAATGCTATGATTGATTGTTTGAGTTTCAGACAAAATCGATATGATATGGTATCCGGTCTAGATCAGTCTGTGGAGTTGAAAGTCTGTTTGCTGTCAGTCAAAAGGACCTTTGCAGCTAGAACCCAACTACCTTAGGTAGTAGGAATGGATAAAATGGGTGCACTTTGAAAAATACATCAAAAATAATTTCATAGATGCATCCTCCATAAAATTTCCATCTCAGAAATATAAACAAAAGTGTGAAATTTCACAGCTAAGGTTATATGGCACAGGAAACCCAGAGTTGAAATGAGATTATTTTAAAAATAACTTTCTAAAATCCTACTTTTTAAAAACAAAAACATTAAATTTATCAATAGCATTAAAAACGAAAACTTTTCACCGCAGCCCCAACCAAGACTTTTATATAAAAAATGAGCGATACTTGACTTTACGTGAGTCATACAAATCAACTGCCAATTAATTGGCTTGGGTCTGTGGTGAAAACCTTTCTTTATCCCTAAATTACATGTTTAGCAAGTTTCACATATTTCTGTTAAGTTTCATGGATTTTACAGTCATTAAATTACAACACCATTGATTCCATAATACACCGTTTAAATTGGCCTTCAAAAGCTCAAATCAAGTTGAATATCCGCCATTTTGTTTCATGCCAAAGGAAGTCAATGTTGCTTCGATATCCGATCGATAAAAGTCCGTAAAAGACCGAAGATCAACCACAAATTTGCGATTTGTACTGCGAAGTGACTCGGAAGCCACACAAGGTATAAACAAATGATGTAATGCTTAACAACGTGTAACACAAAACTTGGAACTTGATCTTTTCAATTTTATCCGTTCAAAACAAGGCCTAAACTACTGCTGAAAGTCTTAAACCTTTGTAGTATAATATTAAATACTTTTCTGAAGTGTTTACAATTAAAATATGTGTTTAAAAGAAGGATTTTTCTAGTTCTAAGTAATCGTGATTACTAAATTACTTGTCAACATCGCGCCCTAGAGGTCACAGCGTTTTCTCTCAAATTTCAACAAAAATAACATCCTTGGATACAAGGTTTTTCGCTGTTTATTCTGTTGTTCGTGAAAGAATAACAGTTAAACTAAGGTAAACTTGATTAAATACTTCTATAGCATTCAGAAACGGTAAAAACTTTTAAGTGATTTTATCCATTCCTAGTACCTTAAATCCATCAGCTGTGCCAAAATGATGTTCAGAAATGGAAAGAGCATGTTGACATCAGCAAGAAGTTGAAGTTTCAGCTCTTGATTCTAAATACATAAGAAATGGCAAAAAAAATAAAATTGGATATTTTCTAAGGAAAATTATTTTAAGGAAAATTATTTTCTAAGGAAAACTATTTTCCCCATACAAATCATTAGAAAATATCCAATATTCCTTGCTATTTTTTACATATTTAGAATCAATAGCTCAAATGTTAACCCTCAGCTAATGTCTAGACATGCTCTTTCCATTTCTGGACATCATTTTGACACAGCTGATGGATTTAAAAACAAAAAAATTCTCACTAAAAACACTATTATTTTCAGGAAACACTAAACTGTAAAACGTATTGAGATATACCATGTATAATAAGTTTAATAAGAACTCACTATTATTATTATTATTTAAGGAAGCTGGGTCATGTGACCTCTAGCTGCAAAAGGCCTATTTCGGGACATTTGAGTTTTTTGACAGCAATGTTTTATAGTGAACTGACACGCATGACTGAGAAAGGCAGGAAGAACATGTCATCGCAGCAAGCAAGGGGTATAACCACATTAACCTGGTAATTAAATATTAATCTAATTTTAGATGTTGGGCCATACCCCAATACTGTGATTAAATTGATTAATCTTTGTATAGACCACTTTCATAAATACCATAATATGCACCAAAAAATGATTTTTCAAGTAAACAGATATTTTGATATTCTAGCACTGTCATATGAAAGAACCACCTACTAAATAGGCATACTTGGAGAGTTTTGATGCTCTGGCTAAAATACCAAAGAAGTTATGCTCAATGAAAAATTGCATAAATTGATTGATTTTAGTTGGAATAAACAAATGTTGTATATAAAAGTGTTCATTTAAATCTAAATTGCATAATTTAACCACATTTTTTCACATTTTTTTTTACATTATTATCTTGTACAATCACAGGTAGCCCAAGCTATGCATTTGTACGTTTTTTTGCAATATGACGAAATATTTAAAATGCAATAAAAATAAACATGTCTACCTGTGTGTTGTGTTTTTCTTTGCATTTCTGTGAAGTTTCAGGCCATTTCCTTCAATTTTGAGTGATCTATGGCTGATGTTCCCCAGCGTCCTAAGAAGAGGGGAAGGTAGCACACTCGGACGAGTTCGCTCCCCAGGAAGCCTCCAGTAATTCGCTTCTAGCTCGCCCAAAATTACGAATCTCGACAAAATTCCTTCAGATTATCTTTGCCCGATAGTCACTCCTTCCACTAAACCAAAGTTCTTTTCAAAACTCGAACGCTTTCACTAAAAAAAATCCCCTCTATCTCAACGATATCGCTGAAATCCGAGCCGCGACCAGATCAGGCTTGCAACGGACTTTTTCAAACCATACTTACCCCTCCCCTCCTGTTACAAACTGCTTTGTACAAATTATATAATTCGTGTCTTACATTTTTTAACACCGAATCGTTATGGCTTTTTCCTACTCTAGTTTAACCGAAGAACAAAAACACGTAGTCTCCACAGTAGAAAGCGAACGTAATCTCCTGCTTACAGGATAGCAGTTTGTTACAGGAGGGGAGGGGTAAGTATGGTTTGAAAAAGTCCGTTGCAAGCCTGATCTGGTCGCGGCTCGGATTTCAGCGATATCGTTGAGATAGAGCGGGTTTTTTTAGTGAAAGCGTTCGAGTTTTGAAAAGAACTTTGGTTTAGTGGAAGGAGTGACTATCGGGCAAAGATAATCTGAAGGAATTTTGTCGAGATTCGTAATTTTGGGCGAGCTAGAAGCGAATTACTGGAGGCTACCTGGGGAGCGAACTCGTCCGAGTGTGCTACCTTCCCCTCTTCTTAGGACGCTGGGGAACATCAGCCATAAATCACTCAAAATTGAAGGAAATGGCCTGAAACTGAAACCTGAAACAGAAATGCAAAGAAAAACACAACACACAGGTAGACATGTTTATTTTTATTGCATTTTAAATATTTCGTCATATTGCAAAAAAACGTACAAATGCATAGCTTGGGCTACCTGTGGTACAATCCTGTATTAAAAGCGTTGTTGAACGTGAGGATTTTGACGCTATATAACTTAAAATATAATTATTATTTATCAAAATGTAGAGATTTGCATGTAATTTTCTGCTTGAGGCATTTGATGGCTCGGTTTTGCTGTTTTGCTGATTTTTTATCTTAAAACATCAATTTTAAAAATTATGATAATTAGTGGCAGCCATTTTATATGAAAGTCGTCTCTACCGCGACTTGCCACCGACTGCCTTTGAGAATACTGCAGATAAAAAGCGACCGCCATTTTGTTTTACTGGCACGCGGTTTTTAAACCGTGTTTGTCTTCTTGCTCTTATGCGAGCGGTCCATGCTAGTTTAAACATTTTTCTGCCTAGTATAAGCTTATAACCTTTCTCTTTACAAGTTCTTGTGGGAGTGTGAAGGAAGAAGGAACACGAGTTTGCTATCCAAAATCATAGGAAATTTGACCAATAAGGGACTAATGAATACAGACTGAAGCGGTATGACTAAATCGTGGAATCAACGGAATCGGCGGAATCACGTTTAAAACAATAACATTTATTAGATGTACTCCCAGAAATGTGTCTTAGTATAATTGAGAAAGAGAAAATGGGCTTGCTGTGATTAGTAATTAATTAAGTTAAATATTAAGCATATTTCGATCGAAAAACCCTAATTATCTTCATAGAAAACATCCCCCTGGGTCAATGTGGCATGTCAAGAGCATAACTTAAGTTCTAATTAGAACTTGCCTTGCTTTAATCTGTTCGTGGATCCTAAACTATCGTTCTAAAATTTCCAATCGTTCACGATCGTGATGACTTACCTGAGAAAATCGTTAAGTTACATCATACACGAACGTCCAGTCTTCAGTGGAAGTCTTCATTAAAACCTTGACATTTGACCAGCCGTTCTCAGTCACAAGCTCCAGTTCACTAGAAAACATTAATTGCTACATATCAAACTCAGTCAAAATTGTCCGTTGCCGCTAAACAGCGATAATTTTGATAGAATTGAATCTTCTATTCGTCTTTTAATATCCGCACCCCCCCCCCCCCCCCCCCTATCGAAGAAGCGAAAATCTTTGGGGCTCCCCCTAAAAAAATTTTTGGTTATAAAAATAAATATCTAAATATTGGTGTCCAAGTACACTAATATAAAAATTCCACCTATATATATGTTCTTGATCAACATTATTATAAACCATCATTCACATACCATCATTGGACATCATTGACCATCATCACCATTGACCAATGTTTTATAATCGATAATGAACCAGTTCACGTGTGACTGAGAACGACCTGGCTGTAATGTATTTCCATTCCAAATAAACTTCGTACACAGACTGCAAAACAGTCCCTACTTTTACGCGCGAAAACTCCGAGGAAACGAGTTGAAGTTTAGCCTGTGTTACAGCCGGAATTTTCTCTCCAAACCGTCTGTGACAACGAAGCCAATCAGCATACTAACCCATCTAGTTAGTAGCATACTAACCCATATCTAGTTAGTATATATAATCGTGTAGTTCGCTGGGGCCAGAACACGGTTCGTTGCTCTGTTTCGAGAGAAAAATTCCGGCTGTACACAGGCTTAGGGTTAGGGTTAGGGTTATTCTGGCTGCGAGAGAATTAGGAGAGGATTAACGGACGATCGAATATCCCTCGCGGATTCTCTCGCGGCCAGAATTTCGTTCGATCGAACTTCAACTCGCTTCGTCGCCGACGGAGTTTTCCCGTAAAAGTAAGGACTGTATTGCAGTCTACTTCGTACATTGCTGAGATATGTTTTTCGTCGAGCATACGAAAATCTCTGAAATAACACGAAGTACACATGCACATGCGCGACCTTGCTGGCCAATCAGCATCAACACACTTGGGAATACTCGCTTGTTGTCTCTCTTTTGTCTACATAGGAATTACCATAGCGACGAAACAATCGGGCCATCAGTACAACAACGTTTTGAGTAAACAACGTTCGAAACGGCTGTTCCTGTTAAAAAGAAAACTTCGACTACACAACGACGGCGAAAAGGAAACCCAGCCAGCTGAGCACTAAATATTATTATATAATCAAGAATCCTGTGGTGTGATTTATATATATCCATAGCCATAACATAGGATCGTAATAAATCGCTTGTTTGCCTCTCAAGGCTCGGTAAGCAAATACTAGAGCTACACATATTACAAAAGGTCAATGGACTGATAGCTGACAAAGTAAGCTGGTACGTGACTGTTGATAACTATTCTCAAATACACACGAAAATTTGGGGGTGTATGGATATCAGTGGTTGGCAGGGTCGTGACGAAGGATGTGGGATCAGTGATTCGAAAGTGATCACATGCCTGGGAACTGGGATCATTTAGTCCGAATCATGAGCATTTTTCTTAAAAGAATCAGAGATCGCCGAAGAGGGATCGAGATCGTATGATCGTATTAATGATTCCTCATGTCAACCAAGTTTGCAAATCTGCATTCTACCATATCCGAAACCTATCAAGAATAAGGAAATACATATCCGCTGGCATGCACCACATAGCCTGCATTGCCGGCGGTGAGACAAGATAAAGGGAGAGCAAAAAAAAAAGGAAAATACTCCTTCTCTCTTCCTCGCAACCCAACATCGCAGGCTACTGAAACTTTGATTCATGCCTTTGTAACGTCTAAAATCGATAACTGCAACTCACTTCTTTTTGGCCTTCCTAAACAATTGATTAACAAGCTACATTCTGCAGCCCGTCTCGTAACTCTTTCTCGTAAATATGACCACATTACTCCATTCATAATTGATCTCCACCTGTTACAGTGGCGGATCCAGCTAGTGGGTGCACGGGGTATTCACTGAGATGACCGTTTACCCTTACTTTCCCCCTATTTTGTGCTCTTTGCGACCATTTTGTGGAGTGCACCTCCTCCTCAGGTGACCTGGACCCCTCCCTGAAGAAAATCCTGTATCCGCCCTTGGGTTACCTTAGCCTGCTCCGCATGCAACCCTGCTGGGTTTCCTTTGTCCACTGCTGGGTTTCCTTCTTTTCTCTCTCCCTCACCCCCTCCCCCCACCATTTGTTCCGCCACAAGAAGCCCAGAGTCAACAAAGGAAGCCCAGAGTCAAGAGTTGCATGCGGAGGAGGCTAGGGTTACCTATCGTTGAACACATCAAGTTCAAAGTATTGCTACTCACCTTCAACTCCCTTAATGATCAAGCTCCATCCTACCTTTCTGATTTAATTTCTATTTACAAACCCTCAAGATTCCTTCGCTTGTCAAATGAACCATTGCTCAAGCGTTCATAACTCAATCAATCAATCAATCAATTCATTCTCAGTCATTGTTACAAATGATATAAATAATATTTCTAAAATTACAATTATTAGGTAATTATTATATAACTATTGTATGAAGCCTTATGGTAGTCGGTAGTCGCCGTCTCTGATCCCGAACTATGCATGGAATTCACTCCCTTCATCTTTACGTACCTTAACTTCATTCAAATTAATCCGCACTAAAAACTTATCTATTCAAACCGTTTATTTTTCCTAATCACTTATCTATACGTATTCTCATTTTGCGTATTTTATTTTTTTCTCTTATCGTAAACAGCGCCTAGAGCAGTCTTCTGGATATGCACTTTATAAATATTATTATTATTAATAAAGTCAGGGATCAAGTGATCAAAATATGCGAGCTTTTCAAATCAGGGATAAAACGTTTGTGTAACAAATCGGGATCAATCACAAGAAAACATCCGTACGTCGTCACGACCCTGGATATACGATCTGGAGCCGTTTATAAGTTGACCGGTCGAGCCCTTAAAAACTGTAGAAAGCCAATGGTTCTATGGGTACTATGTGGAAACAGTTGTATAGATTTAGTTTATACAGTTGTTTTCAAAAGGTTGTAAGTCATAATGATAGTGGCGATATTTTCTAATTATAATAAGATGTGGGTGACGCCGTACAATAATAGTTGTAGTAGTAGTGGTGGTGGTAATAACGAAGAGATAAAGACACTTTTTAGCATTTTTTAATTTTTGTATTTCAGTTTTGTATTTTATATGTTTAACAGAGTTGAAACAATATATCTGTGAAATACAAAAGCTAAATGGTACAAATTAGTGTCAAAAACACAATAGCATCAAATTGCACTAGTGTAAGGTTTGCCGTGGTCTTTTTGTACCTTTAAAACGCATTGAAAAAACAACAGTTAACAAAATGACCTTCATTGTTTGAAGACTTAGAATAGTTAACTGACGCAACGTTGTCACAAAGCCGTGTAGCTATGGTTACGATATTAGCAATTTCCCTGCAAAACAACTAAAGCCACTTTATACAAACTAAACTAAATAAAATATATTAAAGACCTTTTAAAAGGCCATTTTAGTATTGTAATTTTTTTTTCCTGCTGAGTTAATAAAGATAATGTACACGATGATGATGTAGACGTTGTTAAGAGCAGGACTTCCTCAAAAACAATCAAATACTGATATAGCAAAATACTAATTGCCCTTTAAAACTACTAAAGCTTTGTATAAACTTAACTAAACTGAAAATTTAACTGTATTAAAGACCTTCAAATGTATTGGCCAATTTTGATATCAATGAAGTTATTATTATTATTATTATTCAATTTTTTTGCTGTTATCATTTCTGTGGATTTAATATTTTTTTAGATATCTTTATCATATAATCTAAGTTTTGATTTTAGCTTATAGAAAAAAATCAAAAGAGCAATTTATATATACAAGGTATTGTGTCACAGATTAATCTTGGTAGATAGGTGAACGACAGATTGGGCACTTTCTCCTACGGAAAACAAATTGGGAATAGTTAGTATTGATGATGAAGATGATGATGATGATGATGATGATGATAAAGATAATGATAAAGTGATGATAATCATGATGGAAACGATACCATGTCTCAATGAATGGTATTTGACATGTATCACGATGATGATGACGATGATGATGATTATGATGGTGGTGATGGTGGTTGTTATGATGATGATGGTGATGGTGATGATGGTGGTAATGATGATGCGGATTGGGGAAGTGGCGATGATGGTTATGATGAAGATAGTGGTGGTGATGGTGGTAACGATGAAGATCGCGATGATGATTGTGGTAATGACGATGATGGCGGTAATGATGATGATGGCGGTAATGATGATGGTGGTGGTAATGATTATGATTGATGGTGGTGATGATGAAGATAGCGATGTTGATGGTGGTAATGATGACGATGATGGCGGTAATGATGATGGTGGTTGTAATGATGATGGTGGTGGTTGTAATGATTATGATTGATGGTGGTGATGATGAAGATAGCGATGATGATGATGGTGATAATGATAGCGATGACAATGATGGTGGTAATGATGATGATGGTGGTGGTGGTGGTAATGATGATGACAATGATGGTGATGAGAATGATGATAATAGCAATGATGGTGGTGGTGGTAATGATGAAGACAGCGGTGAGACTGAATGATGGCGATGAGAATGATGATAATAGCGATGATGATAGTGGTGGTGATGAAGATGGTGATGATAATATTAACAACAATGTTTAATACTCACACTCCATTTTTGATCATCGCCACTGCGCACTCTCTGTGCACTTTATGTGAGCATGGCAACACCTGACAGCCACTGAATGCGTCCTGGTAAAGAAAAACATTGTATCTATGAAGCTGTTATCTGATAATATTAGAATTGAAATGCGTTCGGTGTTTAAGTCAAATACAGATACATGAGAAAATATCATATCTTTATGATAATATTAGAGTGAAAGTTGATGTAAGTTGATGTAAATTAGATAAATTGTTGTGAGCTGCGCAATGGAGAGCTCCACATAGGAATGATTGAAATTATTGAATGAGTATGAGTCTGATACGACTTATGCGAGAGCAAGGGCGTTGTTATCTGCTGAGGGCAAAACCCAGGAGGATAACTCTTCTAGATCTGCAAAATTCTTTTTTTACCATAACTTGTAAATTTCTCGCGCGAGCGGATAAAACGGGTTTTTTAAAACTTTTTTAGTTGTTTTTCGCTTATTGATGGTACTTATGAATTTTGATCATTTGTGACGCAATTTTGATTGTCGATTACAGTACAGACCCATAGAAAACCGACTTCGATTTGTTAAATATCATATGAAAGCCACCACTGTCCCGCTCAAAACAAAACCGTTCAAGTCACGTCACGTGTTTAATAATTTTTCAATTATCAAACGCTGTGACGTCATAGATTCAATAATGGTTGCTCATAAAGGGACATCAAGATTTTCCTAGTGGATTTTGACCAATCAGAAACGAAGAAATAATTTGACTGAATAATAAATACCACTTATTAGATATTTTCTTGTGTATTATGGGCTGTTATTTTACGCGTTGCGTACATATTTTGCCGAACCTCTGGGCGAGGGGCTGTACCGTCTCAAATTTGCCCGCAAACGATACCTTATATGGTAAATTTACGTCACAGTTGTATATAATAATAATTCTTACCTCAAGACATATGCAGCATTCGTCGTGACCAGAATCAGGTCTGCACTTGTGTTTACCCTGTAGTCGTCTATTCAAGCATACATTACATACATCACAATGAAATGAGTTATCTCGGTGTATTCTACATATCCCACATGGGTCGCAGTGATATGGCTTCTTGTCATCCGCTGTATAGTGTTTACAAATAGCACAGAAGTATTCTGATAGCTTCTTCTTGCAGTTGTTACAGTGTGTACTAGTTGGCGTGATCTCCTGTACCGTCATGCACGTGCGGCAGCGAAGATGTGTGGCATCTGAGGCTTTGATATCGTTTATCTCGCAGAGGTCCGAGTTGTTATGACAACGATGACACTGGTAGTATTTATTGCAGCATGTAAATAGAATATCACAGCCTCTTTTGAAATGGGCACACGAGACAATCGCATCGTCAGATTCTTGCACTGGCAGGGAAGCTGGTCGAGGTGTGGTGACAGTTTGCTCCGAAGCCTTTTGTCGTCGTTTTTCGATTAATTTTTCGATTTCCTCTTTTTCTCGTTTCCTTTTTAGTTCTCTTTCTTTTTTAACTGCTTCTCGTAAATGATGATCCATCTCGTAAAAGCTCTCTGTCATTAAAGTACTGAAGGTATCCTTATACTGACTTACTGATTCTTTAAGTGATTCGATAGTGTCATCAGTCATGGCTTCACAGCTTAGTGTACTCGACGATGCAGCAGCAGCAGCAACGGTGTCATTACTAGTTGCTTCAAATAGTTCGTATTCTGTCTCGTTTTCTGTCTCGTTTGTTAACTGGAGTTTTGAAGGTGAGGTTCTACTTGGCATATAATGAAACGATTCTTCCAAAGAATCAGTTGGCCGGCTTTCATCTTGTGTATATTGACCTAATGTTTTAGAATATGTTGCACTATTTACCATCGTATTGGTGTTTATAAGTTCTCCTAAAGAAGGACGTTTGGAATGAACCTCTCCACCTGTATTTGGTTGAACAGATGAGGATGGTGAAGTATTCTCACATCTATCTTCCTTTTCTGCTCCCTGGGTTGAGCTACAAGATACAAAACTATCAAAACTATTGAAGGTATCTATTGAAGTCGTTTCATTGGAGGACTTATCTTCCGTTTGAGTTGACGATGCTGGAACATTTGAGGCACCAGTTGAACTTATTTTAAAAGATTGTTCTGATGTTTCAGTTGACGATGCTGGCACATTGGGTGGAATTGCATCAGCTGTAATCTGCTCATCATTGACTGTATTCCTGCTTGATGTATGAGCTGAAAATCTATCAGTATCATTTGAGGTACCAGTTAAATAATTTTTAAATGAAGATTGTTCTGCTGTTTCAGTTGACGATGCTGGGACATTGGGTGAAATTGCATTAGCTGTTATCCGCTCATCATTGATTGTATTCCTGCTTGAAAAACTATCAGTAGCATTTGAGGGACTAGTTGAACTTATTTTAACTAAGGATGGATCTACTGTTTCATCATAATTTTGTTGCAATGTTGAGTCTTCAACATGCGAGTTATGGTGATGATAATATTGAGGGGAAGTCAACAAAGGCAGAGACTGGTATCTATCAATATATTCAGAGTGTCCAACTCTTTTCCGCCAATCGTTTGAATGCCTTGAAAGAAATGAACTCTTCACACCCAACGGCCAAGAAACAACTTGATTTCCCTGGGAATATCCTGCACCTAAACGATTTCCATTTGAATACCCAGTATCTGAAGGATTTCTATTTAAATACACAGTATCTAAACGATTTCCATTTGAATACCCTGCATTTAAAAGATTTCCATTTGAACCTAAACTATTTCCATTGGAATATCCTGGAACCAAACGATTTGAATCGAATGTCATGAGGCTATCCTTGTCTTCATCAGAATCTTCACAGATAGGATTTATCTTGTGGTACTCGTTTTCCACAACTCCCGAGTAGTTGTGGTAGCTTTGATCCATTGGAGACGTCTTCTTTTGATGGTTTGATTGATATATTTTCTGTTGTGACGGAAGTGAGAGATATCCATGTAATTCTCGGGGCTGTTTAGTTAAGTAATTAGATTTAGAATTAGTTTTAAATATTCTTTCCTTCAAATCAATGTTTCCTGTT
Source organism: Metridium senile (assembly GCA_949775045.1). Classification (NCBI taxonomy): domain Eukaryota; kingdom Metazoa; phylum Cnidaria; class Anthozoa; order Actiniaria; family Metridiidae; genus Metridium; species Metridium senile. The sequence continues at coordinate 4,402,748 of OX459103.1, read as the reverse complement.
GTCGTAGGCGAAGAACATGTTCCTTGACCTTCATTAGAGACTTTCATTGTTCTGTCCTTCAAAGCAAAGTTACTTGGTGTCGTAACCGAAGTAGTTAGACCTTGGCCATCAACTTCGTTATAAAATGTGGTTTTGTCAGTATGTAAAGAATTGTGCCCAGCAATTACAACACCGGACTTCCCTTTGTATCTATTGTTGACATCTCTTTGAACAGCAATTGGCCTTGTCTTGCACTCTGTTTGTCCTAGTCCATAGTGATTCACATATTTGGATGAGGGCGTATTTTCCGGAGGTTCCAACTTCTTAGTAGTCTGTGAAAGTTTGGAGAACTGATGAGCAAATGACGATTTACCATAACCTGCTTGAACCTGTATGAGACTACCACTAGAAGCATCATGAACTAGCACATCTGTAACATTGTCATTCCTCTGCTCTATTCTCACACTCTTCCTTTCATTCAGATTTTGAGTAATATTCTTCGGTGATTCAGTTTCTCGATTGGACAGTTCATCGTGTGATTCCTCTGATGCATTCAGTGCTGGTATATTCGTCTGCTCTTGACCACCACTACAAGTAATTCTTTCATTTGATGTTGACACATTTTCTGGGAGTGCAGAGGTTGATTGTCCATAATTTGGATCCTCCATTTCAAGCAAATGTGGTGTGTTCTGCTGATTCTTATCTTGGTCGCCGCTGCAAGAACTTTCTACCTCTGATGACACGACGTCTGAGTCTGTGAAGTCTGGTTTTTCAGAAATTGACGTCTCCATTTCAAGCAAATGCGGTGTATTCTTATGATTTGTATTTTGACTGTCACTGCAAGATTTTGCCTCGTCCGACAATGATTTATTTTTTTGAACCAATGACTGTCCATTGTTTGACTCATGTGATATTTGTGGAGAAGGTAAACTGTGTTTTTTCTCATCTTGCTTGGTTGGTTTATTAACATTTGGGTCACTGTCTGTAGACAAAGATCTGCTAATAACATGGTATGTTTTATCCTCAGTTTCTAGGAATGACTTCCTAGCTGTGATATCGTTACCAGCACTTCGTGCTTCACTTGATTTAGGAAGATCATCAATCACCCCAGTTTCTTTAAGTACATCCTTGTTTTCGGTTGTTTTCGCGATGATTACTTCAGGGATATTTATCTGCATCTTCTTAATGGGATGGCTATTTGCAGCATCGTTTTCAGCACTTCTCACCACCTCTGATCTTTCAGGTTTGTACATTTGTACCGCTGGTTTTGCAGCTGTGAACTTTGCACTAGTTTTTGGACAGCTATCTGCAACAACATTTTCATTACTAATCACTAGCTTGCGTTTGGCTTGGTTTGCTTTTGTGCCATCAAATGACACTTTCTCTGAACTTTTAGGATTGTTATTTTGTATAATTGGTTCTGTGACAGGGAAATTAGTTTTTGGCATATTCACCAATGGACGGCCGTCTGCCTCGATCTTTTCAGCATCTTTCACCACGCTTGCTTTTGTGCCATCACCGACCACTTTTTCTGCTTTTTCAGATTCGCTCTTGTTTTTCACTCGTTCAATTACTGTCACCTTGGGCTCGTTTTTGGTCATGTTCACTTGTGGACTGCCATCTGCAACGACATTTTCAACACAACTCAGATAGTTATTAGCACCTTTGGTTTTTGCTCTCGGGATGCGAGGAGTCCTGCTTTGTTTAGTGTGTTGAAGTTGCAATTCCATCGCTTTATCGTCGTTGTCCTTTGTCTTTTCTTGTGCAAGGTTCTTCTTTGGCACCGCTCCTGTGTTAAGTCTTTCTTGACTCGCTTTGGTATCCACACTGGACCGTTTGTTATCAGATCCATCCACAACACTGTTAAAATACTGGCCTTTTGTGTTCGTGTTGCCAACTTGATCATAAGTGGTTTTCTGCATATCTTTGTCACTATTATCTGGAACTTTATATATTTCACCGTACACCGTCGTGGGTGAACAACTCCATGACATGGTCGGCAGTTTTTTCCTTTGTTCTTCTGTCGTTGGAGAGTCTTGGCCTTTGCTTTGATTCTGGACACTTGCTTCACTTGTGTTGGACATTTGGATCGTAGACTTTGCATCATATTTACTTAATGCGTAATCAGAATTGCCTTTCAATGGACCATCTGCACATGTTAAAACAGGATCACCTTTGATGATATCTTGGAAGCGTCTTTGGCTCTGACTGTTCCTTTTGATAGCCTCAGCCCTTTGATTTAAAGTGGAATCGTTAATCCTCTGCGGCAAAAGTTGATCTTGACGTTGTTCTTTTTTGCTTGATGTAGAGTCGCATTTACTGTATAGCAAAAAGGCATCTGTTTTTGATGTAAGATCGTGTTTTCTGTGCAACAAATGTTCATCTTGAAGCTGAACTGTTTTTGTAGCGGAGTTTTTAGTGGAAATTGCTTCAGTCGAGGGTGAAAGTTTCTTCGCACGTTCAACAGAACTTGCAGCGAGTGTAGTATCTTTACCACCTGTTTGTGGAAGACAATATGATGTAGTTTCTATGCTGGTATCATTGCCATCGCGTCTTTCATCCTCAACATTTGGCTTCCAATGGAAACTCTTGGTGAAATCCACTTTATTTTGGTGTTTCCTCGTATTTGAAACCAGCACTTCATCACTAGCTCCTTGTCCAGACGTAGATTCCTTGAGGTTGGTACTTGTTCCCAAGGACTCACTTGTCCCTCGAGCAGCATCCTCCACCTGATGTGTTCCTTGGGTTGGGTTACGTTTCTTAAAGTAGAGGATTTCCTGTTGCACTCCAACGAACTTGTGTAGTTTTCTTTCAGCTCTCTCGCGTTGGAATTCCACCCCTCCAAGTTCTCTTAAATGTTTCTCATCAATCTGTGGAAAGATTATTTGACAATTATTTGCCGAAGGCGAGATGAATATTGCGGGATAATGATCGAGACAAAGTCGAGGCTATTATCTACCAATATTCATCGAGCCTGAGGAAAAGAATTGTTCTACAAACTTTTTATTAAAAGCGATAGGTTGTTTGAAACAAGAATGTAAATATTATTATTATTGTTGGTACATTATAGGAAGCACATGCAAAACATTGTATTTTCCTCTCTCTGCAAATATCAACCTGTGAGCAGAGTTGAGTGCTAAAATATTCTATGTAGGGGTAGTGTGGGTCTAAGTCTCCCCAATTGGTAGGACACTTGTGTGTAAACAATCAACATGTGAGCAGAGCTGTATGCTAAAATATTCTATGTAGGGGTAGTGAGTGTGGGTCTAAGTCTATCCATTAGTAGGACACTTGTGTGTAAACAATCAACATGTGAGCAGAGTTGTGTGCTATAATATTCTATGTAGGGGTAGTGAGTGTGGGTCTAAGTCTATCCATTAGTAGGACACTTGTGTGTAAACAATCAACATGTGAGCAGAGCTGTATGCTAAAATATTCTATGTAGGGGTAGTGAGTGTGGGTCTAAGTCTATCCATTAGTAGGACACTTGTGTGTAAACAATCAACATGTGAGCAGAGTTGTGTGCTATAATATTCTATGTAGAGGTAGTGAGTGGGGGTCTGTCTCTCCCCATATTGGTAGGATACTTGTGTCTGGATGAATGTAACCTGAGTATCAGGCTATAGGGGAGGGGGGAAGGAGAGAAAGAAGGGAGAGAGGGAAGAAAAGGAGAGCCTGACACGAAACGCGATTTAAGCCATTCCGCCCCCTCGCTTGACCCACAGCATGATATTACATAGGAGCCAATCAAAATCGCTTCCAGTTGTCATGTCGTCACGTCAATGTCACTAATGAAACAACAATGTTATGAATTTAAACACGGCTTTAATGCAAACATTTACTGGATAAAATAATCTCATACCAGTTATAAAACTGAAGGCTGAAATCTACAAGCTTAACTTTACACTGAAATATATACTCAGAATCAGGCAGAAGGCTGAATTTAATACACAAACAAATCAAGTACTAGAAAATTTACGTCTTGAAGACTTCCCGACTTCAAAGCCTGACTCCATTTGTGCGATAACCATCGTTCTGCGCTACCGAAGACAATCTCTAGCTCCTCGATGTTTTTATCCTCCATTTCGTCCATGTCTTCTAGTGTAGCGGCTTTAATGCCGCTACCACACAATCGTTTAGTCTGTTGTTTTCGAATCAGTTCACGACAATGATTTTCATCGACTTCGTTAATTTCCCCTGTCTTTTGAAACCAATGGCTACTCAAAACTTTGGGCAAGAGCTGATAAATAATAAATACCCGGTTGAAAGGACACCGAGGACGTCCTTCTTCTTGATCTGATGTTTTAAGACATAACTCCTGCTCCTTCTTGAGAGTTATTACAGGGAATACCTTGAGTGCTTCTTTGAGAGCATCATCGAATTATTTGTGATTCATTAAAAGCTTTTTTTTTCGAACACGAATGCTAGATATACCATATAAATAACCAAATAACACTACAACCTCGATCGCTTCGCGTATTAGTTCGCGTCTACAGTTTCACTTCAGTTCTATTGTTCAATGGACCAATCAGAAAAACATTCATATTCTGAATGTTTGACACAGGAAAAAACGGCTTTTGTGTCAGGCCCTCCTTTTCCCTCTTCTCTCTCCCCCAGTCCCTCCCCGCCCCCTCCCCGAAGGCCTGATACTCAGGTTAGAATGAATGTAGTTACGTATGTGGGTCTGATCCGCGGTTATATGATGTGTGTATGATTATGATCGTCGCGGAGAAATAAGCAATTTATGCAATTGCAATTATAGAATCCCGAAAAAAATTCGGGACTTCAACGGTCCGCTGATTGGTCCATTGAACAATAGAACGGAAGTGAAACTCTAGACGCGAACTTATACGCGAAGCGATCGAGGTTGTAGTGTTAGAATGAATGTAGTGTGATGCTTATATTGCACATTTCACACGTCTCGGTGCATTTAACGATTTGTGTACGGTCCGCTATTTAGTGCGATTTATAATAATAGTAAAAAAGAAGAAAAAGAAAACATAGTGATTGACTTGTTTCAAGTGAATGCATGCCTAAATTGCCCTTGAATAATATTACATTTTAATTTTAATACTTACAGAACCAACGCTGGTATCTTGAGGATATTTGTTTTCACATCCAACAGAAAGCGATCTTGTCTGCTCGTACTCATGACTACAGAGTGGTGAGTCTGCGACGCTATCGTTATACGTCACGCCATCCTGCTCGTCTTGGATAGTTGTCACGCAGCTCCTATGATCTTTGACTTTATCAATATATGTCACGCCATCCTGCTCGTCTTGGGAAGTTGTCACCCAGCTCTTATGATCCTTCCATTTGGCTTGTGCTTCATCGTTTTGAGAAAATGTTAATTGTACTTGCACACTTGTTAAATCCTCCTGAAGTTCTTCACATTTTTTTGCGAGCTCTACTGTCTTATTCTGTTAGGATTAAGATTGAACATAAACTTATAAGTGGTTTATCTTATGAGTTTCTGGATTGAATTAACGAGCACAACAACTTTATCAACAAAACAGCATCAAACAACATTAACAACAATGGCAACAGAAACAACAACCACGACCCCTTTCACACGTATTCGGTTATTTTTGAAAACGCAGGCTTTTTTTCTCAATATTCAAAAAGATCCGCGACCACACGTAGCGTATTCGAATCGTATTTGCCCGTTCACACGTATACACGAAAGCGATTCAAAAACGCTAGCTTCCATACAATTCATTAGGCGAATGACTGGATTGCAGTTCTGGCGTCATCGTATTCAAAAACCTCCGTTTTCAAAAATCTCCAGTCTGGAGAGCGTATTCAAAAACCTCCGTTTTCGCTGTCCACACATATACGATAAACCTCCGTTTTCAAAAATCTCCAGTCTGGAGAGCGTATTCGAAAACCTCCGTTTTCGGTAACTGTTTACGTGTGGACGAAAGGCGTAAACGAAGACAAAAACATCCGGCCTAATACAACAAACACTAACAACAAAAATGGCGTCCATATATCAACATTAACTAATACAACAACTGACGACAACACTGATTAACATTATAACATTAACATTATAATTTACACAGCAATATAAACCAATGACCAACGTAAGTAGTTACAATCAAAGCAAATCCTAACCTTGAAATATTCCTTCTCTTTCAACAATTTCGCATTTGCTTCCAGGGCAGTTTCCAGTTTCTCTTCAACAGTCTCTACTTCTGAACATTCCGCTGTCCCGGCTTCCACTTCATGCCATGATTTCTCCCATTTCGGAAACACCTCAAAAAATTCTGAGCACTTCTTTATGACGTCATCGCAAATATTCGTGATGTCATTCAAAATGACGTCACTTACCAAGTGGCTTTGGCTTAGAAATTTCACGTTAAGCCAGAGCGTTTCGTCTTGGGAAGATAGTGTGAGAACGCCATGTTTAGGGTCAGTGAAGTAAAATACATCGCCTTTGCTGGACTTGTAGACCTCTTCTGCAATCACTTGGCGCCTGAACTGGTGGTGAAGTGCCGCTGAGAGTACAGCCGGCTCAGTTTTCGTGTCAAACATCAAGCATCTCTGGTACTCGTGGAGATAGAATCTAGTTGATTTGCCGTTAACTGTTTCAGTTCTCACCAAGACTTTAATCAAATCCAGGTTTAAAAAAAACATAGGTAAGATAGAACACGTAAGCATGATTTCAATCACGAGACTTCTGTGGACGGCTCTGTATGACAAGCTCTTGACAACATGGACATCAGCCATGCGTAGGTCACTAATATCCACAAGAGAAACTGCCCTAAGGACCACAAAAGCACATAAGCTTTTTCCAAAACCAGCAGGACCTTTTATTGATTTGAGACTACTCTCCAAAGCAGTCGTTTTGAACAGCGGTTTCTCCTTGTCCTGGCCAATGACGTCATCTTTAGGTTGACGACCGCAAGTCACTATGGTACACAAACTCTTTTGTGTTCCATCGACGGGAACTTCTCTGTAGCTAACGAAGAACGACACAAGGCCCTGAACATCTTTATAGATTTCAATACTCTGTTGATTGCGATTTCTCTCCATGTTCTTGATTTGGGATAGGACGTCACTCAACGTTTGGCAGATAAGGGTCACAGTTGTACTGGATTCAACATAAAGAAACGCTTCCAGTAGTATACACAGGTGTATGATATGATACACTTCGGTAATAGGTTTAGACTGAACTTCTTGAGGAAGGTAATTCCTCGCCACAAGTTCATCTGCACCGGAAAAATCTTGGGTTATTATGTAAATACTTGTACACAAGGTATTCTTCAATGAAACATCCAAAAACTCGTGTGTGATCTTCATTTCGACGCTTTCCATTCCTATGGCTGGAGGAAAATTAGGTCGCATTTCTATGAGATCACCCCCAGTAATGCTAGGGTATCCTGCCCTGCAGCAGTCAAACATTGTAATCACAATCCTTAGAGGTTGTTCTTGCAAGTCTTTCAACGTAATCACTTTGCGCGTCTGAATGTGATCTTTCACAGGACACAATTCGTTTGCTGTATTTGCAAAACCCTGCGTTAGCGGGTGATCCATACCATATATTTCACGACTAAGGTTCGCGGCCTTCTCAAGCATTTTCCTTGAGAGCGTTCTCTCTCCCAGACAGACCAAAGCACGAACTACATCTTCCACAACGCATAGTAAAGATGGACGGAATGATTGTTCGTCAAGGCTAGTATTTATAAGGGCAATTTCAAGTTGGCCTGACTCGAAAATCATGCTTGCTTCGGCCAAACGACCCATCTGTGTTAGACTTTGGATCATGATTGCTTGGATTGTTATGGACAGACTCGTGTTTATAACTAACCAAGGCTTTATGCGCATCAATAGATCTCTTAGTATTTCAACAGCTTTGTCATGTTTTACTAAATGATTCAACACGCGTGCATAATTGAGTGCAATCACGGCCGGTGTTAACCAATCGATTTTAGTTCTCGCATTTTCCTCAAGAAGCTGCCCTTCTTTGGTACGGGATATTTGCTTAAACCTTTCAGGACATAAAGCATCAAAAACAGAAAATGAGTTTTCTCGACTCTCCTTATCAATAGGGATCGTCTCTTTGGGCTTGTCACGTGATCCTTCCCCCCGACTACGTGATCCTGCATTGACGTCATTATCAACGATTTCATAGCATCTCGATTCTGAGTAAAGTTCGGTCAAATAGAACTCAGCTTTGGAGTATTTTTCTAATTTCATCAAAGTGTATGCAACATTAATCTTTACTTTAAATGAATCACGTGTTTTATTAGTCCTTTTCATGTATTTATCAGCTCGTTCAAAGTTCTTAAGTGCGCTGTCATAATTACCCATCATGCTTTGCGCACAACCGATATTATTCTCCAAAGAACCCATCAATGATGATTCGTTAATTTTATTTTCTTCAATAAGCTTAAGTCCAAGGGATAACAACTCCACACCAGTTTTAAACATCCCTAGTTTGAAAGCGTATACGCCTGCAGTATTACATAAAGAAATGTGTGTGTAATATTCATCCAGATTAGAGGAATCGAGAAGTTTATAGCAATAACCTGCACAATCTTTCAGCAAAGTGCTTTGCTCTCTAAATAGTATTTTCAGCCATAATTTTGATTCCTTCGGAGAATATTCTCCAATCGTTGTTGGAAGTTTCTTAAGGAATTTGATCCGAGTAATTCGGATATCCATCTTTTCGTGAACCGATGGACAGCATTCAGAATTTGAAGCCATTGTGATCGATTACATCAAGCAAATCACTACATGTTTTCACTTCTGTATTTGTGAAATAAAGATTTCTTGACGTTTCATGAATACAAGTAAAACATCCAATATCTTTGAAAGTTAGCAATCAGCATTGTAACAAACCATCTTGTTTATTCCAAAGGACAGTGTTTCCCTGTAAAACAATACAAATAATCAGTATCTAGTACACAGGCGAGCGATATTTTGTTAATCATTGAGCGCGCGGGTGGGGTTCCTGTGGTGTATTTGTTTGAATGCGCGCGGATGGGTTTCCTGTGGCTTTTTGTCAAAGTCGTGCGGTGTCGAAAAGGGTAGTATAATTTAGATACTACTTTCATCGATTTTTTTGTCATGCGTGCGATTCCGCGCGACGGAAAAATTGCTTGCAAAAAGCCAAAGAAATCTCATCCGCGCGCATTCAAACAAATACACCACAGGAACCCCAACCGCGCGCACAATGATTAACTATGTATATGGCGCTTGGCGCGCGGTAAAAAATAACTTTATATGTCATTAAAAAGAATCCTCAGATAGAATAGTTGGGCTGCCTGTACCTACAATAGTCACTAGATAATTGTATGACGTGTACCACTTTCATAAATACCATAATATGTACCGGGAAATGATTTCTCAAGTAAACAGATATTTTAATATTCTAACTGTCATATGAAAGAACCACCTGAAATAGGCATGTTTGGAAGGTTTTGATGCTCTGACTAAAATACCAAAGAAAAATGAAAAAATGTAGAGATTCGTATGTAATTGGGCCTTTGATGCCTCTTTGGTGTTTTTCTAATTTTTCAAACTCTTATAGCTTCTTGCAATTTTAATCGTTTTTTCTCAAACTTTCACAAGTTATTGTTAAAACATCAATTATAATAATTAGTGGCGGCCATTTATGAAAGTCGTCTATGTAATGTTTCTAAATGGAATGAGCTATGTCTTCAGAGGACAATAAAGACAGCTCTAGTAACACTCCGATAGACAATAGGTAAATTCGCTGAAAACATTTAGCATCACGTTTCAGAGTAATTCTAGGTTCAGCGAACACATCAGAAATAAGCTGTTAGAAGCCAACATGTGTCTAATATTCTCAGGATTCTCAGGAAAGAGGGGTACTGTCAGGCAGACAGACCATTTGTTTACTGCAATAGTACTACCTAAAATTAGTTATTCTCTTAGTTTATATGCGGCTTCTAGTCCAAAGCTTACTACAGCTCAAAATTTTCTTTGCCGTTGTTAGTATAGGAAATCGCTCGATTTTGAGTACAATTTGTATTAATAAGTACGAATGATGTTTTGAAAGTTTTCAAAGTTGGACGAGCTTATTTTAGGTGAGTACAATTTGATAACTTTCAAAACATTACGACTAACTATAAATTACAAACTGTACGAGAAGTTCGTGCGAATTTTTATTTATAATATACTGAAAAACTAATTGGTACTGCTGAATACAATTTACGATTTAATTGTACTCCTCTCGTCCAATCAGAATCGACTAATTTTGTACAGTATATTATATTAAAAAATTCATGAATAATTAATGAGACATTTTCAAAAGAAATCATGACCATGACGGGTGTTGTAAATCTGATACAACACTAGTGTTGTATATCCTGATTTGCATAAGTTTTAACTGGTAATTTTACGGCAAAATTTATTTTAATCTTGAAAATTTTGGTTAAATATGAAAGAGCTAACCTAGACATTTTTTAAGTAGTTTACAACATTCGCGTCCGTGTTGTATCGGCGATACAATCGCGCGCCTTCGGCTTGCGATTGTATCTGCCGATACAACACGGCCGCTCATGTTGTAAACACTACATAATCGTAATTACATATCAGAGTTAGTAGAGAAGTTTGATAGTGATATTTTTAGCAAGGTAAGCTAAAAAAAATGCTTATCATCCTAAGGTGAACGCGGAGCAGTTTAAAGTCCCTTTATATTAATCCCGGTATTAATAGATTTTAAACTTTTAAACATAAGCTAGCAATATAAATAATAAGTATTTAGACTTATTAAAGCATCCTTGTAATATAATTTATATTTTGAGAGTTTTAAGATATTGATTGTATTTTATATTAGTATGTACTTTTTCCGATAATCTTAAATAAAGACATTATTATTAGTAGATTATTAGATTTTTGAAGAGAAGAAAATGAGAAAAAAGACGCTCACCGATTAGTTGCATGTGCTTTTTACCAGGGGAAACTGTAAAATGGTTTAAACGCTGACTAATACATAAACTTTTAAACGTGCTGCGTCACCCGTGACATCCGGTTCTGACATCCGTGACTGTCACGCAAACCTATGACGCAAACCTATCCTAAAGGGAATGTTTCTTTTTTCTGTGAACGAACAGAAAAAGTCTATATCCTTCAAATATTTGGTTATATTCAATAACTTATGATTAAAATAATCATTTTAACTACATTTGATGTTTATAATATAAGGTTTGGCGAATTAAAAACGAAATTAGGATCGAAACTAGATCGTTTGGCGAAAGATATAGGCGAAAGACAAAAGCGTTGCGTTGGTCGAAATAAAATTACAAAAACACAAATTTCGTAGAATTATATTCGTTATGATTAATTTTACAGGTCCTAACACTGTTTATTCCTCAATAGTAAATTCGAAAACTCAGAAACGAACGATTAACTATAGATTTATTATTTTTAATTTCTGACTTGTTTAGAGACAGAAAATGTCTCTTGTATAAAAATACACATTACGTCGTGTCCAGGGTCACGGGAATATTTCTAGATGCTACATATATTCCTTACTTACTGTCTTGAAATCATTGGTTGACTGCTCAAATCCCCAGAAGAAAATACGAAAAACATCAAGTAGGAAAAACTTGCTTGTTTGCACATTCTTGATGCGTAGGCGGTAATATAAACCGCTTATAACAAAAACATTCTTAGGGGTGGGGGTGGGGATAAAGAAATGTTCCAATATGATCTAAGTTATTTCTTTTGAAAATAGTCCAGCCAAAGATACTATTACTGTTTTTGTTAAACACCGACGCAGCCTATACTAGTTTACTCGCTAGTTTCCATTTATATTCAAGCAGAAAACTGTTAACCCAATGTATGAATAGAAGGTTCCATATAATATGCACAGACTAGTATTCAGTTTTGTCAAGCAGGGCCAGTACGTAACTATGGAAATGTTAAAAGGTCAACAGAATCTAAGGCTACACAGGAAAGACAGCCTACAACACATTCTGATTAGACAATCAGTGTCTATTACATATATTTGTCTTGACTTATGTAGCCAATCAGATGGAAGCAGGATATATTTATGTCTCTGTGTGTATTTTTTTTTGATCATTTTCAAAACTGCATTTGGACAGAACACAGCCATAATTTAGCAGTTCTCAGGTAAGATTATATTTGATATGAACTTCTGTAATTGTATATAACACTTTGCCAAGCTGATTTATTCAAAGAATAATATAGATTTAAAAAGGTACAAGTTTGGAAATATACCTCATCTAAAATATCATCACTAAAACCCCAAGCATTATAACTGTGGGGGAAAAACAAACAATTGCAAGTAATTCTCATTGAAAATTATATTTGCCCTAAATGACTTTCTTTCTTTCTTAAGCAATGTTATACTGATTTCCAATATATTAATTCACATAAATCTTCCTTAATTTTTTTAGTACTGATCGTAAAACATCAACATATTTTAGACTATAAAAATGAAAGTCTCAATGAAATTAGCAGTATTACAATATATAGTAAAATGTAATATTTAGAGAAACCATGACATCAACAGCTAAAATCAAATAATTATCATAACAATTTTCACCAGTTTGGCCTAACTATTGGAAAATACACTTGTGTGTAATTCAAAAAAATGATCAGCCCACTCACAACATGGTCACCCAATAAAACCGTTCTTGACACCCAGATATTTAAAGAATGCATGCACTTTGAAAACAGCTTCAGCCTTGAAACAAAGTTTCACAAGCAAATTCAAATGAAACACCTACGTGAAAAAAATAGATATAATGTAATAATAATAGACTAACAATACAAAATAATGTGTAGGCACTTATATCACACATTTCTCGCCTCAATGCCCCTCACATAGTGGGAGTCTAAATGAGTGTGTTTTACATGCAACATTATTTATTACCAGGTAAAATGTTTCTTGTATAGAAAAGTCAAGTTTTTTGTTATAAATTGTTTTAAAGAAGATCAAGCAACAAAAGTACTCTAACATTGAACACAAGGGGTTTTTTTTTCAAATAATAAAGAAAATAAGGCTACTAACTTTGACATTACAGCGGTTCTCAGTCACACGTGCACCGCTCGCATAAAAAGCACCGCTAAAGAACGTGAAGTTGGTGGACGTCAATCAAACTGTGTTTACAAGACGCGTGGTGTTTTTACTTCAGTCGGGTTGCGAAACATGTCTGAATCCAACGAAGAGGTTGTTGTAGGAATTCAGACATGTTTTGAAACCCGACTGAAGTAAAAACACCATGCGTCTTGTAAACACATTTTGATTGACGTCCACCAACTTCACGTTTTATAGCGGTGCTTTTTATGCGAGCGGTGCACGTGTGACTGAGAACTGCTGTAAGTGTGTAAATCATGCAGAACATTTTTGTTCATGCCATATCATATTTGAATAAGCCACAAAAGAGACAGGTCAAACTTGATGACTGTGAGTGCTTTGTAAACAAAAACACAAACATACATACATCATATCAATGAAAATAGCTATACTTTATTGAATTATAGGACATTTTGGTTGTTTAAAATTGTGTATTTGTAGTAAAGCTAATTAAAACACACAAAATGAAATAGTATGACCAAAATATCAAGTACGAAACACATACATATGGAGGTTCAAGAATATAATCTCCATGCGTGCGCCTGAATTCATTTGGAATCACTGCCAAAAGTAATAACTTAGTGGTACATTTTCTTCAATAAATAAATAAATTAGTGTTACTACAAATGATAGAATCTCAAGAATTTGTTTTTGAATCCATTCCTAAAACGTGCTAAATCATCCGTGACATCTGTTACACACTGTCACGCATTGCTAAGCCTGTAGAAAGAACTAAGTCTATTCCCTCAAATATTTGGTTTATACATTCAAATTATTATGATTAAAATAATGATTTTAACTACATTTGATGTTTGTAAAATAAGGTTTGGTGAATTAAAAACGAAGTTAGGATCAAAATGAGATCGCTTTGTGAAGAAAACTGCGTTGCGTTGGTCGAAATAAAATTACAAAAACACAAGATGCGAAGAATTATATTTGTTATGATTAATTTTACAGGTCCTAACGGTGTTTATTCCTCAATAGTAAATTCGAAAACTCAGAAACGAACGATTAACTATCTATAGATTGTTTTTTTTTAATTTCTGACTTGTTTAGAGACAAAAATGTATCTCAGTAAATGTAAATACATATTACGCCCAGCGTACTCAATCGAACGTTACCGAACAAAAAACAATCGAACACAATCGAACGCCAATCGTTCGATTGGTTGCCGATTGTTTAGGCAATCGGACACAATCGAACACGAAGTTTGCTGTGAAAAATTATGTTCGATTGCCTTATTGTTCGATTTCCGAACGTTCGATTATGTTCGATTGCCTTATTGCTCGATTTCCGAACGTTCGATTGTGTTCGATTGCCTTATTGTTCGATTTCTGAGCGTTCGATTGCTAAAATTTTACTGTGAGTTCGATTTTGTCCGATTGCCGATTGTGTCCGATTGCCGAAGCAATCGACAGTCAATCGAACGATTGATGTTCGATTGAGTTCGATTGCCGAACGTTCGATTGACTATGCCGGGATTACGTATCCACAAGAATATTTCTAGACGCTACATATTTTCCTTACTTACTGTCTTGAAATCATTGGTTGACTGCCTGTCAATCAAAATATATATATGAGATTCAAATAATCCGTAGAAAAGAGGACAAAAATCGAATACTGCTTACTTGCAAAAACTGCTTACTTGCATTCATTTTGTTTCTGCGAAGGTGTATTGGCCTTACCTAAACGAGCAGAGGACTGGGTACTAGTTTTCTAAATTAATCTAATTACAAAATTAATCATATCATTGGAAGGAGCACATCAAGATATACAAGGTTCCAAAGTTTGGGCACATTAGGTTAAATAGCGACAAAATGAGAGCATTTTAAATGTCCAAAGAATTGTATGGTTTGGATGGACGGTGTCCATCCAATCCATACATTTCTTTGTAAATTTTCAAGGTTTTCAAAGACTGCCTCTAACCCAGTATTCAAGCAAATTCAACCAAACTTTGGAACCTTGTATATCTTGATGTGCTCTTTCCAATGATATGATTAATTTTGTAATTAGATTAATCTAGAAAACTAGTGCCTAGTCCTTTGCTCGTTTAGGTAAAGGCCAATTTATCGAACTGTTGACAACAGTTAAGGAGTGGACCATTAGAAGTTGGGGGAGGGGAGGTGGCAATTCCCAAAATAAAAAACGTACAAGGCCAATGCTCCCCAAAAAAATATCCTGCACAGAGCCAAGCTAAAAAAAAAACGTGCAGAACCTTGAGGGGTAGCGAATAAATTTTAAAATCCGTGCCTGAGATTCTAGAAATATAAATCCTAGACTCCGAGACATCATAAGCACGAAAACCCGAGACTTCCGGGGACACTCTAAGACATCAAAAACACGAAAATCCGAAACTTTGAGGCATCAAAAACACGAAAGTCCGAGACTTTGAGACATAAAAGACACAAAAATCCTAGACTTACGCTCTTTGTATCAGTATACAAAATATACCAAAACAAAATCGACCTCGGTGTGCATTGTTTTCCCGACAAAAAGTGAACAAATCGCCCGAAAGTAAAAACAATCGCTGCGAATTATCTGCGCGTTGTACCGGACTAATAAATAAAACGGAAAAACGGACTTTTCAAAAGTTTAACCAAAACACAAACAGTTGTTTTCGCTTTGAATTTCAGAGAACAAAATTCTTTAAAAAAAACGTGCAAGACCTCTCTGGTCGAAAAAAAAACCTTGCACAACCCGTGCGGCGAAAAAAAATAATCTACACCAAAATATTGGTCCTAATTGGTGCCACAGAGTATAAACCAGCATTTTATTTGTATATGTACTTGTATTATGTGATATTTGAATACAGAACATAGACAAGGGTCAGTCTTTGGACACTATGACGTTATAACAAATTAATGACGTAGTAGAATGATAACAAATACAGTTATAAATCACCCACGCATCCATGGGATGAATGTATAAGTGGATAGAACAAGTAACACCCCAGTGTCAAGTGAAACTTACTATAAAGGCAGCAAACATTCTGCAGGGTATCTGAAAAGATTTTAGGATGAGGTTTTTATTCTATCTCTGAAGCTAAGTTAACTCCTACGCTATATGTACCAGACAATTATAAGAGGTTGAACAATAATTATTATTCATCGTTAAACTTCAGGTGGACTAAATAGAAAGACACTTCAGCAGCTACCAGGTAAGACCAAAAAATATATATATCTACTATTTACTAGAAATTTGCACTCTTGAGTCTACAACTTACACTTATTTCCTATTATAATTAAGATATACAAACATTGAACTGCAAAAAGAGCAAAAGCGAATTTTTAATTTACATAAATCTGTGTTAAATCTTCTCATTTGTTACACCATTCTTAAAACATCAACATATTTGAGCCTTGACAACTAAAATGAAAGCCTAAATAAGCTTAGTATAAAATTACAACTGTATTTTTTAGATAAAACTAAGAGACTACAGTTTAATAGAAATCAACTCTGACAATTAAGTAAATGACAAAATCTATGTTGCAAAAAATACTCATCACCTCTTCTCACCTATTGATGCACTTGATCAATAGAAAAAGTCAGGCTTCACTTACGACTCTTGAAAAACATTCACTATGCAAAAACACTAAAGAAACTCAATCAAGTGTGATTCACGGCTTTGCATCCACAACAATGCTTTCTTTTACAATTGGTATCTAAGTTATTATAAATTCATAAATTGCACTTGTGTTTAAGTTAGCACTAATTCACTTGAATTTTATTTTCAAAATACTTTGAGTAAATGTGTTGGACAGCTTATAAGGCTATTGTAAACATTTGACATAATTTGAACTTTGCATCAGTCATGCAAAACACTAGATCATGCTAATTGATATCTGAAAACGCCACATGGAGGAAGTGAAGGTCATCTTTATCACTGTCTGAAGTGGAGTGCTTAGAAAGAAACACATTCATACATATTTCATGTCAGAGAGAATAGCTATACTTTATTGAATTGTAGGAGATTTTGATTATTTGAAACTGTTTATTTGTAGTAAAGCTAAAACAAACAAATAAAATAGTATGGCCAAAATATCAAGTACGAAACACATACAAGTATGGAGGGTCAAGAATATAATCTTCAGCATGCCAGAATTCATTTGGAATCTCTGCCAAAAGTTATAACTTAGTGGTACATTTTCTTCAATAAATATATTAGGGTTACTACGAATGATAGAATCTCAAGAAATAGTTTTTGAACCTATATCCTAAAACACCAACTTCTTTACAAATTATTTATTGTTTTGAATGCAAAGAGTGAGAATGTTGACAATGTCAAATTCAATGTCACGCTTGAAAAGTTTCAACTAAAGTAGAATATGTTGTGACTTATTTTGGATGGATGTAATAAAATATCACGTGAATTATTAACTATATTTGATGTTTATAATATAAGGTTTGGTGAATTAAAAACGAAATTAGGATCGAAACTAGATCGCTTGGTGAAGAAGTTGCGTTGGTCGAAATAAAATTACAAAAACACAAAGTTCGTAGAATAATATTTGTTATGATTAATTTTACAGGTCCTAACACTGTTTATTCCTCAATAGTAAATTCGAAACGAACGATGAACTATAGATGAATTATTTTTAATTTCTGACTTGTTTAGAGACAAAACTGTCTCTCGGTAAATGTAAATACATATTACGTGTCCACGGGAATATTTCTAGATGCTACATATTTTCCTTACTTACTGTCTTGAAATCATTGGTTGACTGCCTGTCAATCAAAATATAAATAGGGGATTAAAATCTACTGTAGAAAAGAGGACAAAAATCGAAAACTGCTTACTTGCAAAAAAACTGCTTACTTGCTGTTTCTGCGTAGGTGTTTTTATCGAACTGTTGACAATGGTTGATGCTAATTCACTTTCTTAGGGGGGTGGGCTAGGGGCCAATGTTTATATTATGAAAAGATATCTAATTCTTATGAAAACAAAAAACAATATTCAAAAGCTTGGACTAAAAAAATTGAGATAAGTATCAGAAGTAATAAAAAAATAATGGACATTTACATGAGGTTATAATCAATAGTATCAATATTATAGGTATCTCAAAAAATTGAACACTTTTCTCTTCCTAGGCCTCCAGATATTGTTTTGCTTTTTTTTAAATATTCAAGAGTTTAGACCAAAAAAATTAACAAAAATATCAGAAACAACAGAAATTGACATTTACATGATGTTCTAATCAATAATATAAACATAATGGTTAAAATGTATCTAAAAAAATTCAGAGAGAAGAAAATATTATACTTAGCACTTTCACTTTAGTAATATTTGATAGTTTGATATGATAAAATATTATATTTAACAAAATAATAATAAGCCAGCCACAAGACTGGGCTGAACTGTTGTCGGATTAGCCCAACAAACTCTGTTTTTGACTGTGTCACACTTATAGTCTGCATAAATAGTTTATATTTTGGTCAATTATGAAGAACACTAACTTATATTATGTGATACTACACTTGATTATGCCTCCTAATTGGTGCCACAGAGTATAAACCAGCATTTTATTTGTACATGTACTTGTATTATGTCATGTGATATTTGAATACAAAACATAGACAAGGGTCAGTCTTTGGACACTATGACGTTATAACAAATTAATGACGTAGTTGAATGGTAACAAATACAGTTATAAATCACCCACGCATCCATGGGATGAATGTATAAGTGGATAGAACAAGTAACACCCCAGTGTCAAGTGAAACTTACTATAAAGGCAGCAAACATTCTGCAAGGTATCTGAAAAGATTTTAGGATGAGGTTTTTATTCTATCTCTGAAGCTAAGTTAACTCCTACGCTATATGTACCAGACAATTATAAGAGGTTGAACAATAATTATTATTCATCGTTAAACTTCAGGTGGACTAAATAGAAAGATCGCTTCAGCAGCTACCAGGTAAGACCAAAAAATATATATATCTACTATTTACTAGAAATTTGCACTCTTGAGTCTACAACTTACACTTATATCCTATTATAATTAAGATATACAAACATTGAACTGCAAAAAGAGCAAAAGCGAATTTTTAATTTACATAAATCTGTGTTAAAATCTTCTCATTTGTTACACCATTCTTAAAACATCAACATATTTGAGCCTTGACAACTAAAATGAAAGCCTAAATAAGCTTAGTATAAAATTACAACTGTATTTTTTAGATAAAACTAAAAGACTACAGTTAGAAATCAACTCTGACAATAAAGTAAATGACAAAATCTATGTTGCAAAAAATACTCATCACCTCTTCTCACCTATTGATGCACTTGATCAATAGAAAAAGTCAGGCTTCACTTACGACTCTTGAAAAACATTCACTATGCAAAAACACTAAAGAAACTCAATCAAGTGTGATTCACGGCTTTGCATCCACAACAATGCTTTCTTTTACAATTGGTATCTAAGTTATTATAAATTCATAAATTGCACTTGTGTTTAAGTTAGCACTAATTCACTTGAATTTTATTTTCAAAATACTTTGAGTAAATGTGTTGGACAGCTTATAAGGCTATTGTAAACATTTGACATAATTTGAACTTTGCATCAGTCATGCAAAACACTTGATCATGCCAATTGATATTTGAAAACGCCACATGGAGGAAGTGAAGGTCATCTTTATCACTGTCTGAAGCGGAATGCTTAGAAAGAAACACATTCATACATATTTCATGTCAGAGAGAATAGCTATATCCCGGGGGGGGGGGGGGACTTGACCCAGTTTTTGATGGGGACATTCCGCTGGTACCTCCAAACCCTGACCCTATTTCAGACAGCAGATTCCTAAAAATATGTACCCTATTTCAAGACAAATTGGTAAAAAGTAGACCCTATCCAAGACTCAAGGGGGGAAATTGTATACCCTAGGTAAGGCAATTTAAGACAAATTAGGCTAAATTGTATACCCTATTCAAGACGCCAAGGCAAAAAAACATACCCTATTTGGCGGAACATCCCCATATAGTAAATATAAGGGAGTACAAAGGGGGTTGAAGCATTTTAGACTCAGTTGGTAAATTGGTCTGTATTCTAGCCTTGAAGCTAGAACGCTCACAATAACTCTAACACCGACGAAGGGCTAAAGCTCAAAGCGTCAGTCAAGTTAAGTTAACATTTTTTTACGGTGTTATAAATTTCATTATATTATCTATTATTTATACCAAACACAGACCCTATGGGAGGTTTGTTGTGACCTATTTTGGTGGCGTGTACACAAGCTGCCCAATGCTGGCCCTCAAAGTTTTTATGAAAAATGCTTTCTGGCACATATTTCACATTGTTGATGCGTACGTGGTTAGATCAAACTGCTAAATGCTAATTCACTTTTTTAGGGGGGTGGGATTGGGGCTAATGTTGTCTAATTCTTATGAAAACAAAAAACAATATTCAAAAGCTTAAGCACAAATAACAGAAGTTGACTTTTACATGAATTTATAATTGATAGACATATAAACATTACAGTTATCTAAAAAGATTGAACACTTTTCTCTTCCTAGGCCTCCAGATATGGTTTTGCTTTTTTTAAATAATATTCAAAAGTTTAGACTGTTATAAATACAATTACTTAGCACTTTTACTTTCATTTTAGCAATATTTAATTGCTTATGATATAAAAACAGTTATTTTCTATTGATAAAATAATAATAATAAGTGAGTCTGGGTTGAATTGTTGACAGATAAGCCCAAAGAACTCTGTCTTTGACTGCGTCACACAAGCCTAGTCAATAGAAACCGGTATATAATAGTTTAAACCTGTATAACCAGTTTTTAGAATTAAAAAAAAAAGATAAGTTATGTACGCACATGGAGATAGTTAAGGTCGCCATGATGTAAACAACAAGGTAGAATACTTAGAACCACCCGCACATGCTACAATGGAATGAATATATTAATGGATGGAAAAAATATCCCAGCATTAAGTGAAACTATTTAAGGCAGCAAACATCTCCAACGTATCTCTGTAAAGATTTTAGGACTCAATGAGGTTTTTATTCTATCTCTTAAGCTAAGTTAACTCCTATGCTCTACATATATCAGCAAATGACGAGAGGTTGAACAATAATTACTATGCATCATTAAACTTCAGGTGGACTAAATAGAAAGACACTTCAGCAGCTACCAGGTAAGACCAAAAAATATACAAATCTACTATTTACTAGAAATTTGTAATCTTGAATCTATAACTTACACTAATCCCCTATTATAATTAAAATATAAAAACATTGAGCTGCAAAAAGGGAAAAAGCGATTTTTTAATTCACATAAATCTGTGTTAAATCTTCTCATTTGTTATACCATTCCTAAAACCTAATTGGTGCCACAGAGTATAAACCAGTATTTTATTTGTACACTTGTATTATGTCATGTGATATTTGAATACACAACATACATGTAGACAAGGGTCACTATGACATTAACAATGACGTAGAATGGTTACGAATACAGTTATAATTAACACCCACGCACCATGGGATGAATGTATAAATGGATAGATCAACAGGTAACACCTCAGCACAAAGTGAAACTATAAAGGCAGTAAACATCTCCAAGGTATCTTTGTAAAGATTTTAGGACTCAATAAGGTTAACTTTATATTCTATCTCTTAAGCTAAGTTAACCCCTACGCTATATATATCAGCAAATGACGAGAGGTTGAACAATAATTATTATGCATCGTTAAACTTCAGGTGGACTAAATAGAAAGACACTTCAGCATCTACCAGGTAAGATAAAAAATATACAAATCTACAAATCTATATATTTACTAGATATTTGCAATCTTGAATCTCATCTTACCCTTATTTCCTATTATAATTAAAATTAAAAAATACAAACATTGAACTACAAAAAGGGCAAAAGCTAATTTTAATTCACAGCTTAATTCACACTTACAGCTCTTGAAAAACATTCAACATGCATTTTACTCATTTTATCTCTGAAGCTAAGTTAACTCCTATGCTATATGTACGAGACGATCATTAGAGGTTGAGCAATTACGAACAGTTGAACTTCAGGTGGAGTAAAGAGAAAAACACTTTGGCATCTACCAGGTAAGATAAATAACTACAAATATACAATGTATTTCTATAAATTAAAATTAAAATTAAAATTAAAAATATAAACATTGAACTACAAAAAGAGCAAATGCTAATTTTTAATTCACATAAATCTGTGTTAAATCTTCTCATTTGTTAATATCGTTCCTAAAACATCAACATGTTTGAGCCTTGACAACTAAAATAAGGGCCTAAATAAACTTGCGTAAGTATTTTTTTGAGAAACTAAAGACTACAATTGGAAATCTCACAAAATATACAAACACTTGTCACCTATGATCCTAAAGTTTCATTCACAGCCCAATGACTTCTTGACACATACTTTGAGAATGTATGCATAGGCGCTGTTTCTTTTTTCTATTTTGTTTCTTTTCTAATGTATTTAACCATTTCAAAGTGAACAGCTACAAATGAAACATGAAATTTCACAAGCAAAATCACATGATTAAGAACATCTACTTGAATTGTCTCCCTCACAGTTGTTATTACCGGTAACTAGTCTTATTCCATTTCCTTACGGTCCGATATTACTCAAAAACTTGAGAAAAAACTTTTGAAGGCTTTGCTTTTGGTTATTGTTTTAAATTCATAAACAGGCTTAGAGAATTTAGGTTAGCACTTGCTTAATTTAAAAAAAACTTATTATCTAGCTTTAACATCATTAACTTTGCGTCAATTATGCAGAACATCTTTCACCATGTCATATGTTATTTGAATATGCCACATTGATAAAGGTCAGTGTTTTCAAGGTCTGAAGCAGAATACTTAGAAGAAGAAGAAAAAAATACATAGTTACTGTACATACACATATCATATCAAAGAAAATAACTCTACAAAATTCAACTAAAAAAAATGATAAAAATATCAGAAACAACAGAAATTGATTTTACATGAATTTATAAAAATTCAAAAATTCAAAAAATTGAACACTTTTCTCTTCCTAGGCTTCCAGATATGTTTTTTTAATATGCAAGGTTCTTCAAGAGACAAAAGAAATTATTGATAAAAATATCAGAAACAACAGAAATGGATGTTCCCATGAGGTTTTAGTAGATAAATATTATAGGTATCTCAAGTAATATTATGCAAACGATTTACAGTCTCTACATGAGCCAATTAGATGTATAACAATTATTGATATCTAATACTAATTGCTTAACTGCTGCCAAATGATTATCATATCACAGCTGATTACCAGTAAGAGAAGAGAAGTAGATACTGTTATATATACTTAGCACTATCACTTTAGCAATATTTAATAGCTTAATATGATACAAAAGGTTATTATATTTAACAAAATAATAATAAGCCAGCCACAAGACGGGGCTGAACTGTTATCAATTAGCCCAACGAACTTGTTTTAGACTGCGTCACACTTATAGTCTGCATGGTCACCATAGCAGCCAGTATATATGCATGAATAGTTTAAATTTTGGTCAATTGTGAAGAACACTAGCTTATGTCATGTCATTTGAATATGCCTCCTTATTGGCGCATACAGAGTAAATATTGCATGATTGGTTAATGCATAAAGGTTGTCTTCCTATTCACAATACGTAGAATGGTTATATAACACTAGAATGGTTATTATCACCCACGCATCCATGGGATGAATGTATAAGTGGATAGAACAAGTGTCATTTCAGTGTCAAGTGAAACTTGCTATAAAGGTAGCAAACATTCTCCAAGGTATCTCTGAAAAGATTTTAGGACTAAATGAGGTTTATATTCTAGCTCTGAAGATGAGTTAACCCCTACGCTATATATATCAGCAAATGACGAGAGGTTGAACAATAATTATTATTCATCGTTAAACTTCAGGTGGACTAAATAGAAAGACACTTTGAACAGCAGCTACCAGGTAAGACAAAAAAAAAATACAAATCTACTATTTACTAGAAATTTGCAATCTTGAATCTACAACTTACACTTATTTCCTATTGTAATTAAAATATACAAACATTTATTGAACTGCAAAAAGGGCAAAAGTGAATTTTTAATTCCCATAAATCTGTGTTAAATCTTGTTATTTGTTAAATACCATTCCTAAAATATCAACATATTTGAGCCTTAAGAACTAAATTGAAAGCCTAAATAGACTAAATAAGCATTCTCACAACTGTATTTTTCAGAGATTTTGTCTCTTACAATTAATCGAATCTCAAAATTATGTTAATGACAAAATCTATGTTGCCAAATATATTCATCACCTCTTTTCACCTATTGTTACACTTAACCGATAGAAAGTCATGCTTCAATTACAGTCTCTTAAACAATAGTTACTATGCAAAAACGCCAAAGAAACTTGATGAAGTTTGATTCACAGTCCAATGGTTTCTTGACAACTACATATTTTGAGAATAATGCATTGGCACTTTGTGTGCATTTTGTTTCTTTTTTGATGTATTTAAATATTTCAAAGTGAACACCTAAACCTAAGAAGCTGTTGTCTCCCCCAGCCACAGCTTTTTGTCTTGTTCCATTTCCTTACAGCCAGCTATTACTAAAAAGCTTGGGAAATTTTTTGAAGGCTTTGCATACACAACAACGCTTTCTTTTTACATGGTATCAAAGTTATTACTTGAATTCATAAACTACATTTGCTTTAAGTTAGTACTTCCACTTTCATTTTAATTTCAAAATACTTTGGGCAATGTTTGTTAGAGAGACTATAAGAAAACTAGACGCTCTATGAGCGTGAAGTCGGGCTAGTCATAAAATCAACACAGGAGGCTAAACAATTCTACTTTGGGCTTCCTGTGTTCATTCCCAAAGCATTATTGGGGACTATACGCGATATGACAGATAGATAGCCCTCTAGCCTGACTAAATAAGCAATCAAGCAGAACACTTTTGATCATGCCATATGATATTTGAATACGCCACATGGGAAAGGTCACCTACATGTATATTATCACTGTCTGTAGAATTCTAATAAGAACAAAAGCACATCTACATAGATATGATATTTTTCTCATGTATCTGTATTTCCCTTATACACCAAACACATTTCAATTCATTATTCACTTCAATTCTGTGTTTTACGATGTTCAGATTTACCGTAATTAATATCACCCTGGGACTCCCACAGTTGCTCT
Organism: Metridium senile; assembly: GCA_949775045.1. Classification (NCBI taxonomy): domain Eukaryota; kingdom Metazoa; phylum Cnidaria; class Anthozoa; order Actiniaria; family Metridiidae; genus Metridium; species Metridium senile. The sequence goes on along the minus strand of OX459103.1, from coordinate 4,377,525 downwards.
ATGCTACATTTGTCTGGCTGGGTATCCAGCGTGGTTGGTCCTTGTGGTGTAGGTTACCACATCGGACTAGAAAGACGAAACTGTGGGGTTCAATTCCACCAAGGGCATATGACATTTTTCTCATGTATCTGTATCTACATACATATATTATATCAGAGAAAATACTTGTGGAGATTTTGGTTATTTGGAACTGAATATTCAAAGTAAAGCTAAGGGCCAGTTTGCACTGCAGCAAAATTTTGGGTGTATTCAAAAATTGACACTAAATATTTTGGTCAATAAAATTTGTAGAACCAAAGAAGAACCAAATTTTAGTCAACTGTTTGCTAAGATATCAATCAAGTTGTAGTTAATGAATGTGCACTGATCTAGAAGTATGAACATTAACTGCATGAACAAACAATCACTCCTTGACAAAAGTGAATGATCCAGACGGTTTGATTCTAACCATGACATTGATGTACTTAGGTAAGTTTTGTGAAAAATTGTACACCATTAATGCTATCATTGATTATTTTCTTTTTTTGCAAATCAAATAGATTTTGGCTGCACTCTAAACACACAAAATGACAAAGATAACGAAGTTCATGTTTGTAGAATATAATCTTCAACACAGATGCCTGAATTTATTTCCAAGGAATCACTGCCAAAAATAACCTAGTGGTACATTTCCTTCCATAAAAATATCAAGGTTAATAGAAATGATTGAATCTAAAGAAATCCTTTTTGAACTCATTCCTAAAACCCAAATTCTTAACAAATTATTTTGTATGTAAAGATAGAGAATGCCACGATGTCAAACTCAAGGTCATATTAAAAAGTTTCAACTAAAGTATAAAATGTTGTAAGTTATTTGGGATGGATGTAATAAAATGTCACGTGAAAGCTATTGACGTCACAATTTGAATGGAGGGATGGATGGGAAAAGTATCTCTTCATAATGTTGGATATGAAACAAAAAGCTATGCAGACAACATCCAAACATCCATGATAGACTGAAGCTTTTCAGACTCAGTGAGTAATATGGTTGGTATTTCAGGCTAAAATAATGAACTCTTACTATACAAGTTATAGTAATAAGCAAAAACTAGAGCCTACATTGGCATTGATCATGAATTCAGCTCATAATATACGCTTTACTGAGTGGCATGAGTTTCAAAATTTGAAACTCATGCCACTCAGTAAAGCGTATATATAAGTTATATGCTATACGACAAGAACATATTTCGACACTTGAAAACTAAAAAAATATATTCGTAATATAAACGCAATATAAACTGGTGCATCTGGTCTTGACATGGAAATACTTTTCTGCTCACAAAGGCTATTTTTTACAGCGCTGCCGTAAACAGAAAAGCGTCTTTTCTCTCGCCATGCAGTTTTGTTTTAAAATGTAGCCTATGTGTGAGAAAAGGAAAGACCCAATGGCGATGCTGATCAAATTCTCTTCCAAAATAATACGAACATAGAAGAGTTTACAAGAAAACATTTTATGGGAGTTATATTGTTTAGTCTCAATGCTTTCACTTTCATTTTCAATATGACGAGAAGCTGCTTTGCCAAACACTAAACATCCTTTTATACTTCTAGATTTAACATCGATCAGTTGAGTGAGATTTACGTAATAATATCTGCTTTAAAGTAAACTTTAACAGCCAAATACTTACCATAGATAGATTCACATTGTTCAAATTAAATATTCTTTGTACAGATCCAATAGTCACATGTGTTTGTAGGGAAGATTCTCGGTAAATTAAATACAGCACGGCGGGCACGCGCGACCCCGAAATCGCCGAAGCCGCCATATTGGCCGTTTTCAATTTTCGGTGGACTGGTGCCGAATTAGCGAAGACCGTTGACGGTATAATTCGGGAGCCGATCACTGCCTTCGGTTTATTCCGAAGGTTTATCGACTAATTGTATATGCTCGACGAAGGAAAGAGCTTAAATTTGATACCAAACTTGACAACAAATATAGCTGTAAAGTCGACACTGTTTGCTTGAAAAAACACAGTTTGAACGACATTTCGCTATTCTCGCCTGAATACACTTTTATCGCCTTGGGAAAATTTTTTTTAAGAAGGTTAATAGTTTAAGTCTCTTGATTTTGTGATAGAATGTGAGTTAAACTAGAATTTGTTGACTCCAGATTTTGGATAAACTACTTAGATTTCGCGCGATAAGGTCTTTATTTATCGCGAAAACAATGCAGAGATTCGATCTTTCGAGCTTTAATATGAAGAAGAAACAGTTGAGAGAAGGACATATTATGAAGTCAAGGGGCATCGACTCATTAGAACGGGATTTGAACTGATCATACCGACAACTTGATAAAGACAAAGTAGAGAGGTCTACACGCGAAGACACACTTGTGCCAGAAACTTGATGAAAAGGTGAGCAAAACCATATGATTTTCTTTATAAGGGATTGGATTTAATAATTCTTACAATGTTGTGATAGTTTTCGATTTTGATTGTCGTGCAAACAATGCTTTAATCTACTTTCGGATCAAGTTATTTACTTGAAGCTGAAGCAAAACAGATATATTGACATGTGCAATAAAGAACATTAACTATCATTATTGGCTTTCGGTTCTTCTATAGTATTTTTGCCTTCGTCTCATAGTATGAACAATAATATTGTTGATTTTTCGCTTAGCAACAAGACGTGCGCACGTCTGACTGTCAGTAGCTTAACAAAACAGACCATAAAATGCACAATCATACATAAGCTTATCACACTAATTGAATCACTATTTCGCTCTAGCTGTGTTTCATGGTTTCTCAAGTTTTAATGTGTTTCTCACACTGTATATTATAGTGGGGGGTGTTTTTTTTGGGGGGGGGGGGCTGTTATGTAAAAGTAAGTACCATAAAGTTTATAGGTTAAAATGTTTTAAATCTAATGCTGCTGGTATGCAGAACATATCTTCAGCTGTTGACGGTTGTTCATTTCCTACACCCATTCCTTATAACAGGCTCATGCCTTTTATTAAGCAAATTCCTATTGGCAATGTTCACAACGTGTATGGCAATCTTTGTGAAGATATGGATTGAAGTGACAAGGTGCATGAATGTTTCAGGGATTTAAAACAAACGACACTTTAATAGGCTTGCACAATTTTATTTAAATAATAGTCATATTTATGATTTAAAGTGGTTCAATAATCAGCCTCATAAATTTTATGTCCCTAGGTGGAGTTGGTGCCCCTTGTGGAAAAGACGATACTGCTTGTGCATGGCTTATAGGGATTCTTATCATAGGCTGGGAAGTGCTTATATCTCCAATGAGAATTATGTGCTCTTTGGAGCAAATTGTCTTGAGGATTGTGTATTTGAGAGCTAAAACAAAATTTATCATTTGAATTAACATGAAGTATACCAAACATAAGGGAATATCGTGCCTACCACCAGCAAGTATTTATTTTTATTATCACAGTCAATGCAGTTCTTTTAGTTTAAAATCACATACAAAAATGCCATTCTTTTGAAATCCTCTTTATTGACAACTCTGTATTGCTAGTTCAAAAATATCTCAATTGAGTAATAAAGATTATGCAAAGGTAATTCTAATTCTAATGTGTTCTACTCCAGTGCCATCAAATCAATAAACCTGTGAAATAGGCATAACTATAGGTATGCATAATTACAGCTAATCACACAGTCATGTACTGTATAGTGAAAAAAGCAGTAAAATTTTACATGCACAAATGGCTAAATAGCTATGCATATTTCATGGTTTTATTGACAGCACTCTAGTGCACATACATGTAAGAGTGCTTATTAGCACATGTTGGAAATTAACAAACTGTTATGATATATCTAATGAGTTTTTACAAACATTGTAATTACTAATTAGACTAGAGTGCTACTGCACGTGTTTGAAATTAACAAACCATAATGATATACATATGTATCTAATGAGTTTTTACACATGTTGTAATCACTAATTAGACTAGAGTGGTACTCCACATGTTGTAATTAACAAACCTTATAAAATAACTATTTGAAATCACATATTTTGATTGGTTGAGGCGCGTGCTTTATGAGAGCACACAGCACGCGCGTTTGCATGTTGATCAATTTGTATTTGATAAAAGAAATAAAAAACTTGCTTTCTGTGCTGTATGCAGTTATAAAGCACTTGGGGATTGTCAGAACACTCGAGAAGTGTTGAGAAGCACTCTGCTTTGCGACGTGCTTCTCTTAACACTTCTCTCGTGTTCTGACAACCCCACATGCTTTATAACTGCACAAAGCATACACGCGCGTTTTCGATTTCTTCAATAATGATATATCTAATGAGTTTTTACACATGTTGTAATCACTAATTAGACTAGAGTGGTACTCCACATGTTGAAATTAACAAACCATAATGAAATATCTAATGAGTTTTTACACATGTTGTAATTACTAATTAGACTAGAGTGGTACTCCACATGTTGAAATTAACAAACCATAATGAAATATCTAATGAGTTTTTACACATGTTGTAATTACTAATTAGACTAGAGTGGTACTCCACATGTTGAAATTAACAAACCATAATGAAATATCTAATGAGTTTTTACACGTTGTAATTACTAATTAGACTAGAGTGGTACTCCACATGTTGAAATTAACAAACCATAATGAAATATCTAATGAGTTTTTACACATGTTGTAATTACTAATTAGACTAGAGTGGTACTCCACATGTTGAAATTAACAACCCATAATGAAATATCTAATGAGTTTTTACACATGTTGTAATCACTAATTAGACTAGAGTGGTACTCCACATGTTGAAATTAACAAACCATAATGAAATATCTAATGAGTTTTTACACATGTTGTAATTACTAATTAGACTAGAGTGGTACTCCACATGTTGAAATTAACAAACCATAATGAAATATCTAATGAGTTTTTACACATGTTGTAATTACTAATTAGACTAGAGTGGTACTCCACATGTTGAAATTAACAAACCATAATGAAATATCTAATGAGTTTTTACACATGTTGTAATCACTAATTAGACTAGAGTGGTACTCCACATGTTGAAATTAACAAACCATAATGAAATATCTAATGAGTTTTTACACAATGTTGTAATTACTAATTAGACTAGAGTGGTATTCCACATGTTGAAATTAACAAACCATAATGAAATATCTAATGAGTTTTTACACATGTTGTAATCACTAATTAGACTAGAGTGGTACTCCACATGTTGAAATTAACAAACCATAATGAAATATCTAATGAGTTTTTACACATGTTGTAATCACTAATTAGACTAGAGTGGTATTCCACATGTTGAAATTAACAAACCATAATGAAATATCTAATGAGTTTTTACACATGTTGTAATCACTAATTAGACTAGAGTGGTATTCCACATGTTGAAATTAACAAACCATAATGAAATATCTAATGAGTTTTTACACATGTTGTAATCACTAATTAGACTAGAGTGGTATTCCACATGTTGAAATTAACAAACCATAATGAAATATCTAATGAGTTTTTACACATGTTGTAATCACTAAGTAGTATATAATAAGTGGTAACTAGTGTACAGTTGGAAATAAACAATACATAAACATATGTAATGAATTTTTACACATGTAGAAATATAACAGAAAAAAATATTTGCATGCTCAAAATTTGTGACTGTTTTTTTGGTTTTTAACTATCAATAAGAATGCATGCATTGAATATACAAAAGCAATGAGTATTGATTTCAATTAACCTGAGCAAGACTATCTGTAAATTTATAGCATGCATCTTTAAAATTTGTTCTCTTTTATCTGTTCACATTAACTTTGTACCAGCTAACAAGTAGTGCCCAGGTATTGAGAACAGAATATTTAAAATAGTCAAACAATTTGAAATAAATAAATTTTGCATGGGTCTTTTCTAATCAGTATTGTGTTGTTTATTAAGTACATTCAGTCCAAGCACTCGAGCTACAGATATATATTTGGATGAGTTTTCTAAAATGTTGTTCTTTCATAACAAATTATCATCTAATCCAATCTTTAATTGTTGCCAACATAAGTGAATTTAACAGTTCAAGGGCTCATCCAAATAAATATTTCAGTTAGTTTTAGCCAGCATTACCATTAGTATTGTACAATTAATTGTCCACACTTCTTTTTGTAAACAAAAGCAAAGTCCTTAGAGGTTGATGTTATTACTTTTACCCTGTGGTTGTATCTGGTCATACCTGTGCGAGTGCGTGCCAAGTACTTCTTCACTTCAGCAATGGTATGACCAGACAAACATGACAGCAACTTGTGGACAATTTCCATATTTGTGATAGAAATAACATCCGCTTTCTTATTTCCAGCAAAATAGCAGTTTGGCTCAGCAACATTAAGGCCCCTCAACACTTGTCGCATAGATAAAAACACACTATGTGGTATGCTTCGTGTAATTTCAGCATAGTATGGTTTGCGTATGCCAACCCTTCCAACCAGTCTTCTATAGATACCACTAAGTCACAACCTACTCTCCTGATCTAGCACTGCTTCAACACTTACAGTCTGTGAATTCAAATTTTGGGCAACTTGCTGAAGATCTATAAATAAAATAAACATAATTAAATATTCATGCTGTACAAGGATCACTGTAAAAAGTCAATATTTATTTCAAGGGTTATTGTCCATGAGGTGATTAAATTCCTTATGGTAAAATAAATAAATAATTTAGGGGAATTTTCTTACCATATGGACCAAAAACCTTAATGTAAGACTTTTTTTCACAGTAATGTTTTATAATTTATGTAATAGTGTAATATGACTCAAATACTCTTGGGTTTTCTATAAGTACATATTTACAGTACACAAATGTATTTGGTGGACCTGTATAATTGTTGTCAACTTGTACTGTACCTGCAAAATTCATGCAGAATTGTTTATATTTGTTGTTGTTTTTTTGTTTGTTTTGTTTGATGTATATCTTTAAAAATGGTTATCAAACTAGTGCAAATGTATCTTGTCAAATATAGTTCAAGTAAAATAAATCAAACCTACCTCTTTCGTCGGTAGATGTTATGAGAAACGCCTGTCGAACCAGAGGGAGAAGTGACATTTTAGCGTTCTCCCTGAAAAACTCGCTGTCACACTGTTCTCCTCCATCAAATGTGTCAACCCAGTCGTCTAAAACTTCCTTCTGCCTGTCTACCTCCTCTTTCTCAAGTACTTCCTCTTCCTCTTCGTCACTATCATTCCAAATCTGCTCTAAAACTTCCTCAACATTGTAATTATCCTTCGAGCAGCCGCCATTTTGAATTTCAGAGTTATGTATTGTTGGGTTAGGCCGCTGACCAAAATGAATGGCGAACAGTTCCGATTTCGGGGTCGCGCGTGCCCGCCGTGTGCAGCTAGCCGGTAACCCAGGACGGATGACAAGTAATAGATGACAAGGTGTCAAGAATTCGCATCATATACTGCGCATGCTCGGTCACAGCTGCGAGCGTACGGGGCGTCAAGCCTCGACATCACGCGCGGTCGCAGCATCTAGAGACATCACGGTCGCGACAAGACACGCACACAGCACTGAACTTTTTACAGTCATGTGCTCTAAATATTCATCGAGTCTGAGGTGTATTTATAATATAGCGACTTGCACAAGTAGGTCATGTGCCCGGGGGGGGGTTTACCTTAAAAAAATGGATAGGGGTGCTCAACGGATGGTTTTGAAAATGACCCTAAAAGGTACGCATAAATTAACTCAAATACTGATTTCAGACCCTAAAAGGTACGACCACATTTAACATTTGTTTAAATTTAAAATTTAATGTATATATGTATAATCGAAAACTGACCCTTAAAGGTACGGTGCCAGTTCGAAACCCTAAAAGGTACGCGAGGGTCTTATTTTCGAACCTAAAAATCCGTCAAGCACCCCTATCCATTTTTTACGGGAGTCCCCTCCCCGGGGTCATGTGACGCTCCCTTATATCAAAATTTTCTAGTATCACCGGCTTATTCAATCAATAAATTTATTTTAAAACGCCATAATAGTGTGGGATAAGGTCACCCTTATATCCGAGCCAGAGGTTCATGTAAAAAAACGAATGACAATTATATAAATATATTGAATTATATATAGAAAATATAAACATGAAAATATAAATAGTACCTAAATAGATAAAATTATTACAATTAATTTTAAATTTATAGTGAATATGATACATAATATATAAATGATAAATTTTATACGATAATTTTATATGATAAATGTAATAAAAATAGAGAGAGAAAATAAGAAAGATTAATACTATAAAACTATATAAAATTTAGAGTAATATATCTCAAGCTAATAAAATCCCAATACCCTATATAATAAACAGTAATAATAATAATAATAATAATAATAATAAACAGTAATTTCTTATCCAGCTAGGTCTTAGATTATTAATCGTGTGCCTTCAGCTTCTTACGGAATTCACTTAATTAAGGGACGGACCAGTATAGTATTAGATATTTGAAGGGGGGAGGGGGGTTGGGCAAATACCAAAAAAAATCGTGCACAGCAACAATGACAAAAAAAATATTCGTGCAAGTTGAAAAAAAATTCCTGCACATACGTAGAATGGGAAAAAAACTATCCTGCAAACAAATTTTGACCAACCCCCCAATACGTCTACATTTTATTGTATTCATTGGTCAAAATACATCCGACTAGTCAAAATCAATAAGTTTATTGTCCCGCAACATTTAACCAATCGGCACATAACCTAGTCAGACCTGTAAAAAAACTCATGAACTTTTACACGGTGTCTGCGTTTATTACTCGCTGCGTCAGCAAGCGAGGTATAAAATGCAGTCCGTTTCGTGGTTCTTTTTCGTCAATGTCGAGTTTTTAACCAATCACAAATCGGCAAGCACGTGCGCTGTGATAGCATTACGTAATGTATTAATATGGTTTACCGATACTATGCATCCCAGTAGACCGTGACAACCTCGAAATTTTATCGCGACCCGTCGATACAAAAAATTGATCACGTGATGCACTTTTTATGTACCACGTGATGATATACTTCTGTACCACGTGAACAACATTTTTCGTTTGGCGCGGGTTCACATACGATCTTCGATCGAATCATAATGATCGAATCTTCCCACGGCTTCATTTATACTAGAGAATCTTTGCCTTCAACGTATATATACGGAGAATCTTTGCCTTCAACGTATAAGCGCCAAACAAAAGTAGTATTTCAAGTACTAGTATAAGTGAAGCCGTGGGAAGATTTGATCACTATGATTCGATCGAAGATCGTATGTGAACCCGCGCCAAACGAAAAATGTTGTTCACGTGGTACAGAAGAATATCATCACGTGGTACATAAAAAGTCCATCACGTGATCAATTTTTCGTATCGACGGGTCGCGATAAAATTTCGAGGGTGTCACGGTCTACTGGGATGCATAGTATGTACATGGGACAACGGCTACCTCTGGTACATCCTCGGGAACCCAGGGGTATTCTTCTGTCGCTCGTTTCTCGCTTCCACAACATATATGTTGTGGATGCGAGAAACGAGCGACAGAAGAATACCCCTGGGTTCCCGAGGATGCCTCTGGTACCCTCGACTTTCTAAGCTACGTTGCTCAAAACATGGCTAGAAAAGCAAGAGAAGTATTTCCTACGCTCTATCTTCATACAAATACACACGCCGTTGACGATAGACCCACACTAAAAGATGGTTTCGAGCGTATATTTCGGAAAGGGTCGTTTCGCCATCTGATCAAAGCCCGGGGATCAAAGGAATCTATAGGAACACTATTGGAAATTATGGGAATCAAATAAGCTTTAATACTGACTAAACGTACTGAAAATGTGACTCGACTGCCAAACAACATGGCAAATACGAAATATAATCACTTAAATGGATGGGAGAGCACAAAAGATGAAGAATCCAAGCACAGTTTTGACACGATAACCTCGAAAGAATCAACAATGTCTGCCGGATTGAGAAAGCTGCTAGGCGACCAAACAGTGCTCGAAAGAATACTAGGCTTGAACTACAATATCTTACCAATAATAGGACTTCTTATGGTAAACATAGTAATTATTTTTATTATATTAATTCTGTATTGGACCATAAAAGAAGGAATTCTAAGTCAATTTGTATATTTCGTCAATTTCTTCGTCATATCATTCATAGTGATCTTATCATGTTTTGGTTGTAAACTGTCAGAATTTGTAAGCTCACTTGTCAGAGTATTAAAAAAACTTTCTTTTTCAAAGGTCATCGATCATAGATGAATTCGAAAATGATCTTCATCAAACAATCGGTTTACAATTTTGTATACTGATTATAGATTAAAGTATAATGAAAAATTTTGATTTAAATGTTTTTTTTTTTACAATATATATTTGAATATAATTCAATACAATTCAAGATACTTATGAAGTAAGAAACTCTTTTATTCTATTCTTGAATATTGAAATTGATTTTTTCGCGTTCGTTAGTTCAGTAGCCTGCGTTACAGACCCTTGTAAGCGCTCGAAACGTCTCCCGCCAAAAAGCGTCTGCGCGCCGAGAGCAAAAATTCCATACTGATAACGTTGGAATGCAGTCACGCAATACACGAGTTAGCAGCAGTAACGCCGATCAAGAGCATGATAAACTAGGAATGGCGATGCCGTTCGTGAAGTTTCTTCTATATTCTGGATTAAATCACTCACTAAAAGCCAGTTAGCTTAATGCTTAATTTAGCTTTTCTAATGGAAAAGATGCATTCGTTAGCCTTGCACAGACAATTCAATTATTTTTCAAGTTGTTCCTCTCATCGAAATAGATGGCTTCGTCGTTTCTCCGCTGCCATCATGAAAGACCAAATGAATTATCTTCAGAGCATATATCGGAGACGAATACAAGCACATTAGTCTGTGATGAGCAAAACTATGACAACAGTGACTTATCGAACCGCCAGCGAAAGTTCACACGCGCGCGCTGTGTATCGGATGCATGAGTCCTTCTCAAATCTCGCCATTAGATTGTAATAATTCGCTTTAATGTCTGATTAATGTCACAAATGTGCTCCATGAAATCGTTATTTTTGAATGAATATAACTGTAGAAGTGTTGTTTGAGTTTATTGAAGATTTTATTACAAATCAGGCCGAAGAACTCTTGTGTATTAAATTAAGTCGGCAAAAGTTCACGGCGTTGAAATCCTTCGATCAAATCTCGACATGAGATTTTGATAATTCGCTGCAATGTATCATTTTTGTCTTTAATATGCTCTATGAAACCATTATTTTGAATAAATATAACTGTAGAAGTGTTGTTTGAGTTAAGATTTCAGTCAAAGAAGCGAAACCACTCTTGATTTGCATATGAGGTGTCAATTAAACAAAATTGTCCAATCAGAGCTTTTGACCCGATCTGGGTCAAAGAACGTCATCAGTATGGAATTTTTGCTCTCGGCGCGCAGACGCTTGTTGGCGGGAGACGTTTCGAGCGCTTACAAGGGTCTGTAACGCAGGCTATTCGTTCAGAAACTAAGTTCAGAAAGTGAACATTTCCTCAAAAATTATGTCAATTAAACCATTTTTTAAACCAATGGACGTTTGTGTGGATTTTTGTTTAGGTTTTTACGCAATCTATGGAGTTTTAGGTGGTGTTTTAGGCCGTTTCAGGGAGATTTGGGAGAGTTGATCAGGAAGTGTAAATAAAGCTAGTCGTGCGAGGTGTCACGCAACTACACATGGCGCTTGGAACGTTTGGCCGTCAATGAAAACATAAATTATTTTCTTGCTTGGCGAAAGTGAAATCTTTTCATCAACAAAACATATGCCGTTCACCCTTGGGACACATGCATGAATTCTGTATGGTTTTTGTTTGGACTAGTTCAGTGGTCTCGGAGGAGATCGTTGACAACAAATAAGGCTTAGACAAATATATAATAGTATAGATGAGAGGAATCCAGTACACCATAGAAGGGTTTTTATTGTATTACAATATTTCGGGAGGCCATACCTCCTTTCATCAGGTGTGGAGAGTTTTACATGGATATGCTATTATAGTGATATGCCGAAATGACGTGATATGATTGCGTTAAACAAACACATGAAAGTAAAAAATATATAGATTAAAATGTTTCGTCACGTTTATTGAGACCGTTAGGTTCAAGAGTATTAGCAAGGTTAGTTATATATTGCGCTTCTTTGGCTTTGCGTATAGCGTCACGAGGAAAGAAGAATGTTAGAGGCAGTGTAGTTAGCGCTGTTAAGAAAATGTTCGGTTACGGTGGTGGGGGGAGATTTGATGTTAAGTTTGTCAATAGGTCTTCTGTGTTCATTAAATCTGTCTTTTATTCGGCGTTTAGTTTCTCCAATGTAAAAAAAAAGAGAGAACATAATGTAAAATAATGAACGTTTATGCAAAACATAAAGCAATACCACCTGAATAAATTGTCTCAATTTCCAAAAAACGAAAGATCAAAAGTCTCAATTAAAAAATCAAAACCATATTTTAAACATTGAATTAGTAGTTTAGTTTGCCCTTTGAATTTTGATTTTCCGAGAAAAGGGGGCACTAGAATCTTGCCCTAGGACACAAAACAATTCGTCTTGCAGCGAGTACACGCCAAACGGGCGTCTAGTTTATTATGATCTATGCTTTTTTTATTCATTTTTGTAACTAAAGGTACTAATATTTTAGGTTATTTTGCAGTTTATCTTTAATTACTTTTTAAATGAAGCAAAAACTCAAAAAACGCAGACACCGTTTTGAAGTTCATGAGTTCTTCCACCGACCAGCCTAACTAGCTTCTGTGCCGATAGGTTAAATACTGCGGGAGAATAAACCCTTTAAAGTTAGTAAATATTCTAAAAATCTCAACGCAAGATAAAGCCGAATCTATTTCCCGTGTACTTTACTTCTGTTCACTTATTAAGAAATGGAATATGTCTTCTGTGTTTTCACGCGCTTATGAAAACCGAGATGCGTTTGGGAGAATTCGAGAGCAGATCAGTCCAAACACGAGACGAAGTCGAGTGTTTGGACATGCTCAAGAGGGAGCGTTGCATGACGAGGCAAAACCCGGCTGCGGGGGAGACTAGGTTTTAGATAGCCTGCGTGGAGGCTCTTGTGATTGGTGAAGAGGAGAGGGGAGGGGAGGGGTGGTGGGGAGAAAAAATTTAGACCTTTTGCGGCACACCTAGCCTCCTCCGCAGGCATCTCTTAGGCAGAAAAAACGAAGAAAAAGAAAAAACACTTCGCGGGCTTCCTGTTGCATATGGAATGAGGCCGTAACCAGGAAGTTTTAAACTCTGCTAAACGGGAATATTCAGGTCGTTCGATAAGCGGAAGTGAGTATTATAATAGAAATGATAAAGGTGATTAGGAGCTAGAATAATCATAACCACATTAACTCCAGTTTCCTGTTATTCAGCATCACTGATACCCTGGTTCCAGAGGGGCTTATTTTCTTTTATAGGGAATAATACGAGTCGAGAAGCAACGAGCCGATTAACTCACGAAGCGACGATGGTCGAGTCGCGGTGAATGATACTCTACCAAACAAACAAAATACATACATACAAAATAGTCCTAGAAACGACTTTAAATCGTAAAAATTCCTCAATAACCACTAGCATCCTGGGTAGACCACTAGCTGTGTACTGATCCAAATGTGTTTTCTATTGTTGAGCGATAACATTTTTTCGTGCTTTGCTTGGAATTTGTGGTTATTTTTACAACAAATCGAGGTTTAGCCTGTGCAAATGCATTTTTTTATAAAAAATAGTACAGCAGTGTTAGACTACTTGAAACTGGAGTTTTCGTAATTATAATATTAATCCAGTACGTATATAATAAGTATTATATACAATATAAGCGGCCGATCTGTATGCAATACACAACGACGAGTCGAAAACGAGCAGTTTATATCTCATACAGATCCGACGCGAATATTGTATAGTACTTATGAAACTCCAACGTTAGTTCTTTCATATTTTACTAAAATTGTCAAAATAAATGTAAATCTGGCCGAGAAAATTCAAATTGAAACTTATGCAAATCCGGACAAAATCTGTATGAGATTTACAGAACTCGTCATGGACGTGCTTTCTTTTGTAACAATCTCATTAATTGTTCATTAATTTATCTAGTATATTTTATTCGTACAGCCTGCGTAGTGGCTTCTCTCTCCTCCAGTCCCTTCTCCCTCATAATATTTTCTTTTTATAATTGTTGGTCGAAGAAGTACGTAGTAGAATCAAAACAGTATCAACTGCGATCAATCACAACTCTAAAACTTAAACTAATTCGGTTGATTAATTTCTATGTTTGTAACAAATATAATAAAATTGAGAAATAGAAGAAAAATGAAAACCTCAGTTTAAATATGACGTGGCATAGAACGGCTGATGATATAAGATTCATAATTCAAGTAACAGAAGTTTGATTAACAAATTATCATGATCAGTTATTGGGAGCTAGTATTTATAAGACTGTACTCGATTAATATATAGAGAATATGCAAAATAATAACCAACATGTTACCTTTTAAGTAAGGACTTTGACTTGAAGATATGATGAGTTTGTTCTTCAACCCGGAAATAAAAATAGAAGTATTAAAAGCGTGACAAGAACACAGGCAACCCAACCTTAACTTAAATATTTAAATAATCATTTGTCACTTCCGGTTTTCAATACAAGAGAAGCTTTGCCATGCAGTTACATATTTATAAGCCAATCAGAAGGAAGAAGTATATATATACACTTATTCCAGTAAAGGTTGAAGGAGTGAATGGCGAACAGCGTTTGCACGACCGAAAGGCATTGTGGTTACCCATACAACATATCCTAGTGTTTTTCTGGATTGCTAAGCACAGTTTCATCAATTTTAATCCCTTCTTTACTATATAGGGCTGGCGTTGTGCCGTAAATTCTTTTTCTGTCACAAAAGATGCATAAATAATCAAAATCAAAGACCCACAGTTCCTTTCGGTCGTGCAATCGCCGTTCGCCATTCGCCGTTCACTCCGTCAACCATTTTTGAAATTAATAATACACAGACATAATTTACTAATAATACTAATTAACTCTTACAATATACTCCGACGAAGGGCTAAAGCTCGAAACGCCAGTAAAGATAAGTTAACATTTTTTACGGTGTAACAAATTTCATTCTATACGAGCAGAATAAATTTCGAGTACAGATCGAAATATAGTCACTTTGGAAACTAGAAATGTATATTCGTCCAAGCCACACCTTCGCAATAACTTGTATGTCTGGTCTTTCCACTGGACTTGGCATATAGAAAAGACTCCTTGCTAGCAGACGGTAATATTTACACCGTGCCGTCGACAGAAAAGCGTCTTTTCTCTCACCAGTTTTGTTTTAAAATGTAGCCTCTGTTAGCAGGGAAAGAAAAGACCCGATACTGATAAACTTCTCTTCCAAATAATACGAACATCGAAGAGTTTACAAGAAAACATTTTATGTGGAGTCATATTGTTTAGTCTCAATGCTTTCACTTTCGTTTTCAAGTCGATCACGAGAAGCTTTGCCAGTTACGTAATCTGATTGGTTTATAAATATGTATCTGCATGGCAAAGCTTCTCTTGTATTGAAAACCGACACAAAAGATTATTTAAATATTTAAGTTAAGATTGGGTTGCCTGTGTTCACGCTTTACTTTCTATTTATATTTTCCGAGATCAGTGGAAAAAGTATAAGCTAGTACAAGTGTGTGTGTATTTTTGAGTTTGATCCTTTTCGAAACTGCATTTGGACTGAACACAGCCATAATTTAGCAGTTCTCAGGTAAGATAATATTCTTCAATTCAATTCATACAATAATTGATAATAAAATAATTAACTCTTATAATCAGGACGATTAAATTCAAGTTGAATTGAAACTTATACAAATCAGAAAAAAACTGTATGAGATTTCCAGAATTCGTCAAGGACGTGATTTCTTTTTTTAAAAATTCGTATTGATTATTCATGAATTTTATAATATCAATTATTAATCTAGTCAATTTGTTGATTATGGTGAAGATTTTCCCTCTGTTCTCTCCCGAAACCGCAGACCACCGGCAACGCAGGCTATGGTTCGATCTTCTCTCTTCTCTTCTCCAGTCCATTCTCCCTTACCCTGGATGCCAGAGGTTTGAGGATTTTTGACGATTTAAAGTAGTTTCGAGGACTATTTTCAGAATGTTTTTGTTTTAAAAGAAAATAAGCCCCTCTGGAACCAGGGTACTTCTCACTCCTTGCCCCCTAAGATTCATATTTCGATGATAGTTACTGGGTTGACTGTGGACAGCCCAGTCTAAAGATGAGGGTCATTTTTTTCCGAGGTCGGACTTTTGATTGGATAAATTAATTATATTGAGCATGACATATTTGGTAGTGAGCAGTTTCGATCATACATACTAGTCTCAGGTCAACAAGTAACTTAATACTCCTTACTGAAACGAAAGGAAAAATCCTGCGCGAAATAAGTAAGGATTAGCTTGGAGAATTGGCGAGTATTGGAATATGGTCATCTAGATCTAGAATACTTGCACAGGAAACCCAGTGAACGCTCCAAGAGCATCTGTTTCACTTTAATTCCTTGTTGATTTTAAAATTGTTGGTCGAAGTAGTACATGTAAAATCAAATCAGCTTCAACTGCGATCAATTACAACCTTAAAAATTAAACTAATTAAATTAATTAGTTTTCATGTTTAATAAAAGGATCGAGAAATAGAAGAAAGAAATCTAAAAATGAAAACATTTTCAAACAAAATGTGGCCTAGAACGACTGGTAATATAATATTCATAATTCAAGTTACAGAAGTTTGATTGACAAATTATCGTGCATGATCAATTATTGAGAGTTAGTATTTATACGGATTGTACTCAATTAATATATAGAGAATATGCAAAGTACTAAACAATATATTATATTTTAAATAAGGGTCCTGATATGGAGATTTGATAACTCGAATGTTCTTCAACCGGAAATTTTACCCAAGTTATTTATTAAAGTTACAGAAGTTTTATGGACAAATCATCATGATCAGTTATTGAGAGTTAGTACTTATAAGACTGTATTCAAGTAATGTATGAAGTATATGTAAAGTAGTTAACCTAAAGTTACCTTTTAAGTCAGGATTCTGAGTTGAAGATCTGGTGAGCTTGTTCTTCACCCGGAAATAATAACCGAAAGTAAACGTCACAAGATACCCTGCGAGCAGAGTCTCCTTTGCCTTCCCCGTGAGAGAGAAAGGAAATAGACACTCTGCCGAAAGCCTGTCGTTTTCATTTGAGCATGCCCGCCGGTTGCTTAGAAACTGAATAATTTCCACGCCCACTTGCTATAAAATAATATTTCCGTTTCCGGTAACCTTCGACCTCGCATGACGAGCTTAGGACGACTTTGGATTTTGGTATCCCACAGATTAGGGCAGAAAATATGCCCTAATCTGTGGGGTGCCAAGCTCATAAAAACAATAGATCGTGTAACATAACTCTCGTTCTCCATTCGGATAATGACCACAACTTCGAGGCGGGGCGTCATAAGTATCATCATATCATTCAGCAAGAAAACTAAATCTATTTACGTAGCTTTTGAACTTGGTCAGAATACAACCATTTGATACAATGATAAATGGTGAATAATTCCCTGAAAAATAGTTACATAGGATGTGAAAAAAAAATGATTATTTTCTAGAACTATTTTGCTTTATTATATTATTTTGCTTTATTATATTGTAGTTTGGCGTGCAGTGTTTTTAGAATTATTGTGAAAGTAAATTAATTGACCGACAAAAATCATTTTGTAAAACTAACTGACTAGACAGGCAGATTACTATTATAGACTATTATATGAAATTATTATGTATCAGTATAATGAGCCTGCCCCAGCCTAATACCAGTGCTTACAGGTAAATAAATACCCAAGCAAACAACTGAATAAGACAGGCAGATAACTATTATACGAAATTATAGTATATCAAATATATTTTAGTTATTCTAAGCTTGCCCCAGCCTAATACCAGTGCTTACAGGTAAATAAATACCCAAGCAAACAACTGAATAAGACAGGCAGATAACTATTATACGAAATTATAGTATATCAAATATATTTTAGTTATTCTAAGCTTGCCCCAGCCTAATACCAGTGCATTCGGGTAAATAAATGCCCAAGAAAGCAACTGAATAAGACAGGCAGATAACTATATGAAATTATTATATATTAATATATTGAGCCTGCCCCAGCCTAATACCAGTGCTTACAGGTGAACAAATACCCAAGAAAGCAACTAAATCAGACCGGCAGATGCATGACTAAATAATTATTATATTTATGAATCTACATCACTTTGATTTAGAACCAATATCTCTTTAAAATATCAAATAGGGCAGAATCCAATTGTTTGCCATTATACAATTGCCCATAAGCTACCATAATAAACAAAATTGGCCGTCATGGCCGTGATTTTTGCGCTGAAAAGTTGGTGGCACGAATTGTCCGTCTTCCCGCCATAACTCTTGAGATCTCACTACTAAAATGCTCTAATCATCATGATTTTATGAATCGACTAAGTTTATAACTACATATATATCAATAGCAAGTGGATACCATCATCTTTCAAGTTCTAGTTTGGATCCAATAACCCTAAGAAGACAGCAAAACACGTCTCTAGTCGACCATCATCTTGCCTCTACGATCGACGAATACATAGAGGATTTTGGCGGGAATTTTGTCATGCTTATAACTGAGCTAATATTTCAGTTTAATCTTATAGAACTTTTGACTTTAATGACAACCTCCTGTCAACAAATACACTTCAAATGTAAATATCTAAATGAGATTAAAGTGATATCACATAAGGCCTGCCCCTGGACCTTAAATCCTCTCATTTTCTAATATTTTTTCTTAAATCGCCTTAAATCGCCTTAAACCGCACTAAAACGCCTTAAAACTTCACTCGAAGTTTGGCCATATTTTCTTAAATCGCATTAAATCGCCTTAAAACGCTTTAAATCGCATTAAATTACGGCGCGCCATAAGGCCATTTTAAGCAATTTACAGCGATTTAGGGTTGTTTAAGAAAATATATGGTGAAGAAGATGCATTTTTTGGTGGCTTAAGTAATTTTTTTTTGTAAAAATGAACAACATTTTAAGTTCATTTAAGGAAATTTGAAAATAAAGGTATCATTGTTCAAAATAGCATTTAAATAATACTTCTAGTAAGCAAAGGCCAGTTTAAACTTCACATCAAAAATTGTATTCAATATAGGTCAGTTTTATATTAATATATGGAATGTCTGTGATTCATTTACATAATTGTTTTAGAGTGCAAATATTATATCTATGAAATACAAATTAGTACAACATGATGCTAGTTAAAACAATAGAATAGAGTGCAAATAGTGTTTAATATAGCACTATTTTGTAATATTTAGTTTTGCATTTCATTAATATATTGTTTACACCGTAATATTATGTTCCACTATTAATATATTAAGTATATTTTTTAACAATATACTGCCTGCACTCGACATTAATTTTAATACATGTTCACAACAGCGTAACAATTAAAGCACCTTTAAACAATGATTATCAATTATTTTAACATAGTTTAATACTATGAAACCAGTTGCAAAACAAATATTTTTATATCTTTTTTATCTTAAATATTTTTATCATCAAAACTTTTAAACAACACTTCCTTTGTACATCTATGTTTCTGTATATGCATATAACTTAAATAATTGTATACGTTCTGGATGCTTTCATTAAGGATTGCTGGCTATTTTCTAAGAAGCATTTGTTTGAATTTGTATCATATCGCCAACCTCCAATAATAAGAATGTAATCTTTATTGTAGTAGATATTTTTCCAGATTAAATTAAACAAACGTTTCTGAATTAAACCAAGGACTGAACAGTAACAAAAGTATTAGAGCTAATATTTTTACATACCACTGATGAAGATTTATAATCCAATTGCAAAGATTACTTGACTTCGCATCTTATCTTGATGTTAGCTAGTGTAAATGTTTCTGAAATTGTTTTTGCTGTCGCCTTGACGATCCTTACAGAAAAACTTGGTTTTTGATACATAAATTAATCTTATGTATAAACTATTTTATCAATCTCAGCGTGCATTTTCGGATCTTTCTCAGGAACCCATCCTATTTGACGTTCTCCAGATCGTATAGACAGCAAAATACCCCCAAACCATACCTTGATCCAAAAGCAAGTGTTTTTCTGATGCTCACTTCAAATACTTCTTCTGATTGATAAGCAATAACCACTTCTTTACTTGATGCATACTTGGACGTTCCACTAATATCGAAGGTGATGTCTGTGGCAGGTAGCAAGTCTTTTTTCCTTCTATTATTGCCTCTTACTCTCTTACTTAGTAAAACAATTTTTTCAACCCTTTGACGAAGTATCGATTAGCCTCGTTGGCCATTTCTGAGCTTCGTATTACAAATGAGTTGAGTCGATGTATATTACCGTTCAGATTTGACAGAAAGTCTCATGAAACTGAAAAGTAATTGATCGAACACTCCTCCATCCACTCCCCCATCCCAACGGAGAAACACCTGTGCGGTGTTATCGCAGGCTCACAAAACCAATTTAAAAATGGCGAACAGCAAGATAGTTGAAGTAGTTGAGGTGTTTTATATTTGCATGTGTTTTCCACTCGTTTATGTAAAATACGCAGACAACCTATTTGCACAAGTAAAGCTGAACAAATGATATTAACTTACAATTAATGGCTTAATGGTGACCTTTTACTGTGTGACTGACCATATTAATGTGGACTGCACATGCTGCTCACGTCATAGGCAGCCCAACTACTCCTTTCGAGGATTTTTTATTTTTCAATAAAGATTCAATGGAAAAAAATGCGCGCAACTATTTTGGTTTCTTCATTTGGCGCACGCTTGTAGTCTTTGGGTTTCCTGTGGCGCGCTTGTAGATTGTGGGTTTCCTGTGGTCAATCCCGCGGGATGGATGGTCAGCAGGGTCAGGTACCTTGTCATTGTGACAAGGCATGAAACACGGGTCACGTGATGGATCGATGTGTGCTCCAGGAGCAGGTAGGAATTTGGTCTGCGCATGCGTGAATTTGGTGCTCAAAATAAAGAAAAAGGCGCGAATGGCTTACATTCGAAAGATTTGACGAGGTGTTCTATGGCTGGCCATAGAAATGCGAAAAAAACTGTTCAATCCGAGGTTTTTTTAAATCTTTTTGAGGATCTTAGATATTTGTTATTTCTTTGCAAGTAAAACGATGGCTATTTTCTTTGAATAAGTTGTTTTTTAATCAATGAAATTGCCGTCTTTCGACATTGAACCGTTGACAACGCTGGTCTTCGAAGGAACTGTCACTAGATTAACCTACTAGTACTTCAAAAATATCCAGTATCAGAACCATTAAGAAAGATTTTTTCAATTACTTGTTGATTGTGTACCAGTTTCAAGCACTAAACTTTCACAGGCTTTCTACATTGTCATTGTTTTTTGGCTTATTTTTCTTGATGATGAAATTGCACCGCCGATCTGCACTGGAGCTGAATATGTGGCATTATGAAGGGAGGAGAAAGGTGAGTTAATGCATTGTATTTAGGGTTAATATATGCTTTTCACTAAATGAGAAAACTTGAAATTGTCGATGTATTTGTGAAGAGAACGACATGTCATTGTAAACCTTTTCTGTGTGAGGTAAATATTGTGCAACAACGTATTTACGCTTACAGTTCAAAATCTAGACGAACCCTCCATTTTCTATTTGCCTTTAAATTAGTGCTTATTCATTGGCCTATAAATTGATAATAATTAAAATATTGTGGAAATTCGCTTTCATATGAAAAATCAATTTCGATTGACACACACACACAAATTTTCAAAAAAAGAGTGTGTTTGAGTTACGGCAGAAAAATACAGTTGCTGGAGGAGATATGTTTTATCAATTCGTGTACATATTCTTTAAGCTTCCACCACTTATAGTCAACAAAAATTAGTTCATTTTACCTTTATATGGGAGGGGGTTTTTTCATGAAATGTTTGGAAGTTTTTTTGTTCAATTTTGCATAAGATGTGTTTATATTTATGAGCCGTTTGCAAAAAATCTAGCCGAACTCTCCATCGCCAAATGCACATGAATATAATTTTAATGCCTAATATAATCAAACACTGCTTGAAAAAAATGATAGAAAATTCGCTTTATCATTGATTTTTAGGTCGTAAAACATACGTTGAAATGTTTTGCTTTTGATCACTTTTCGGCGAAAGACAGACTGAAGTAGAACGGAGATTTTGAACAGAGTTAATAGAGGGGAACTCTGTTTTGAACTTGCATAATATTAGCTAAAGTCAAAACCTTAACACTGAATATGTTTAATAGTTTTATTTAGTTGAAAAGCATAATAAAATGACAAATACAATACGTTTACTGGCCTTTTTTTTCCTTCAAAGTGATCCATTCAGCTCAAGTGTAGACAGACAGATAGTCAGGACACTATATACTTCCAGCAAGGATAAAAGCAGCATAAAAGACACTTTAACCATTTCCAATTTAGAGTCTTGAAAGGTAACATGTACAGAATCAACTTGTAATTGAAGAAATCTTTCTTAATGGTTCAAATATCAGATATTTTGAAGTGCCACACGTAAACTTGTAAACAGTTTCGCCGAAGGCCAAGTGTTGTCAACGACTCGATGATTAAAAAACGATTCTTTTGATTAAAATATCACTTCTTGCAAGAAAATAATATTCATAATACTTGCCGTGAGATAACAAATATTTAAGATCCAAATGAACAAAATAAAACTCGGATTGAACGGTATTTTTTACGTTTTCATGGACAAATTTTGAACACCTTGTCAAATCTTTCGAATGTAAGCAATTCGCGCCTTTTTCGTTATTTTGGGCACCAAATTCACGCATGCGCAGACCAAATTCCCACCTGCTTGCTCCAGGTAGCTGGGACACTTTTTCGTGAAGCGCTCGGGATTTTTCATTCGTTTGACATTCGTAGAGAAGGTCGAACAGTCTCCGAAATTAAATAGAATGACGTCTTTACAACAAAACACAAAACAAAACAAAACAAAACAGACGGAGGAACAGCGAAAAAGTTGTGTTTGCTCCCTGTTCACTTTTTAAAAATGGCGTTCAAAATGTCGAGTAAATATTTTCTTTTTGTTAAAAAGCTGATATAAACAAAGCAAAAACAACAAAAACACTCAATGCATCACATAAACAGAACAGGTAGTTCTAAAAGTCACTTTTATTGTTGAATAAGAGCGAAAAAAGATCAAAAAAGTTTATATTTGACAGTTATGTCAAAGGATAAAGTAAGATATCTGTTCAGTGAAGAAAATGAAGTTCCGAATTTCACATTTCTAAACAATGCAAACCCAAGCGAATGACAAGGCATCCAACGGACAAAGTTTAGCACACAAATTATTCACTTGAATAAATAAGCTTGCAAAAACAGATGGTTTACGATATAACTATAGTCAATATCTTAAGTATTCATCAATGCATTTTTGTTCAAAGCAGGATTACCTGACTATCATGGCGATTTCTGTTCGTCTGAATTTAGCCGTGAATTTTACTTGATTGAAAAATGTCCAAGCAATCCTCAACTCAAACCAGCCACATAATGCCGTCGATGTCAGTAGTGAGTAAATATCATCTGCTTGAGGTTAAAGGATGTCTAGATTTGTTTGTTAGTCAATAAATCCTTCATTATTACGACCAAAATCATCGGGGATTTCCCAACAAGAACCGGCCAACAATTAAACATGTTATTGACGACAAACTTGATCGTTTCATTAGCTTGCAAACTACATTGTTTTCCCCGTACCAGCTTTACCACTGATAAAAACATTGTGTTCACACATTACACAGTCAACCACTTTCCTTTGCTCGGTGTTTAAAGTAATTTCGGCCATTATGTGTAAGAAAATCCCTAAAAAAAAGCTTTTACGACGGACGAAGTATTTCCAGGTTATTAGTTTTAGGTAAAAATATTCCGAAAATTCGCCAAGATTTCGGAAAAATTCGTGCATTCACGACAGTTCACGACTTCCTCGAAACCTCTACGAATGTCAAACGAATGAAAAATCCCGAGCGCTTCACGAAAAAGTGTCCCAGCTCACACATCGATCCATCGCGAGTTTGAGCGTCCAAGAGGAAATTCTCGTCATATAATAAAGATTGAAGACTCAAACTCGTTAGTCATCTGGAGATAGATGATTTGTTTACATATTCGTAGAAAAATAATTAATTCGTCTTTTAGGTGATGAGATAGTAGCGAAATTGTGATCCATCACGTGACCGTGTTTCATACCTTGTCACAATATATACTTGTCTCCCGCGGGATTGACCACAGGAACCCCATAATCTACAAGCGCGCCACACGAAACCCAAAGACTACAAGCGCGCGCCAAACGAAGAAACCAAAATAGTCGCGCGCATTTTTTTCCATTGAATCTTTATTGAAAAATAAAAAATCCTCGACAGGAGTAGTTGGGCTGCCTATGCTCACGTAAGTAGAATTCACTTGATTCGATTTGTACAATAAGATTATTTACTACTAAAGTTTTCGAGATAGTTGGGTGAAAACCACATAAAATGTTCATTAATTTCTTTTCAATTTTCTTTCATAATTCGCTAGATTGATCACAGGCAGCCCAACTATTGTCTTTGAGGATTTTTTTTAATGACAATAAAGTTATTTTTAACCGCGCGCCGAGCGAAATAAATATTGAGCGCGCAGGTGGGGTTCCTGTGGGGAATTTGTTTGAAAGCTCGCGGATGGGATTCCTGTGGCTTTTTGCAAGCAATTTTTCGGTCGCGCGGAATCGCACGTACGACAAAAAAAATCGAAGAAAGTAGTATCTTGATACAAGGTCTGAAACTTGATGGCGTGGATGGATGGATGTGCTTTCCAGCTTGCTAGGGCACGCAAATCTCACGGAAATTCAACGACGAGCGCCGAAAGTTCGCCGTGAAGCAATCGACTGACTCGCCGAAAAAAAAATGTTGTTAAAACTTTTCTTTCAAAACAAAAAATGTTGTTTTTCTCTTAGGGATTTAAACTGAGTACACTTTTAAAACCAACAAGAACAAACAGATAAGTATGTGAAATTTATTTCCATGTTTATTTGAAATATAACTTTATTTTATTTGACAATGTGAAGAGATTTTCATTCAAAGTGTATTTATAGAATCCGTAAATGTTGTGTTTTAACTAAAGTTTTTTGGCAATATATAGCTTATAAAATACAATTGTAAACGCTTCACACTTTCAAAACATATTTTCTATTCTTAAGGCCCATGTACACGACAAGCAGTTTTGGTACGGCACTCCAAAATTTGGGTACGCCGGCCAATCATTTAGGGCACGGCACTGCATTTTTTTGTCGTGTGAACACATTTTTTACCGGCACCCGTACCTGTCAATTCAAGCACCCGTACCTTCTTTTTAAGCGTGCCGAGACTACCTCCGGAGGTAGTCTCGGCACGCCTAAAATGGGTCCGCTTGCAGGGTCCGCCAGTGAAAATTACTCGCACATGCGCAAAAGATAATAACATAGTCAAGATGGCGGCAAAAAAGACGCGCGGGAAATTGTGGGGAGATCAACAAACACATACTTTGATTGATTTATGGGCCGAAGAGACGATACAGATGTCCTTAAACAACTGCAAAACAAGTAAAGAAACCAGTGAAGTGTATAAGTCGCTACAGGTTAGTATTTTATTGCGAAAAATTGCCTTAAAAAAGTCAAATATTTAAGTTGGTGTGTTGTCCCTTAGGCACAGCTACACACGAAAGGTTTCGAGGGATTTACAGTTAAGGAAGTTATTAACAAGATGAAGAAGCTTAGACAAAAATATAAAACTGAAAAGGATAAACGTAAGAAAAGCGGAAATGGTAGGTGTAAAAACTGGACGTTTTTTGACAAGATGGACCGAGTTCTGTCGACGCGACACAACGTGAGCCCCCCATTCATCGTGGACACATTGTCAAGTCAAATTGATGGTGACGATTCTGTGGGTAAGTTTTGTGTAATATAGTAGAGTTTTGTGTCTAAAATGACTACTAAGTGAAATCCCAGTGATTCACTTTTAGGGTGGGAATAAGTGAAAGAATAAGGAGATGGCTCATGTAAGTTTAATTTATTTAAATGTTGGGAAATTCCTCGCATATAGTGATGCAAGTATACCTATCAAACACCACACTACGTCTTCAAAAACCAATTACTGATAATTACAATCATTGTCAAAGTAGATTTTAGTAGTATTTTATCTCATTGTGACTACTTCATTTATTCCAAGTATAAAAACAAAATCAATAAAAAGGGCAAATATGCATTCTCATGTACCTTTCCCTCTTTCTTTTAGTGGATACTCTTGTAGAAAAATATGGCATGGGCCATATTACAACAGTTAAGTGTGACACTTGCACTTATGAAAAAGAAATACATTCAAGTGGTGTGCACGAGACTGAAGGTGGAAGTCTTAAGGTGTATTGTGAGGATGATGCTTTCATCTGTCCAAAGTGTAATAAAGATGAGCCGAAAGGTATTACTGATACATTAACTAGCTATCATTAATCACATTTCCAACTACAATAATAATAACAGCAACAATAACATTAAAAGCAACAATAATAATAATAATAATAATAATAATAATAATAATAATAACAATAACAATAACAATAATAATGATAATGATAATGATAATGATAATAATGATTATGATAATGATAATGATAATAATGATTATGATAATGATAATGATAATAATAATAATAACAATGACAATAATAATAATAATAATAATAACAATAACAATAATAATAATAATGATAATGATAATAATGATTATGATAATGATAATAATAATAATAATAATAACAATGACAATAATAATAATAATAATAATAATAGAGTACAAACACTAAAAGTGTGCAACATAAATACCACTAAATACTGCTAAATTATGCAAATTATTTTGTTCTCTATTGTTTAATCAACACTATTTAGTGGTAAATAGTACAAAGTATTGCACACTTTTAGTGTTTGTACTCTAATAATAATAATAATAATAACAATAACAATAAAAATAACAATAATAATAATAATGATAATAATGATAATGATAATAATAATAACAATGACAATGATAATAATAATAATAATCATGTAAATTAATTGAACTGAAATGAATTAAGTTAGCGAGTGCATAACTGTTAGTATTTTTGTGTCTTTTTAAGATGTTGTTGAAGAAGTTGAGGAACTTAATACTGAAGTTAAATCATCTGATGAAAACACTACTAAGCCAGTAGATGAAAAACCTAAAATTAGTTTGAGAAACAAGAGGAAAACCAACATTGAAAAATCTCTAGATGCTGTGTTTACGAAATGCCAGGAAGCTTCAAATGAAGAATATCTGAGGTACATTAGATCTACAAATCCAATTTGGTAATATCAAAAGGTTATATTTTCAATCTTGTTTAATTTAAGGTTGCAACAACTTGAGGAGCACAGATACATGAAAGAATTAGAGTTCAGAACTCAACAGAGAAGAGAAGAAAGAGAACATGAGGTTAATATCATGCGATTGTTCTTAGGTTCCCAGTTCTCAACAGGAACAGCAATGCCTAATTTCAATCCACCAGATTTCTACAGTCAACCCTCCAGTTCTCCCTCTAATACTTCTTACAGTACATGCAGTACTAGTGACGACAAAGTTTACTTTGAATTGTAATAGTTATTACATTCTGATGTTGAAGCAAATTGTTAAGATTGAATCATGTTATGTTATGTTATAATGGTATACAAATGAGTGCATATGTGGCAGTTGTCTTTCCAGTGCAACTGAATTTTACCAGGCCCACTGAAAGCTTTTAGCCAATCAAAAACCAAGACTTAAACACAATATTATTGTGAATTTTTGATTGTCTGATTGTCTGGGAAACTAGGGTGGCCTTCAATTGATATGTAGAGTTTGTTTCATTTTTGACATGCAACCATAAGTTTGTGTTTAATTAAAGATAGAGTTTGTAAAGCAAATGAATTTCTTCATATTTTGGCTTTAAAACAGGAATATATATATCTTATTAAACAGTTTGGTGTGTAATATGGCTGGATATTTTACAAGTGAAATGCTTTAAATATTTAACGAGCCATTCGGGAAGTCAAAATGCAAGTTAACAAGTAAAATATCTAGCCATATTACACTTCAAACTGTTTGAAAAGTTTTTTGTTATACAATCAAAAGGTTTTTGTTGTTCAGTTATAAATATTGTTATTCAGCAAAATATTGTGTTACCGATGAGGCTAACCATAAATGAGTAATATTATCCCTGAATATTTTTATTCGATCCAGCCCTACTCCTGTGCTATTTTTACTCATCTATGACTAGCTGGATAATAAAGAGAAGTATGGGAGCTAGTGTGTTCACACATTTTATTGCTAATGATAACCTACAAACAGTAAGATATTGAATATAAAAAAAAGATATTGAATAAATGTATATCTTTTGAATACAATGTTTCTAGTGAAATGTTACAGCTATGTGAAATGTTCCAATCACACTTGATTTATAAAATCACATTTCATTACCAACAATGATTTATTTAGCTCTTAACAGTGATCACTGATTGGACATAATGTACTGTGACAGTGCTTCTCTGATGTCAGTAGCATCTTTTATCATTACTTGATTGTCAGCAAACACACAGAGATCTTGAACACTTAAAGGGTGATTAGCATCAATTTGCCACACAGGAAGGAACTCATTGTTTTGTATCTCACATACATTATGCATGATACATGAAGCTGTTATCACAATGACGAGGGATGGCACTTCCATGTCTACACGTTTAGAAAATCGCACAAACCTGCCTTTCCATCTTCCAAATGTATTCTCAACAGTCATCCTTGCACGACTTAATTGGTAATTGAATGTTTTCTGTGTATTTGGTGTAGCATTGTTTTCTGGATATGGTTTCATTAACCAACTCATTAAAGGATATGCAGGATCTCCAATAAGAACTGGATTTATATTTTGCCCATATATTTGTTTGCTACAGTTCCCTGAGAAAAGTTCGTTATTGTTTCCTTTTGCATATAGTGTAGAATTTGATAGCACCCTTGCGTCGTGAACACTGCCTGGCCATCCTACGACTATGTCTCTGAACAAGTATTGGTGATCGACCACAGCCTGCATTATAATACTATGAAACCCCTTTCTATTGACATAGACTTGTCTCCACCATGTCAAACCAGGCGAAAGAACGAGGACGCATCCATACTTCCCGTAAACGTGGAGGGTACAAACAACTTAAGATAGCTTGTACAAGGAAGAATCGTCGCTTTTTTATCTTCATAAGAAGTGGTAAATATCGTGGTCTGATCGTTTTGTCGTTGATTTGCCTTCGTTTCATTCTAACCAACCAAAATGCTGCCATTCGGTCCATTCGCACACGAGCATGAGTATCCGCCATTTTGAAAATGTTCGGGTACACCGCTGATAATTAGGAAAGCAGGCTCAGAAATGTAAGAGTGCCGTACCATTTTTCGGGGTGCCCATCAAAAAATCGTCGCGAAAAAATAATACAAGTTTTTGTCGTCTAAATGCCAAGTGCCGTGCCCTAAATGATCGGCCGGCGTACCCAAATTTTGGAGTGCCGTACCAAAACTGCTTGTCGTGTACATGGGCCTTTAGTGTTGGAACCGCTATAACTAAGTATAAAGTGTTCACAAAATAAAGTTGAGCTTTTTTCAAGCGTGGAAAACTTCGCAAAGCGGCCATCACAAATTCACTGTTTAGCTCGGCTGTTAGTTGGTTTGTACATGACAATATCAGTCGTTTTGACATAAAAACTTCAACTCCAATCATTACCTGCACACACCAGAACTACTAGAAAAACTTTCTCCTGGTTTTCGTAATAGTGAAGAGCATCGGTGACTTCAAAAGCATGTACAAGTGCTCACTTGAATCAGGTGTTTTGAGTGTTAAGCTAAACTCATTGTAGCTAGCAGCGAATGTAGTGCAAATCACGATCTTTGCGACTCTTCCTTCGCCAGCCCATGATTTCCACAATAAAATACATTCTCTTGTATTCTAGTTTTCAATTTAAAGTCATTTTAACAATCCATAAGCTAGATGCAAGAAAGTAATCGCCAACTTTTTCGGTGAATGTGGTATTTCACAACACCGCGGCTCGATCGATATTTTCACGATTCCTCCACGATTGTAAAATCCGACTGTTTACCGAAAATTCTGCCCTAGCAACTGGGAAAGAACCTCGACTCCATGCTGCCTTTTTAAAAAAATTATTTTAACCCCTTTGCTGAGGTCGGAGATGATCATACTTTTTACTGTAGTTGAACAACAAAGTAAAGTTTATATATTCGAAGAAAAATAAAAATTTTCTCCCATGGCTGATTTACTACGCGCGAAACTAAATTTGTCACGTGACCGAGTTTCATACCTTGTCGAAATACCTCTCTCTTCAACACCGCGCGACTTTGAAGAAAAAATTGCTTGCAAAAAGCCACAGGAATCCCATCCGCGAGCTTTCAAACAAATACACCACAGGAACCCCACCCGCGCGGTCAATGATTTTATTCCAATATTGCGCTCGGCGCGCGGTTAAAAATAACTTAATTGTCATTAAAAAAGATCCTCAAAAGCAATAGTTGGGCTGCCTGTGGATTGATGATAAATATTTTTAAAGAATGACCAACAAAAAATATTCTAAACTGTTATAAATAAATAATATGTTCTTGCAGTTTGGTTAAGTACTTTTAATGTGCTTTATGTATATTTGCATGTAGAAGTTTCACCAAAAATGTTGAATTGTGCATTCCAAGACTGAAATACATTGTTGGTTTCAAAGGTAGCAAATATAGATTGATTTGCATTTCATATGAAGAAAATATACAAAACATAACTCTAAATACACTGTACTCAGTGACATAATGGCATAAATTGCACAATGCATTTTGGTATTGCATGGAATGTACTATTCAGTATTCATAAGTCAAACTCTTTCTGGAATAGTTAATATATATTGTATATACCGTATATATGTATATATGTATGATTACATTTCCTATTGCAGAAGAATTTGAGCACATATTTATACAAAAATCTAATTTAATTAACATCCAGATAAACTAGTATTTTGAGTTTTGCATCTCATTTATATTTGTATATTTGATTGTATAAATGTGTACCACAATCATTCTGTACTTGAGGGTATGCATGTAGAATTACTTTTATACTACATATTCTCAATTTCAGAAAGTTTGTGGTTTATGTATATATAATTATACCAATACCTATTATTCGGTGTATCTTTTTTATGATTTTTTTATATTTACATGTGTTTAGAAGGATAAGAACATTCATTGCAGAATGTTAAAGTTAGGAGAGTAGGTTTGAGCCCATGTACTATACTGTATATATTTATTTGGTTCTATCTTCTGATGATGTCGGCGTCCGACAAAAGCTCAAGATCCAAATAAATAAATACAGTAGTACATGGCCTCAAACCTACTCTCATAATTCATTGCAGTGTTTTGAGTTTGCATCTTTTTAGATAATTGGCCTTAGTGTTACTACAAGGTGTGCTTATACTGCAATCAAGTATATATATATCAATATAATGAAAACGGGTCGCAATGTTTTTAAGCGATTTTAGGCGATTTTAGGTGTTTTAAGGCGATTAAGTGCGTTTTAAGGCGATTTAGCGCGTTTTAAGGCGATTTAAGGCGATTTAGCGCGATTTAAGGTCCGGGGGCAGGCCTCACATAGTCCCTGCTGAAAATCCGAAGTCGTCCTAAGCTCGTCATGCAACTTGTGGGCCGTAGCGCACTGATAAATGAGCGATTTGCCGTGCCCGGTCGGTAAAGAAACAAAGGTATCTTGTCCCAAGATAAATTCTGTTATTCCTCTCTCTTGATAAGTCGATAATTGAAATTTCTTCAAGGAAAATAGACTTTCAAACACGTCAGTTATAGCCTTACGAACGGTCGCCACCATATTATACTTGTGGGCGTAGTTTTGATCATCGGAATAAATCATTAATTCAACCGTGCGCACAAAAGCAAGTTTGACCGGAAGCAAAACCAGTTTGACTAGCCCCGGGTCTTGGGCTAGCGGTACATGAAAGAAACGACAGGCTTTCGGCAGAGTCTCTCTTTCCTTTCTCTCTCACGGGGAAGGAAAAAGGAGACTCTGCTCGCAGGGTAGTCACAAGACGGCAATGTTTTATTTTCCGAACGTTTTCGTCTCTGTTCAATCGGTATCTTGTAGACGGACCGAATAGAAATACTCGAATCGAGTCTTACACTAAACTGAAATAATCTTTTGTCCATCCCTCCATCCCTCCATCCCTCCATCCCTCCATCCCTCCATCCCTCCATCCCTCCATCCCTCCATCCCTCCATCCCCGCATCCCTCCATCCCTCCATCCATTCCTCCATCCATCCCTCTATCCCTCCATCCCTCCCTCCCTCCCTCCCTCCCTCCATCCATCCCTCCCTCCCTCTCTCCATCCCTCCATCCCTCCATCCCTCCATCCCTCCATCCATCCATCCATCCATCCCTCCATCCCTCCATCCATCCATCCTTCCATCCCTCCATCCATCCCTCCCTCCCTCACTCCCTTCATCCCTCCATCCCTCCATATTACATTTGTGCGCGGAGCTAGAGTTGACACTCAAATAATTAAAATAAAAAAAACGCTTAAGTGACCATGTGTTTTAACACATTTAAAAATTGTTATTTTTGTGATATAATTGGAATTCTTATATTTGTGATATAATGATTCAGTCACGTGAAGAAGGAGGCAAAAGATCATATTTATCAGTCGAGTTTCAGCGTGTAGAATGTGGGCTTGCTGTGTTATTTTTAAATCCCGATTTTCCCGGGGAACTCGCGGGAAATCTTGCGCATGCTCTGTTAGTTATCGAGTTGTTATGTAGGAAAACGTAACGATTTATTTCTGGGAATTTTTGAAGTAACAGTGTCGTAGTCGTTGTCGACCTAAAATCAGAGATTCAAAGAAGGTTTTTTGTCAATTAGGCTGGATAATAACGTAAGTGTGCTTTTTGATTGTCATTTTAGAGTATTTTATTCTTTAGCAAACATATTTGCGTGCCAAAGTTACATCTAGGTGTGAAATATTCAAGTGATTTGTACAGGTAGATCACGCGAAATGGAAGAATGTACCCAGTTCTTCGAAGTGCTGAGGGATCATTTTGTTCTAAAAACAAAACCGTTTAGATTGACTACAAAAACTGTTAGCTACAAAAATTGTTTTAGATTGACTGAAGCCTTATCGTTGTGTAATCAACGTTTGACAATTTGTAACCTTCCGAAAGCTTTTTCGATCATGAAGTTTGCTGTTTTCAAGTGTCTGAGAGATGAATTTGTTTTAAATAAACCTACTCACTTTCAAATTTGCATGCTTAGATATCTTTTAGTTCTTAAAGTGTACTCCACAATCCGTTTGTTTCAACTGTATTTGTGGGTTTAATTGTAAGGAGCGGCAAAAAAAGTTGCTGTCAATTGCTTCTTGTTCGCTTTTCACGATGACGATTGATCTGAAATTCCGAGTAAATATCCGAGTATATTTCCCGGTAATTTGATAAAAAAAATTGAAAAAAATCAATACATACATGAACTAAACATAACATGTACTAGCTCTTAAGCCTCTGTTGTTGGATAGGACGTTTAACATTTGACAGTTTAGTTTTTTTTTAGTAAAAGTCTTTGAGACAAGAAAGATTTTCCAACCATTAATATTCTTGATGTTTTATAAGCATAAATGCTTATTACCATACAATCTCTCACATACTTAACAATTAAACTGTAAACTTAGTTCACTTTTTACTACTTACAGTTGGTTTTAGAAAAGCGTGTATAAACAATGAGTTTTTGTACAAGAAGAAAAAGGGCATAACTAACGCTACATTGGAGGTTTAAAACGCGAATATAACTGGCTGCTTTTGGAAAAAAATGTTTCAATTTCTTTCAACTACAATATTTTAATTTTCAATTTAATGCTGATTCCAAATATGAAAAGAAAATGGAATGTCCCGAGCTCGTTTTAAAAATGGGATGTCCCGAGCTCGTTTTAGAGATAATTAAAGCATTTCATGGATAGCTATGTGCGAGATCTTAAAGCAATAATCGTGCCAATGGAAATGAAATGACAAAAAAAAACACCTTATTACTCAGATATAAGAAATTAGTTTTTTTCATACTTAAAAAGCACAAATGCCGGCTAGTGAATTATTGAACAATATAACATGGATATTTTTGATAACAGACAAAGAAATATCTTGATCTGTCATATATAAAGTCAAACAAAATGTAACCTTTGAAAAAAATTGAATATAACATTTTTTTTTGTTAAAGGCGCTGTTACACTATGCAATTTTCTCAGCAACTTGTCTCGCAATGCCGTTGCACACAAGTTGTTGAAGAATTGCACAGTGTAACAGTGGCCGTCTTGCAATTTTTTTGTTGCAGACAGTGTTGCACAAAGTAGAGTTCAGTTCTACTTTTTGCAACGGAACTCAGCAACTTGCAACGCCATTGCATGGTGTATCACCCCTTCAGCAACTTGTGTCGCAATTTTAAAGCATTTTTTTTCAAGGATGCATGCGCATATTTCCATTTCTCTTCCCTAGTCCCCCAGAACACCATGAATCAAGTTGCCAAGATTGCAATGCAACATTTTCAAGCATTACGAGACAAGTTGCTGTTCGGATATATTTTAGCTATGTGCAAAAACACATAGCCACTTTAATATAGAGCGAAAGCACTAGAACCATGAAATAAAAACAAAATAGTTACTAACTAATAGTTTCTATTTAGTGACTATTTAGTCAGTATCACTCAACCAGAAACATCAAATACAAAAGGAAACAATACCTCATTACAACTTTACTTGTCTTTTATAGTAATTAACAGTCGCTAAATAAGAACTATTAGTTAGTAACTATTTTTTTTTCCTTCATGTTTCTAGTGCTTTCGCTCTACAATAATAACAGATGTAAAAAGGTCAAATTAACACTGAATGACCAATTAAAAGTCAAACCCATCAATAATAATAATAATAATGTGAGGGCTATATTATGCCAAAGACCACTTTTAATTAGAAAAGTTATTAATATATAAATATTTCTTTTTTATTCTATTCTAGTTCAGCATCATGGATCGCATGGATCGCACAAATCGGATAGAAGACATACTCTCCAATGAAGATTTTAAGAACCAACTCATTAAAGAAGTCTTTGACAAAGAGTTAGAACAAGCTGGGTCACTTTCAGGTAACCCTGAAGCGTACCTTTCGGGATATCTGAAAGAAATTGATGAGAAACGCTTTGAGGATATTTATAGAAAATTTAAGAACTACTCTTCCACATCGAATAAGAGGGTTCCTAGTACAAATGGTGAGAAAGAAAAAGCGAGCCTTGCAACAGGCATTGCAGTGGGGTCTGGCAATGGGAATGTAACTGATGTCTTGGATTCTACACAAGAAACAGATGATGTATCTAATGATGAAGAAGCTAATTTGCCTGATGCAGTAATTAATGAAGATTTAGAAGAAATAGGCATTGCTGTTGCTAGTCCTGTTGAGGAAGATGGCGATGACAATGATGAAAATCATGAAGTTGTTGGTGAAATAAGTGATACTGATAGCTCAGATTCAGTAGCAAGAGAGAGAAGTTCAAGTCCACAAGGAGCTTATCCACCCCATCTTTCTTGCTGTTCTGTTCCCTGTCAGGTAAGTTTACTTATCATGTTTGATGGTCAGAAAGGGTATATTTTACTCTTTGCAAGGTTCACAGCTTTGTATAGAACACTTTAAATGTAACCTAATTTGGCATGAAGATAGCTTGAGGAAATCTTCATTCAATGGTATTGGTGTCTCACTTCTGATTGACAGGATGACACCCTATCTAATTCCGATGAATGGTTCCAAAGTTATCACTAATTAAAGAAACTCAAATTTCCTGCTAAATGTGTAGTTCCAGAAAAAATCAATACCCCCCTCTTCTCCCCCCCTCTTCTCCCCCCCACGGAGGGTCAAATTTTCAAAGGAGAGGGGGGTATAGAAATGTATTTTTCCAGAGGGTTACATGGGATATATTTAGTACCATAATTCGCTATCGGCAACAGGAAACTAAACCAAAGAAATACTCTTGCTATTAAAGTGGTTTGAAATTGCTTGTTTTATAGCTTTCGAGATTGCCCATGCGTTCATTTCAATGCTTCCTCTCTGTAAGTTGCATTTCATATTTCGAGCAAGACAAAAAAAAGTAAAAAACGTTTGATTTTCACTTCTGATTTTGTTAGTTATTGTGCATAATTTTTTTCTTGGAGATACCAACCAGTTTGTAGATAAATCTTGCAGATTTAGCCAGTTTATTTTTCTCGAAAATATGCTGAAGAGCGCGAGTCCTGGTGGCACTGTTGTGGCCTGAAGGCCAATCCACACAAGCACAGTTTATGTTACATACTTACATCAGACATTGTGATTCATAGCAACAAACTGTTAAATAATTTCATAATTTGTTTTTGCTTTTTATAATCAATAGCAGTTAAAATGTCATCCTTCTACAGTGCTTCTGCGAGCTAAACAAACACTACACGTACTGGTCGTTGATAAACTTTATGTGGCATTTAATTGACACATGAACAGCAAGGCGCAAATCGAGGGACTGGGAAAGACTTGGCTGCCATTTTGTCTTGCTCCAAATAAGAAATGCAACTTAGAGAGAAGAAGTGTTGAAATAAATGCCTGGAAAATCTTGGAAGCTATACAACAAACAAGAGTATAATAGCAAGAGTATTTTTGCTTGGTTTAGTTTCCTGTCACTTACAGTGAATTACGGTATTATACATATCCCATGTAACCCCTGGAAAAAAACGTTATTATACCCCCCTTTCCCTCTGAAATTTTCTACCTTTGGATCTGTCCCACCACCCAAATACACCCCCCCCCCCCCCCCCCCTGTTTACATTTACACGCTTTATGCAAATATCGACTTTCAAATGATCTAATTGCAGGGCTTAAAATAACGGACGGCCAGTTGCCGGACATGATGACCGGCGTGATTGATTTTAGCTCGGACATCTGCCGATCTTGGCCGGACAAAAAATTTTTTTTTTAATTAATAAAAAAAATAAAATAAAATACGAACTAGTTTATACAGGACCAAATAACTGATTTATTACAAGTTATTACAAGTTAATTAATTGTTTCCAGCTACAGAAACGCGCATCTGTGGCGTCGGAAAATGAAGACCTTGTTCCCAAGATCATGAAAAATCTACATTTTAAAAACTTTAACAAGAGAAATACTTTATCTTTAGAAAAAATAAATAATTATGCTGAGATAACAGTCCACACATTTACGCAGTCTTAAACTGTCATATTTTATAAAAAAATTTACTATAGTTGTATACCACCATATCAATACAACAATTAAAATTCAACTTAATTAGTTTACCTACCTTTTTATCTCCCTATTCGCCTTACGAATTTCACCCATACACCACAAACCTTTCCACGACTGACCCTCCTCAATTCACATCCACTATCCGCTGATACAACACTCCTTTTTGAACTACATCTCGCCGTCCTTCCCTACACATTCCGCATACTTCCACAGCACTCATGGCGGCCATCTTTACAAGAACCATTCCCTCTCCCCGGGATATACACAGGCAACCCACACCACAGGCAACCCAATACCCACTACCATCAGCCAGCTCACATATCCAGGCAAAGTTACACCACACCCCCTATCATATTACACTAGTCCTTTCCATCACTACATAGAGAGATACGACATGCGCTTCTTTAAACAAGCAACAAAAACCACCTCAAGTAAGCCACAAATCACCACATTCTCAATCACTATTCCATAATTATTTCACCAACAACCCCCACCCACCAACCCACCCTTTTTCTACCCTAAACAGGACTTCTCTCCAGTAGTTGAGGACGTGTAGGACAAGACCTCTAAGCGCTTCCAGGTTATGAAACACGTTTGTTCCTCAACTGCAGTCCCATATCTTGTCCCTGATGATTTTTATGGGACTGTCTCAACTACTACGTAAAACTCTCCATATTTACACCACATTTCGGACCTAGAGAAGTTCTGTTTCCCCTCTAGTGAGCTCACGATTCCCCCATATCAACTACACGCCCCCATTTCACTTCTAACTCTTAACTCACGATCTTTTAACCATTTATTGAAATTCACTATCCATTTTTACACAAGTATACGCCATCTATATCCTCCACCACGCTTTTTCACTTCATTCTCCGTACAATCTATTCACTATCTATACAAATACAATTGAAATAATTTCAAGTACGCACGTGCTTCAAACCACACGCTTATCCTCACACAACGATTTTTCCTCCCGTACGGACCTTTTTAGCCTGACAGAGACAAAACACAGCCTTAATC
Source organism: Metridium senile (assembly GCA_949775045.1). Classification (NCBI taxonomy): domain Eukaryota; kingdom Metazoa; phylum Cnidaria; class Anthozoa; order Actiniaria; family Metridiidae; genus Metridium; species Metridium senile. Next base: position 4,339,033 of record OX459103.1, on the reverse strand, counting down.
TGGCCTGAACACCGTTCTGATGGCAGAACGTGAGCCGAACATGAACCTGACAAAATCCAATTCAGGTTCTGAGCTAACGAGCCTAACACATTATGGCTGATGTTACGGTCCTGATCAGTCGGACAACACTCTAACACGAACCTAACACAAGCCTAACACCAATATAAAATCCGAATCAGGCTCTGAGCTAACGAGCCTAACACATTATGGCTGCATGTTACCGTCCTGAACAGTCGGACAACACTCTAACACGAACCTAACACAAGCCTAACACCAATATAAAATCCGAATCAGGCTCTGAGCTAACGAGCCTAACATATTATGGCTGCATGTTACGGTCCTGAACAGACGGACAACACTCTAACACGGACCTAACACAAGCCAACACCGATATAAAATCCGAATTAACACTTGTGAAACTAGTATCTAATTAGCGTGTGAAACCAAAGTTTTTTCTTTATACGCATAAATTATCGTTGATAAATTGTCGTGTGAACACGTTTTTAACCAATCATTTTTCTGATTTTTTTCACGTGATAGAAGTCACGCTAGACCGATTTTAAAATTACGACTATTGCGAGAACCTCAATGGCGTCGTTCACACGGTATAAGTTAGCTTTTGTGAGCTCTTTAGTCAACATTTTGCAATAATTTAAGCAAGGAAATTGCAAAACAATCTTGTTGGTTTGTATAATAGTAGGTGAGTTTTGTAATAAAGTCATTTAAAACAAACTATTAACGTGAATTTGTTCTTAAAGTTTTAAATATGTCCGCTAACAATGAGGTTGATTTAAATGTACTTTTTCACTCTGATGACAAAGAAGATTTCGAAGGTTTTGGTCCTGATGAGATCCAAGAAGCTTTTCAGCAGTATTTAGGGTGAGTGAGTGAAGAAGACAGCGATGAAGATGAGGAAAACACCGATGATACTGCTTGCGAAGTGGGCACCGAATTCGAGGACGAAGGCAAGCATGGAAACCAACAATATATATATGTAGGAGCAAATTACCGCCTGAATCAGGCCTGACTACAGCCTGATTATTCGCGATGATTGACAGTGCTATTTCAATGCTCTTGTCATGCTCTTGTCACGCTTCGTTCGCTTTTTGCAACGCTTTAAATGTTAGGCCCTTGTTATGCTCTTTTTCGCTCTATTTCATGCTGTGTTCATGCTCTTTTTTGCTCTTGTTAGGTTCTCTGACTTTCGCTCTTGTTTGGTGGTTGTTAGTTTCGTGTTCGGCTGATTTGTCCGGCCATTGTTAGGCTCGTGTCCGGTCAAACATTTCCGTACGGGCTACCCTATCATTTATACAATACATCGTTACCAACACAAGAGGATAAAACGAACAAACGCTTTTTCAGAAAAGTTCAATAGCAACACTATCAAAACACGTACACCAATTCAAGAAACATAAACATAAACATAAACTTTTTATCATAAACTTTTAATCACAATTATACCTTCTTAAACATCTAAGAAGAATTAAACAGACAAGCACTTCATACACGTTCAATCACAACACCCACAATGTACACACACGTTTATAGAGAAGTAAGAACGATAACATATGTGTCCTAAATACAAGCATATTCTCTATGTAAATAAATAAAGACTTTTAAACATATTTACATATTCTTACACATACATTCCATAGAAAAACATAAGCACTCAATAGGTACACAGATACTTTATAAAAAAAGTTTCACATATTTTTACACATGCATTTTGTAGAGAAAACATAAGCACTTAAGAGGTACATATATATTTTATAAAAAAAGCCAAGCAATATGTTCTATTTACTAACTACTACTACAGGTTATCAGCGAAGTCGGGGGCGCCTTGACGATTACGTGACATTTACAAAACAAACGTTACTAGGCAACAACGAATCTAACACGAAAACGAGGTGGACATTAAATGGCGGCTGACGAGCTTGTAGTTGAATTTGTACTGTATTTAAACGGAGATATTTACACTTAAAAACGAAAAAAAACATTGGAATAATCTAGTCAAAATCTTCTTAAATGTAATAAAAACTTAAATTTAAATTTCTAGCCGGTCACGATGACCGGCGTACTCGAAATTTGGCCGGACATCACTCAATTTTGGCCGGACATTGTCCGATGTCCGGCCGTTATTTTAAGCCCTGAATTGTTCTTTGATCTATAGAATGATATGTTTTCTGCTAATATTTTTATTGCTTTTCTGTTACTGGTTAGATTTCAGAAGTTCATATGTTTCTATTTCATGTCTAGCCCTATAGCTGTCACCCTACTAGCCAGACACCAATGGGAATCATAGAGGTAGGAACTTAATAAATAACCGTTTGTTGATGTTTTGGTCAACGATATATATGCCACTCTTATGCATGTTAATCATTCTTTATATATATATTTTTTCTCTAATAGATAATTATGTAGTCCCTACAGTATTATATCAATCATATGGGTAATTCCATGATTATAGACGTTACATTTGAAAGCATTTTTTAACTTAAATTCCATAGAAAATTTAGAAAAAGGCATGAATTTGCTAATTTAATTCCTTTTGATAAGATACTTTGGGATAATTGAGCCTTGTTGGTAAGTGGATGAAGAATTGCTCTTGCAGACCTCAAATCTTTAAGAAAATATGAATTTATAAGTTTTGTCAAAAAACAACCAGTGAACATTTTCAATATAAAAATGCTCTGATTTTTTTCTGTGCAATGGGTACTATGAAATTAAGGTAGCATGTTGATACTATTAAATCAATGTTTGTTTTGTTTCATTTTTAGGCAGTATTTCAACAAAACAAGACTTTGTCAATTCAAAAAACACACCTACAACAAGAAGTATCAAAGCATGGACAGGAAATTGCCAGTTTTGAAAGGAAACTTAATGAAACTGCTGAGGTTTGTTTTGTATATAGACTGTTTGTCAAGGTTTAAACTAATGAAGAGTATTTGCCATCCCAGCCCCGGTGTCAATTAAAAATTGAGAAAATAAATGGAAATAGAATAGTCATTATAAGACATGATCACATGCACACAATCTTTTTATTGGTTGTCTCAGGCAAGAATGCATGTACTTAAAAACATTTGGACCCTAGCCTCCTGACAGTGTTTTTACACTAGCTATTTCGAAAATCGTTGTCACAGCCAAAGCTGCAGTCCATGCACACACTGAACCCTGCAAAGGATGTCAATATTTCTTCTCTTGTTATTAATTTATTCGATCATAGCATATTTTGGATGGACTTGTTTGTGTTATATGACCATAACACTGTTACAGTGACAGCTAGATGAAGAAACACTGATATTTCTTTAATAACATGTTATAAATGCAGGCTTTGCAGGCTAAGTTCAGAGTGTGGACTGTAGCTTTGATTGAGACAACAATTTTTGAAATACATGTACGTAGGTGTATATGCCAATGTTTCAAATGATATGTGTAGTCTTTCAAATCCCTGTTGAGAAATATGTATGTATGCTTTATGGTACATCACCTTACAATAAAATCACCTTAATTGGAATAATGCATGATGATACATGTATGTATGGTGGCAATGTTGATGGTGATGAGGATAATAATGATGATGATTAATAATGACAATTGATGATAATGTTACAGTGCAATTAACAAAACCGTGGGCACCCAGAAATATTTAAGAAATCATTTATTGTTCGTTGAACAACTCACAAACAACTCTAACTACAAAAAGTTTATCATAGAACACATCAGTCAAACTTCTTGCAGTGTTATAGTTGTTTGTGAGTTGTTCAAAGCACAATAAACAATTTTTTAAATATTTCTGGGTGCCCACGGTTTTGTGATTCGCACTGTAAAAGTGAAAATGATGATGATGATATTGATGTCTAGTGCTCTTTGCCATTTTATAGTTAACATACTTTATTCCTAGAAAAAAATATCTCCTTAGAAAAATAATTATAATATTATTGCAAGAAATTGAGACCACTTAATTATATATTTAAATTATTATTTTTTATTAAAGAAACTCCAACAGACTGAGCATGACAAGAAAGAATTAGACAGAACACTAGCATACCTTCGCAAGGTAAAGTATTAAGCAATTTATTATATATGTCGATATATATATGTAAAGGAAATCGCACATATTCACACAATAATATTGTTTTGTAATTAATAGGTATGGGTGATGTTATGAAGTTTCCATAATTTGAAGAGCCTATAGGCAAGTCAAATTTGAGAACTTTCAAATCATCACAAATATTTATTAATTAAGAATTATTTATAACAGTTATTTGCAATCGCAACTCACAACAGCATCTTGCAACATGCCACATGCAACAGCAACTCGCAACAGCAACTTGCAATAACAAATATGTATTTTTAACTCGTGGATCAAAGATCCTCGAGTTATTGGGATGGGGCTTTTGAACCGGAAGTGTCACTCACTCGCTCACTCACTCGCTCACTCACTAGACCGTCAGTGTAAACTTTTGAGCCCCAAGATCTCGGTCAGCGTACTTCGAGCACATGGATATTTGATTCGTCTGAAGGAATGATTTTTCGGTCGAAGTAATCGTGAATACTCTGATATTTTATGTGCTCACACCACACGATTCGCAGTAGAATTACAGTAAGTTTATGTCGAATGTTTTCGGAAATGTTCACTGTGAATTTTACTAAAGATCATGCAATTTACGAGCGCACTAAGCAAGCCAACTTATTATGATCAAATTTATCGAGATATCTTCCCTGCTATAAACAGAAGTTACTTTTTATCCATCCTTTCATAATGCTATGGAATGGATTCACAACCAGTTACAAAGGACGAAGCTGTTATTACTGGATATTTAACAGTATTGCCGGTAAGCATTCTTAGAGAGTACGATACACACTAGAAGTAAAGACAACAACAACATAGTTCAGTGATGTTGTAGGGTAAATATATTGCTTATTGTAATTATTTCTTTTATATTTTTGATTAAAGTAACCAGTTTATCTGTCAATAGTTTAATTTTATTGACTACTATTAATTCGTACAAATTCGAACGGCGATTCCCCTGCGTCAGGAGCATGGTCAAACCATGGTCAAACATGTTTTGACCATGGTAAACCATGGTTTTTGACCATGGTCGACCATGGTTTGACCATGCTGTGACCATGGTTAGACCATGGTCGACCATGAACGTTAAATTGCACTATTGCCAACCATGGTCAACCATGGTCAACCATACAACAGAATGACCATGGTCAAACATGGTCAAACCATGGTCAAAAATCAAAAAGTGACCATGGTCAACCATGGTCAACCATGGTCAAAACTCAAAAAGTGGCCATGGACAAACATGGTCAACCATGGTCAAAACTCAAAAAGTGGCCATGGACAAACATGGTCAACCATGGTCAAAACTCAAAAAGTGGCCATGGACAAACATGGTCAACCATGGTCAAAACTCAAAAAGTGGCCATGGACAAACATGGTCAACCATGGAAAAACATGGTCAAAAATCAAAAAGTGGCCATGACAAACATGGTCAACCATGGACAAACATGGTCAAAAATCAAAAAGTGGCCATGACAAACATGGCCAAAAATCAAAATGAAAATATCACACAATGAAATAATAATTCTAAAAAAATTAAATTATATAATGCCAGACATCATATATTAATAATCAAAATGAACATTCAGAAAATTCAACCATCTTTTTCTTTTTCTATTTGATTATTATACTTTGGTGTGATACAGTATTCTGTTATGGTACCTAAGATATGACTTGTATTTTTAATAATTAATGAAATCTATACATTTTGATCCACATGTTAAGTTCAATAATAATTTCCTTTACTACCAACTGAAAACCCATGAAAATCCTGTGAATTTATTCATGGCAAATTCACAGGAAAGTCAAATGTTTTTAATGTTTTTTTTTCACAGGCTTTTAACTCTGATAAAAAAACATATGAAAACCCCATGAAAAAAAACATGAATATGCAATTTTTCATGGCCATGAAAATTCTTGAATTTGAAGCAGCCCTTTGAAATACCCTTCTAAAACTCATGAATAATTAATGAAGAGAAAACAAAGACAAAATCATTAGCATGAAGGAGTTTGAAATCTGATGAAACACTTGCATAAAATTAAGCCAACTTCGCTTTGAATTTCTCCAATAATTATCCAATAATTTGAGAAGTAATATCCAACACTCGAAAGGGTGATTCATCAGGTTTTCAAACACCTTAAAATGGGCCCAAAAAAACTCGGCTGCGTCTCGTTTTTTCAACCCATTTTTCGGTGTTTGAAAACCTGATGAAACACTCTTTCTCGTGTTTCATATATTACATGAAAACACCATGAAATTTATAGTACAGATTTTAATGAATTTTTAATGGCACTGAAAACTTGCTGAATTCTTGGCCCATTAAAATACCATGGTTTTGCCATTAATATGCAATTTCTCATGGTGCCATGAAAGTTTCCATGGTATATTCATGGCATATTAATGCCCATGAAAATTACGACTGCCTGTTTTTTTCATGGGGTAATATGAAAAAAGCATTGGCCATTAAAATACCATTAATAACCCATGAAAGTAAACAATCAGCTGTTATACCTTGGTGCCAAATACCTGGGTTTTTTTCATGGGGTAATATGGAAAAAAAAAAAAGCATTGGCCATTAAAATAACATTAATAACCCATGAAAATAAACAATCAGTTGTTATACATGGGTGCCATACAATATTCATGGCCTATTCATGGCATATTAATGCCCATGAAAATAACAAATGCCTGTTTTTTTCATTGGGTAATATGAAAAAAGCCATTAAAATAATATTAATAACCCATGAAAATAAGCATGTTATGCATATGGGTTAATCAAGGAACTATTATTAGTATTACATTGTATTTAGTAACACAACCAGTGATGATAATTGCATTGAAATACATTACAACACTAAATGCAATTCCAGTATGTATTGAAGTACTTGACAGTCAAGTAACAAATATACTTTAGAATTTGAAATTTGAGCATTTGAATTCAGTTTGCATTTTGTATACAATTAGAATTATTTACATATTTACTATATAGAAATGTTTCAAATTCAACTTATTTTATTATGACACTATTAAATAAAAGACTATTACATATTATTGAAAATGACTGTTACAATAGATAAAGAATTGATCTTTGTAATTAGAATCAGTTAGTCATATGTACTCTGGCCTTCTTGAAGTCAACAATATATGTTGTAGATCTATAAGCAAAGGATATTATAAAGAAATCGCACTCACTTGTTAGGAAATTATCTTATTAGCATGATTTTATCCAGGATTTGATTGTATTAAATCATAAGAATATATACACCTACTTGTAAGAACCTTGTCATACGAAAAATAACATTTGTATTTAGTGGGTTAGGAATAGATTAAAACTTACAAAAGATGATCACTGAAGCTGAACTCTTTCTTTTGTACTTTTAATTTATTCCTAACACACTAAATACAAATGTTCTTTTTTCGTATGTCAACTTTCTTGCAAGTAGGTATAAGCGTTAAATTAAACAGTTTAAAATCCCGGTTATTCAAATTATTAGGCTGGATTTATCCGTTTCTTACCTCTTCAAAGACATTAATTTCATCAAATCATTTCGTTTAACCACATCAAATAGTTCCATCTACAGTTATAAAGTTCTCATAAGCAGTTTGGAGCGAGTTTGGAGCTCAGACCAAGAGTTTTAAGGAAGAAAACGCATGACCGATACACGACCGTTGATACTTCAGATCGACCGCCAGAACTGAACTAGATTCTAGTCCCCTCTCGGTTTTCAATGCGCATGCGTAAAATGTCCAAAAACAAAATGGCGGGACGAGAGATCGGTCGGTGCTTGGCTATGTAACTTGTATTGCTTCTAGCGTAATTACTTGGCCCCGGTTCAATGCTACGTTCAGGAATAATGATTTAAACAACCTACTCAACGTGTTTAGACTAATTGGAAAGACACCGATGCTTTTCTTGCTCTTATAAATAGTGCTTGAAGTTGGACAAGAAATCAAATATTGTCATCAGCGGTCGTCGCTTGGCTATGTAACTTGTATTGCTTCTAGCGTAATTACTTGGCCCTGGTTCAATGCTACGTTCAGGAATAATGATTTAAACAACCTACTCAACGTGTTTAGACTATTTGGAAAGACACCGATGCTTTTCTTGCTCTTATAAATAGTGCTTGAAGTTGGACAAGAAATCAAATATTGTCATCAGCGGTCGTCGCTTGGCTATGTAACTTGTATTGCTTCTAGCGTAATTACTTGGCCCTGGTTCAATGCTACGTTCAGGAATAATGATTTAAACAACCTACTCAACGTGTTTAGACTATTTGGAAAGACATCAATGCGTTTCTTGCTCTTATATTAAATGGTGCTTGAATTTGGACAAGAAATCAAATATTGTCATCACACTGAGTCCTTGGATATTAATTAAACTTGATGTGGGTTTGTATGGATACAAACATATTTGCACTGGTTATTTCACATTCTAACAATTTTCAAAATGTTCACGTTTCACATAACTTTTAGTAAATCATTACATTTTAAGTCTTCACGATTATGTTATGTTATGGTAGTGACCATATTATAATACATGTACTACCATAAAACTAATTGATATTAAAAAATATTATTATAAATTTTTATAAAAAGGGAATATGAATAAAAAAAGAAAAAAATATAATAAGGTAATTGTTAATACAACTATAATTTGTTGTTTCTGGTATTTGAAAATACAATAGAGTTCAGACTTTGCTACCACAAATGGTAAGGTAATTATTAGATGATTGTAATTTTTATTTTTTTGATTTATGCTCCCTTTTTACCAACTTTTTGACTGCTTGTATTTTTTCTGTAATACCACTAGTTTCGCCATGTAGGTTCAAGCATATTTTGCTAATTAAATCAAGCTTTTGTTGATTGAATCTTGGTTTTGCAGCTGTTGTTGAATTAGCAGCTTTTCCAGAAACTGATGAATTCAAAATCTCCCCATCAGAAAATAACTTTCTCATTAATATGGTGTTTTTTTTCAAGCTTTAGCCCTTCTTTTACTTTTTTACTCCGACGAAGGGCTAAAGCTCGAAATGTCAGTTAAGTTAAAACAACATTTTTACGGTGTTACAAATTTCATTATATTACCTATTGTTTACATCAAACACCGACGCAGCCTATTCTAGTTTACTCACTAGTACTAGTTTCAATCTATTTGCACCTACATAACTCAATTATATTTGATCATCTGAAAATGGTTTATCTGAGACCGATAGGAATTGTGGGAGCTATCATATTAGCTTGCTTGAATATTATAAAGCTTACTTTTGGAATACATCTGGTATCTGTGGAATTTAATGAAATTCCCATAATTGGTCTCAGATCAACTTCCAGATGATCTACTCAATTTGAAATAGGTGTATAATTATGACGCCATAACATGAATACATGATAAACAAGTAATTTTTTTGAAAAAACATGCAATAGATTAAAAAATTATGTTGCTAATTAACCAACACCCTTTGCAGTCATTGGATTGTTGACTGTAACCTTTGGTTGTGACAACAATTTTGAAAGTATATATTTACACCTAATTGCAAGAATTTTGTCAAATGTAAAAAGAACATTTATTTAGTAGTCTAATAACAAAGGAATAACAAATTAAAGAGTTCAGCTTGAGTGATCTTCTTTTGTCTTTTAATTAATTCCTTTCCCACTAAATTACAAAATCCAGGACAACGTTCTTGCAATTAGGTGTATGTTGTTACATGTTATTTGTTAATGTGTGCATTGGGGTATTGAAATTTAAAAGCTAAACACATAACATATACAAGAGTTAAGGAATACATTACATGCAACTACCATTATTCAATGTGAGTGTGTAAAACATGTTTGACAATGGTCGTTCATGGTCAAACATGGCATGTATATAAAAATTGCTTTATAAGCTTATTTAAAGTTTTCATTCCTTCTCTTATGATATTAGGGCTTATTGAAATGTGTCTTTTGACCAAAATAAGCAGTATTGGTGATTGTGATGAATCTATTTTAAGACCATGGTTATACATGGTATTTCATGGTCAAACCATCCAACACCAAAAAATGACTCTGCTGTGGTTTTAACAAATATTTCAGCATAAATGCCAAATTACTACTGTATTGAGCATTAAATGCCATGTATTTGTCCATATAGAAGGTGATTTTGTGTTTCATGTAATTGACCATGTTTGATCATTGTCGTTCATGGTCAAACATGGCATGTATAAAAACAATCTACCTTTAAGATAAAAATTGCTTTATCAGCTCATTTTAAAGTTTTCATACCTTCTCTGTTAATATTAGGGCTTATTAATGTGTCTTTTGACCAAAATATGCAGTATTGGTAATTGTGATGAGTCTATTTTAAGACCATGGTTATACATGGTATTTCATGGTCAAAGCATGCAACACCAAAAAATGACTCTGCTGTGGTTTTAACAAATATTTCAGCATAAATGCCAAATTACTACTGTATTGAGCATAATGTCATGTATTTGTCCATATAGAAGGTGATTTTGTGTTTCTATGTAATTGACCGTGTTGGAACATGGTCGTTCATGGTCAAGCATGGCAACTATAAAACAATCTACCTTTAAGATAAAAATTGCTTTATTAGCTTATTTTAAAGTTTTCATACCTTCTCTGTTAATATTAGGGCTTATTAATGTGTCTTTTGACCAAAATAAGCAGTATTGATATGTGACCATGTTTGACCCTGTACCATGGTCAGGACCTCCGTTGGGACCATGGTCAGACATCATGGTCAATACCAGGGACGACCATGGTCTACCATGGTTGACCATGAAATACCATGGTACCATGGTCAAACTGACGCAGGGGTTGAAACAGGCGATTCTCGAGCTCTTAGCTTCTTGCACAGAACAACAAACTTATTCGCAAAACTTACATCGCTTCACCCTATTATCTAGCAGTTCAACTTAACGATCTATGTATATGTAGATGAAAGTAATATTTCTTTCTTTACAATATGTGAGATAACGTGATCGGTTTTAAACCTCCAGGTTGACCTCGACAACAACAAATAAACAGCTAAAACGGCCTTTCTAAAAACTACACCCAACAGCCCAAATCGCCTCAAATATAACACCAATTGCTTCAATGACTATCTATTTTGCTTTTTCTGGCGTTTATTTTGCAAGAACAACTTAATAACACTGTTTCTTAGACACTCTTTGAACTCGCATGTCTCTCTGCACGAACCGAAGATCGAACCAGGTAAATATCAGACTTGTCAGCGGATCACGGACTGAGGGAACGACGGACCGTAAGGGAAACGGAGGACAACCAAAAAAATACAAATAAAACAACAACATTGAATACTTTTTTTCGCTTAAAATCATCTCAAGCTAATCCGAGAAAATAATTACATAATCGTAATGGAGCGGTCTAAACTGTAAGCGCTTTCAAAATGTTCTAATTATGATCCACGAGTTGGCCATAGGTGGCCTTTGATTAATATTAAGGTGATATACTAATAATAAGTTTGTTATACTAAAACTAGTCGAAAGTGCTGTGTAAGTGTAGTTTTATTATGTTGCCCTGTAATGGCCGCCTTACAAGCACATGTCATCTGCGCACATGCGCACTACAACATTTTATAAGACACAACAATAAATATATTGGCAATTCCATGATCATGGACGTTATTCATTTGAAGGTATTTTTAATGTAAATTCCATAGAAAATTTACAAAAATGCATGGATTTGCTAATTGTCCTTTTGATAAGATTCAAATGTACAAACGACAATTTGCGCTCGTTGCTATAAGAATAGAGCAAGACGAATGCATGAACATTTGCGCGAGATAAAAAGGAACGATCTGCCTTAGCGGAACACACTAGCATGATTGGATATGATGTCTTATGGTCCGACACTACTATAGTTGGACAAGAATTGCACTGGTTGCAACGGCGATGGAAGGAGGCATTACATATCAGCTCCAACAGAAATGTGTTAACAAATAGAGACAGTGGCCTTATGGTGCCTAATGTACATAAACCTCTTTTAAGAAAAGTCAGAATTATTTTATTTTGTATTTAATTGTAACAATATTTATTTTTACTTTCAAGGATCACACTATTTATTTATACACATTTTTATCATTATTTTCACCACTCACACTTTCGTTTTAGTTCTGTAGCTCGGCACATATTCATGTATTTGTCTCGCTCTATTCTTAGCACGCGCATAAATTGTCGTTTGTACATTTGAATCCTCGCATGTAAATAAAGTAGCTCATTCATGCCCTGAAGACGGACGCTAAGTCCGAAAGCTTGGTAACAATAAAATAAATTTATTCTATGTGGTAGTAACAAAGATTTATAATAACAAATCTTGTTGTTGTAAACTCTATTAATGATGATTATGTATGTCACATTAATATGTACATATTTAAAACTGACAACCATCTTGAGATAGGCTATATATTGCTAGCCTCCTCCGCAGGCATCTCTTCTTTCTTTCATCTTTGGGCTTCCTGTGTGGCTTCCTAACTATTGCCTAGTCCCTCTCTAGTAGCAGCACAGGAAGCCCAAATCCAAATTAGATCACAGAGACGCTTGTGGAGGAGGCTTATATATTTCCATGTTGGAAATTAATGCTGTAAAGTGAGTGGTGCCTCAATCATCAGATTGCATACATTCAAGATTGAAAAATTTGAATCATTATTTCATGTTTTCTGTTTATTTGTAGGAGTTGGCGGAACGAAAGGAAAAAGTAAAAAATTTGGAAAAAGAAATCCAACTTCTTAACAACAAGTGTAAATTAACTGATAAAGCATATGAGGTGAGTCCAAATAAAAAAAGATAATGCAATGCAGTAGATGTATGAGGGGTCAAAAGTATGAATGAATTTCTTAGAAATGTGCAACTAAGTCATAATTATTAATTTAATTTAGCAAAAAAATTTTCAATGATTTTTTATTTGAAGAAGTCTCTGCATATGGCAGATTATTTGTAAGCTACAATCTTAAGGACATAAATAGTTGACACTCACTGTAAATGCTTGATACTATCCATTTCACAACCATTTTCTTCCCTCCCTCCCCCACCCCTGAACAATGTTGATATTCCTGAGAAAGAAACACCTTCAGGGAACACAACATATTGCATTGGGGGGAGGGGGGTATCAAAATACGATCATTCTAGTGATATTTAGCGACGAAAATGCAAAAAAATGCTTACGTTTTCAAACAGTGTCAACATTTATGTCCAAGATTGTACTCACATATATGTTTAATTTTCAAAGTAATGTTGTTTTTAGATGGAAAATGCTATTGCAGAGTGTCTGAAAGATTTACCCAAAGAAACAGAGCAAAATACTCAGGTATTATATAATTATAGTCAACATTATCAGCACTCCATCATCATCACAATTTATATCATGATCACTGTAAAATCATTGTAATCATATTCCCTGCAAAAAAAATGTGGAATTGTTAATTAATCAGTCCTAGAAATTCCTACCGGATTTCATTCTTCAAAATAAATATTTAAGGAATTTAAGAATTGCAGTTAACTTGGTTCAGGCTTGGAATTGCTGGGAAATTCTAGGAACATTTCCAATTGTTAGCTACCACTGCGAAATGGATTCCTAGATTACTAGGAGTTCCTAGGAATTCCTAGGATTTCCTAGGAATTCCTAGGATTTCCTAGGAATTCCTAGAAACTTCCTAGAAAATATAATCTCATAAATCAGGTGTGAAAACCCATTTCCTAGTAATTCCTAGTAATTCCTAAAAATCTGAATGGCAGGGGAAGGTGTCAAAAACTATCCTAAGCATTCCTAAGAATTCCTAGGAATTCCTAGGAAGAGTACTTAGACTTCCAAATTATATTATTTTAATATATTAAAAACTTGCTAATTATAAGAATTATTGATTTAACTTTTTAGCAAGTGCTCTGTGTCCACTTTTTGTATACAAAAAATATACAAAAGTAAAACTTGATAAATATCACAGAAAAAAAAGTAAAAAAAAAATTAATGGTATTTATTATAAACCATGATTTCATAAAAACCATCAATTTGAAGAATATGTTTGATGTCCTGATCTTATAATATCAAACACAGACAAGAGAGGACTTATTTTATTTTTAACAAAATTTATAATCTTCCATACACTCCTTGTTTTTAAAATGACCTTGAATCAATAGTTTGGGCTCCCTGTGGTTAGTTCAGCCGAGAGAGGAATAGAATCTAGTTCAGTTTTTGGCGGTTGATCCGTGAAGTTGCAACTGACGTTCTTATCAAGAAATGCGCTTTTTCTTCCTTAAAACTCTTGAAAAGGACTCCAAAACACTTATGGGAACTTTATAACTGTAGATGGAACTATTTGATGTGGTTTAATTGAATGATTTGGTGAAATTATTGTCTTTGAAGAGGTAAGAAACGGACATTGCTGTAACTGCTTATATTTCTTATAAGTACAATTGAAAAGTTCATATTCATCTACCTATTCTTTGCTTATATAGATCAACAACATGGTTAAATTGAAGAAGACTATATGTAACTGGTATTTTATCCGACTTAACTAATGGGATATAGAGCAGAGTTGTGTGCTTAGCTAGCTATATAAAATTTTTAATTTAATGTAGGCCATAGTGTGATGAATGTGTGTCTGGTCTGGTTAAATACTAGTAGATATGTTAAGAAAAGTTACAGACCAAATCAATCTTTCAAATAATAATTACATAACAAAATGTAACATCACAAATAAGAATATTAAATAATTGCTTGTAATTTATAATGTTTGTTGTTTTATATTTTATGTCCATAACTTTAACCATAGGATTTTTTAGGGTTTTCCTAGGAATTTCCTAGGATTATCCTAAGAAATGTTGCCTATGTCAATATGTTATGATTCCTAGGAAATCCTAGGAATTTCCTAGGAATTCACAGCATTCTTTGCATTCTTTGTCCGAATTTACTGTGAAATTTCACACCTTGTTCCTAGGAATTTCCTAGGAAATCCTAGGAAGCCCTAGGAAGATATTCCTAGGGATTCTTAAGAAAATCCTAGAATTCCCTAGGAATTCCTAGGATCATTTCGCAGTGGTAGAATATTATATGTTAATAGCATTCTTTCTTTTTTGGAGTTAGAATTAACTAAATCCTCCTGGTTAAGTTCATTCAATTAATGGGAATTGTTGGCATGTACCCTGTCATATTAAATGACAATGAAGGCTTTTTTATCTAATATAGTAAATAATCACCATCACCATTTGATTTTTATTAATTATTGTGATGATTATCATTTGCCAATGTTTTTATAATCTCTTATACTAATCACATGAAACACATTTGTTTGTATAATTATGCAGTTGATAGAAAACCTTTTAGAAGAAAATAGAACACTTAAAGCTGAAAATGAAGATCTGAGAAAACAAAATCAATCTCTCAGTACTCAACGTGTTACTGAGAATGCTACAACAGAGGTATGTTAGGGATGTAGGTAGGCAGGGATGCTTGTCATACGATCATGATGGTATCAATCACCATAACATCATTAATTGTCATCATATTTCGTGTGAAAAAGCTTGGAATTGTTAGAAATATCCTGCCTGACTTCCTACCAGATTTCATTCATAGAAATAAATGTTAGGAATTTAAGAATTGCAACATACTATACTTCATCTAGGCATATAATTGCTCAACTAATTCCAATTGTTATCTTGAATTTATATATAATTAATATTGATAGCATTTGAGTTTGTTGGAGTTAAAACTAAATTTGAATCCTACTGGTTCATTCAATTAATGGATATCCATTGCATATTGCATCTGTCATAAATGACAAAACATTAGGCTTTTTTTTATTTAATATACAGTAATTATTCACCATCACCATTTGATTTTAATTAATTATAATAATAATAATATAATATTTAATACTAAATCACATGAAACATCTGTTGTACATGCAGATGATAGAAAACCTTAAAGCTGAAAATAAAGAATTGAAAGAGGAGAAAAGTGCACTTGAAGCACAAAAGGCAGATCTGACAGAACAAAATGAATCTCTCAGGACTCAACTAGAAGGTGTTACTGAGAATGCTACAAGAGAGGTATGTGTGTTATGGATATTTGTCATACCATGTAGGGGTTGAAAATAGCAATTTGGTTCACTTAGCTATAGAGATAGAGAAAGCTAGTACCTTTTCAGGGATAATAAACATTTGTTGACTCACCAACATAAACAAGACCCTGCAGGAACCTTTATGCTGCATGGGGTAACTATTAAAAAACTTGAAAAGCATCCTCACCCATACATTTATGGGAGTTGACCAATAGAGTATGTTAATTAAATGTATGGTTCTGCAAAGCATTTTGGTCCTGAAACTACTCATGATTGTAGACTGTTTTGCTTCAAGATGCATGCAACCTTAGTTTACAAATATTAAATAATAGGATATTTTTGGGGGGACACAGATCAGGTAAATTATTTGATATATATTATTTTTTTAAAACTGGTCCTGTTTATCACACTTATATTTATAATGTTGGGTCTTCTTACCAAAATATGCATGTTTGCTCCTTTTAATTATTTTGTTATTTTCTTAATTTAATCTAGGATGAATTGTATGTTCGTCGAATTACTCAGATCAAACGCTGCATTAACCAAGAAGAGAGAAAATTGAGGGAAGCATACAATTGCCTCCAAACATTTGCAATGAGGCATGGACTTCAGTTGCCACTTGGATCTGCAGAACCTCAGGTTTGTTGATTTCATAGATTGCAAATTACCTGCTACACAAAATCTTGAAAACTGATCCCTATTTCCTATATCCCCATTAGAGTCGTTTTCGCATGAGTGTGAAAAACTTATGGCACAGTCTGTGCAGTGCCGTGACTGTGGTCGTGCAGTGTCTGAGGATTCTCATTGGACGAGCAGTGATCGCGCATGCTGTGATTGGTTCGTAGGATGTCATTATTTCACTGACGTGTCTGTGTTAGGTGCTGTAACATTTCACAGTCATACAAAATCTGCTCTATTAATGACATCAATATCAGCCATTGTTTTTTCCAGTCTTTTCTTCTTCAAGTGCAAATTAGATTTCAAAGTTTGCAGTACAATTAACCTCAAATTTTGAGAGTATTACTTGTGAATTCACTAACCAATGCTCAAATGTTGTTTTTCTTTATTCCAGGACGAAATGGATGATTGAGAAAATTATATATACACCTACTTGCAGTAAGGTTGTCATACAAAATAAAACATTTGTCACAAAGAAAATAGAACATTTGTGATTTAGTAGGAAAGGAATTAATTAAAAGACAAAAGAGAGAGTTCAGCTTGAGTGATCTTCTTTTGATCTTCTTTTAATCAGTTCCTATCGTACTAAATCACAAATGTTCAATTTTTCTTGATAACAAATGTATATTTTTGTATGACAACCTTACTGCAAGTAGGTGTATATATATTATTCTCTAAACTTAATCGAAATGAGACATATCTAGATATCCCTCATCAATAGTATATGAGCAGGGCCGGCTGTGGAAACAGCAGAATGTATGAAATATACATTTTCTGGTAAATTTCTATATAGTTTTATATATGTAACTTTGCACATGTGAAGCAATTTATATCTTTGTAAAGACTGACTGAGCATACTTTTGATACGTACCTTTCAAAATATCTTTTAATATTTCTATATTTTTTGGACATCTACTCAGTGAATTAGTCATATGAATTGCTTTTTATTTTGCGGAGTACATATCACATTCACAGATTGTATGAACTGTTTTTTTAAATTTGTGTACATGCATTGGTAAATGGTAAAACTATTACTAGGGTTTCCAGTCACACGCGACCAACTAGCCCTTCAAACACAGACGAAAAATTAAGAGAGTGTTGGTGGATGTCAATCAACTGTATTTCGAAATTCAAGGGCAACACATACTGAAATGTTTGTTGCAAATAATTGATAAACTTGCTTCTCGATCAGAGTTTCTACCTGAAAATGATTAAATTGATTCAAAACTTAATTCTGGTTAGGGAGTACTTAAGGAAGACAAAAGTTAGGCAAAAAGACAAATTAAAGCTCCAATTCTTCAAAATTTGATCTAATTTGCACAAATTATTTGTGTAATAAAATTATCACTGATCGGTAACAGACAATTTAATTTTGCCAGTGTTATAGGTACCTTACAAGTACAGTTGATTAACGTTTACAAAAAAATCTATTTTCCACCAAAACTGTACTTGTTGTTACATACTTTTCAAGGCAATATTTATATCTTATTTGTGATTTTTCCCGTAATACGGGAGGATATTTTACGAGTTGTGAATTGTTGTGAAAAATGTGAATAAAGAGTAAAATGTCCGCCCGCTGGTATTAGGGGTAAAATCACAAAGAAGTTATTTATTATACAACTCTATGATAAAAATGTCAAATTTGGTAAGAAATTGTTTGGAAACATTTTGTGTGAAAACTGGCCTGCAGCCTGTATTTTTTTCGAGTTCAAAACCGGTTTAACCGGGACAGAACTCGATAAATACGGCTTCACATTTTTCGAGTTCTCTTCTCCTTTATAGGTAAAATTACGTAATAGTCGTATAATAAAATTTAATGGTCTTATGCAAAACTCAAGGGGGACCAATTCAAAAATGGGCACTAAGGGGCTGTTTATATGAATGCGAGTTGTCCCTGCTAGCCGGGATAACTCTATTGTTTTGTGTCCCCAGGGGAATGTAAAACAATGGAGTTATCCTGGCTAGCAGGGACAACTCGCCTTCATATAAACAGCCCCTAAGATGCATGTTTATGGTAACTTTTATAGGTCATATTCTACACTTTCGTACTGTTTTAATATGGTACACAATGCCTTAAATGTAATTAGAAACGCGCGACTAGATATTTATAAAGATTAGAAAGAAAGATTTAAAAATTAGAAATTATATTTACAAAGAGTAAATTAATAATATAGTTTAAATGTATAGTAGTATTTAAGATTAATAATGTTTATTTTGATGAAATAGATTTTAAGAAGCATTATTATTTTATAAAATGTAGATAATGCATGTAATGCTATAATATAAATTATATGCATGTGTGTGTAGAAATGCTAAAAGCTAGACCTGTAAGTTAATATTTTATTTTGCATTTATGTATATAAAGTGTAATACTCCAGTTTCATGTTATCTAGCACTGCTGTGCAATTTGTCAAAATTAATTGTCAAAAATAAGGCACATTTGCACAGGAAAAATCTCAATTCAGAGTGAACTCAAATAAGTTTTCTATTTTCTATATCATTTTTTGTGCTTTGCTTAGAATTTGTGAATAATTTTACAAGAAATCTAAATGCACCTTTTGTCAAACAGGTAACGTGCAGCTGTGCACTAGATAATGTGAAATTGGAGCCGGTATGATAATGTATAAAATACATCTATATATAGCTCACCATACTGATATATCATCACAAGACTTATTTATGATAGCTATCTATTGTTGTATTCCCCTGAGCCTCGTTTTTTGCAAATCATTCGTAAAACAAAAGTCTGCTATTGGCAAAAGATTGCTATGTTCAAAAATTCACTAAGACCAAGAGTGTCTTAAGAAAACCCTGCCAATTGGGTTAAATTACTAGTTGGTTATATTAGTACCACTACATGCATGACTATTAAATGGGCGGTTAGGATTTGAAGCCCAGTGGTCAGACGGTTTGGTCAGACCTGTACTCAGGGTCTCAAAATAATTGAGCAGAAAGTAGTGCAATAACATCTGCGAATAGTTAGACCTTTGAGTCTTCTCGGACAAGGAAGTTATAAACTTGATGTCCCGTCTCTCCACACATTGTATTGGAGGGACGTAAAAGAACCCATACTACTGTTCGACTTAGAGAAGCTAGGCAGTAGGAGGTTGAATGTGTGTGTGGTTGATCTCATCTCTTGAGGGCCCACTATCAACATGTAGCTGTTGTAGTGTAGCTGACACCCTCGTAGAAATTAAAGGAAAACCAATCAAATGTTTTTTATAATCATATAGTTTAATCAAAACTGTTTATTTTGATACTACAGTGGAACACCTCTTGACCCTCACAAAACCAAAATTCTCTTTTAAAACCAATACTTATATATATAATTTGATCACAAATTTTCCTATAGTATCAAATAAAACCTTAATAAACTAGTACCCTCGCTAAAACATACTTTTTTTTCCTGGTCCCAAAGAGGGGTTTCACTGTAACATATAAAGATTTTGATTTAGTTATGTATACATTATAACTAGAGTACAAATATTATAACTGTGAAACAAGTAGAGTACAAACACTAAAAGTGTGCAATACTTTGTACTATTTACCACTAAATAGTGTTGATTAAACAATAGAGAACAAAAGAATTTGCATAATTTAGCAGTATTTAGTGGTATTTATGTTGCACACTTTTAGTGTTTGTACTCTATAGTACTGATTAGTACTAAATAGTGCTTATTAATTAAACAATAGAATTAGCATAAAATATCACTATGTAGTACTATTTATGTTTCACGATTTTAATGTTGGTACTCTAGTATCTATTTAGTATAAATACGCAGCTGATTATAGAAAATTACACAAGATGATTGAAGATCATAAGTGATGTAGAACTGTGGGCTAATAACATTAAACTAGAGAGACTTTCCTTCACCTGGTAAGAAAAAGTTTTTACCTAAAGTTGATTTTTAAAATCACATTAAAAACATCAGTATTGAAAACTACAAACGTTTAAGAGACTGCTTTGCATGCATGCATGTTTGCTGTGCAGGAAGTTACAAAGAATGTCATTAACGTTTAGGTTAAAGAACAAATGAAAACTATTCGTTCAGAAATGAGCCTTACTATACTAACTATTAGTTTTAACTGTCTATTCTTTATTTGAGGGCGAGGGAAAGTCACTCTGGTTAAACTTTACTTTGAATGTATTAGCTAGTTTATACTGAATAAAATGATCATAAAAAGGACATCGCTTGTTATTGACTAGACTGCAAACAACATATCCATAAAATGGAATTGCTGTGGAAACATATCCACGTACGGTAGACAGACCAAATCTGAAAATACGTCCAATTTTAATAGCTATTGTCCTTCACTGGCTAGCCTCGTGTTCATGTTGAAACACAATGGAGTTTTCACATGTATGTGTCAAAAACATAAGTTATTTTAATTGGACGCCATATTTTGATTCGGTGTATAAAATTAAAATATAATTGCAACCATGGAATAGAATGCAAACATTTCCATAAAATAAGATAAAATTGCTACTTTGGAATAGAGCGCAAACATTATGTCCATAAAACAAACTTGTTGCTGAAATTGAGTGCAAACAATATTATCAAGTAATATAGAGAGAATATGCAATGCAGAAAACCAAGTGTTACTTTTTAAGTAAGGATTTTGAGATGAAGATATGATCGATGAGCTTGTTCTTACAACCGGAAATGAAAATTGAAAGTAAACGTCACAAGATGGAACAGGTGACCCAACCTAAACTTGACATTGAAACAATCTTTTGTCCATCCATTTATCCATCCATCCATCTATCCAACCATCCATCCATCCGGCATCCATTCATCCATATATTCACATGTGTGCGTGGAACTATAAATGTTAGAGAGTTGACACTCAAATAAAACAAATAGAAACAACGCATGCCTTTAAGTGACCATGATTTAAGTTATTATTTTTGTTGGAATTTTTATATTTGTGATATATGTATTTATATGTATTTGCTCAATATGTATTTTGCTCGGCGCGCGGTTAAAAATAACTTTATTGTCATTAAAAAAATCCTCAAAGAGAATAGTTGGGCTGCCTGTGACAAAATATCCCATGGATATTCCAGTCATCTTGCAATATTTGCTGGGTATCTAACAGTAAAAATGTGTACATGTACTCTGAAGTCATCAAAGTTTTCGTCTGTTTGTTTCTTGTATTTTGTAAGTGAAATGATATATGTTTATTACCCTGCGAGCACATTCTCTTTAACCTTCTCTCTCCCTGGGATGGTAAAGTGACTCTGGTTACAGGGTATATATTGGTTTAGCTATACAAACAACAAGGCAACTTGGAATTAATTAAATAATATTAATATACCAGTAATACTAAGTTGTACTATTTTATATATATTCTTTGTTCGACTAGCATCAATTCGATCAACAAAGCAGTTCTTCAGATAAGAGACAGAAATAAGAAAACATTGATTTTCATACTACCCCTCCATTTTGTTTAAAGCAACAAGAATACTACTGGTATGCCTTTCATGGAAAGGGGGTGTTATTACCATCCCAAAATGGCCTATCAGTATGGGTGGGTGGGTAGGGTGTTCACCCTATCTCAGAACAATTACCTAAAAAATATACACAGTTCTATTCGGGAATTAAAAGAACCAGTTTCTAGAAATCAAAGTCCAAACGAAAGTCCTATACTGCAATTTAGTAATATTTAAAAAACGAGCAGGAGTGTTTTATCAAGTATAAAAACCCGAGGCGTAGCCGAGGGTTTTTCATACTTGATAAAACACTTCCTGCCAGTTTTTTATATACTACTTAAAAAATCCACAATATAAAACAAAAAATTCAAATAAAACATTGAAAAATGCACAAAAATGTGATAACGAACCGCTCATAACCTTCTGATCATGCGCAAGATTCTCTAATTTACGTCCCACATTGAAAACAGGACTTGTAGTTGTCAGTAGGAAGAGCCTCTCAGGACCACATTGGTCCAATTACCTTATTAGGTTTAAAACCGCATGCATGTGACCAAATAGGTCCAAATGATTGGACTAAAGGCTTATGAATTATTAATGAGTTTTTAATTAATTTGTATTATAACATGATTACATCGGTTTTCATTGTTATTTGTAGGGCTTTATATCGCGTATTTACGGTGGCCCACAAGGGCAAAACACAACTCAATATTTGGTTGAAAACACAACAAAGTTTCGCAGAACAAAACAAAGTTTCGTAGAACAAAACAAAGTTTTGTAGAACAAAACAAAGTTTCGGAGAACAAAACAAAGTTTCGGAGAACAAAACAAAGTTTCGGAGAACACAACTGCCAACTGATACAAAACAAAATTTCGGGAGACTGGAACTTAGCTCGGACAACACATGGCATGACTGACTGAGTTTGGGCTACCTGTGGTGAGGGAAGTCGCTATGTTTTGTCAAAACTGCGGTTGTTGGGTGAGAAAAGACTACAAATATTGTCCTGGTTGTTGTACTTCATCTAGTATTTCAAGAAAGGAAGCCACGTCTGCCAATACTTTCACGGAATTTAAAGAAAAGAAGTCTAAGGAAAGGATCGATCAATATCAATCAACCGGAAAAAAATAAGAAAAGAAAGATGTCCGATTATTTCCCAGTTACTATCAACGTTGGAGTCGCATCTATGCTATCAGGGACTATGACACCGGTGCGAGGAAAGTCGTTTTTGAAAAAAATCCCGGCAAACATTTTCGGAAATTAAGGACAACCTCAAAAGGTTGTCGTAAATTTTCGAAAATGTTTGCCGGGAACTGTCGCGTTCCATTTGATTTCCACCCGGAATTTTCGATTATTTTGGTTGAATGGAAAGCGCTCCAAATCTGTGTCAGCAAAACCTTCAATACTCAAGGAGGCGTTAAGGAAAAGAGCAGCCTACGACATATTATTCAGAAACGATCTAACCACAGGTAGCCCAAGCTCACTGTTAGTGTTGATTTACTAAAGGATATACACCTACTTGCAGTAAGGTTGTCATACAAAAATATACATTTGTTATAAAGAAAATAGAACATTTGTGATTTAGTACGATAGGAATTAATTAAAAGACATAAGAAGATCACTCAAGCTGAACTCTCTCTTTTGTCTTTTAATTAATTCCTTTCGCACTAAATCACAAATGTTCTATTTTCTTTGTGACAAATGTTCTATTTTGTATGACAACCTTACTGCAAGTAGGTGTATGGCTACTTTTGAAACTTCGATTTTTTACCTTAAAATTTAATAAAATTTCATAAAACTCTAACAGTGTCTTATTGTTGCTCTCTACAATCCTCTGACTTGATTTCAGCCAATGTAGTTCAGGTTTAGTTACTTTCTCCCTGCCTTACATAAGGAGGTTTTGCTGACACAGATTTGGGAGCTTTGAGTGGTTAAGACTTTCCTCGTACCGGTGTCATAGTCCCTGATAGCATAGATGCCACTCCAACGTTGATAGTAACTGGGAAATAATCGGACATCTTTTTTTTCTTTTTTTTCCCGGTTGATTGATATTGATCGATCCTTTCCTTAGACTTCTTTTCTTTAAATTCCGTGAAAGTATTGACAGACGTGGCTTCCTTTCTTGAAGTACTAGATGAAGTACTAGATGAAGTACAACAACCAGGACAATATTTGTAGTCTTTTCTCACCCAGCAACCGCAGTTTTGACAAAACATAGCGACTTCGCTGACCACAGGTAGCCCAAACTCAGTCAGTCATGCCATATGTTGTCCGAGCTAAGTTCCAGTCTCCCGAAATTTTGTTTTGTATCAGTTGGCAGTTGTGTTCTCCGAAACTTTGTTTTGTTCTCCGAAATTTTTTTTTGTTCTCCGAAACTTTGTTTTGTTCTCCGAAACTTTGTTTTGTTCTACGAAACTTTGTTTTGTTCTCCGAAACTTTGTTTTGTTCTACGAAACTTTGTTTTGTTCTGCGAAACTTTGTTGTGTTCTGCGAAACTTTGTTGTGTTCTGCGAAACTTTGTTGTGTTTTCAGCCAAATATTGAGTTGTGTTTTGCCCTTGTGGGCCACCGTACGTATTACCCTGGTCATTATCAATTCAAGGGCTTTATATCTATATATTGCCCTTGAATACTAATTTGAGGGCAATTTAAGAAATATAAAACGGCGCGCGTGTCTATGTACTGTGATATAAACACGCTGGGAGATGGTAGAGCACGAGAGAAGCAAGCTTAGAAACACGAGCGCGCGTTAGATACCAACAATTTTATAAATCTATATATTGCCCTTGAATACTAATGTATATTGCTCTTGAATATCAATGACCTAACCCCTATATTATCCTTGTCATTTCCGTTCTTTGTCAACTTTATATGTAACGTTAAACTTAAAAATTTTCTAGTTGCGAACATTGAACGGATAAAAAATCATTAGATAGAGTGACCCTAAATAAATACTTACTAAAGTATTCTATTACAATAGCAATATCAGTTTTTGACCACAGATCGTGACCATTATCGGTTGACGTCTGCAATTTGAAACTTAATTACAAGATTCGATTCATTGATGCAAATTTCAAACCAAATTTAAAATCAAGTTTGGAAGAATAAATCGAGCCTTACAACCTCGATAGGAACGCCTCTGTATGTTTGGCTGTAAAGGGCCATTTCCCGCCCCTCCCAATTAAAAGCGAAGGGAGTGGTAGTCTCCCTAGCCTGATTTTCAGAGCGGGCCTGGGTCCTACGCTATCGCTTTCTCCCCAGAAAGCGATAGCGTAGGACCCAGGCCCGCTCTGAAAATCAGGCTATAGTCTCCCTAGCAGCCGTTCTTAGTGTCGGGCTTCCTGTCCCTCCCCACTTAAGTTCATAAGTGAACGGCAGATAGGGCACTTTCTCCTACGGAAAACAAGTTGGGAATAGTTAGTATTGATGATGATGATGATGATGATGATGATGATGATGATGATGATGATGATGATGATGGTGATGATGATGATGATGATGATGATGATGATGGTGATGATGATGATGATGGTGATGATGATGATGATGATGGTGATGATGGTGATGGTGATGATGATGGTGATGGTGATGGTGATGGTGATGGTGATGGTGATGATGATGATGATGATGATGATGGTGATGATGATGATGATGATGATGATGATGATGATGATGATGATGATGATGATGATGATGGTGATGGTGATGATGATGATGATGGTGATGATGATGATGATGATGATGATGATGATGACGATGATGATGATGATGACGATGATGATGATGATGGTGGTGGTGGTAATGATGATGATGATGATGATGATGATGATGATGATGATGGTGGTGGTGGTGGTGGTAAAGATGATGATGATGATGATGATGATGATGATGATGATGGTGGTGGCAATGATGAAGACAGCGATGAAACTGAATGATGGCGATGAGAATGATGATAATAGCACGGTAGCAATGATGATGGTGGTGATGGTGATGTTGATGAGAATGATGATAATAATAACAACAGTTTAATACTCACACTCCATTTTTAATCATCGCCACTGCACATTCTCTGTGCACTTTATGTGAGCATGGCAACACCTGACAACCACTGAATACGTCCTAGTGAAGAAAAACATTGTATCTATGAAGATATTATTTGATAATACAGTGGAACCCCGTTAATCCGGCCAGCAAGGGGACAGTATTTCGTCGGGACCTAAAAAACTGGCCGTATTTAGCGGGTGGCCGTAAGACGGGGTTCAACTGTATTAGAGTGAAACACTAAGGTGAGGGATTGCAGAAAGTTGATGAAATAATTGTTAGTCGTTCCTTAAAGAAATTGGCTCTGATTAGCAATTATTGAATGAGCTTGAGTCTGATAAGACTTATGCGACAGCAAGGGCGTTGTTATCTGCTGAGGGCAAAACCAAGGAGCATAATTCTTCTAGATCTGCAAAATTCTTTATATCATTTGATGTTTATAATAGAAAGCCACCATTGTCTAGGCTGCGTGCAGCCGGTTTAATTAATTAAACCGGCTGCACGCAGTTTACCATTGTCCCGCTCACAAACCAAAACAAAACCGTTCAAGTCACGTCATGTGTTCAATAAGTTTTAAATTATCGAAACACTGTGACGTCATAGATTCAATAATGGTTGCTCATAAAGGGACATCAAGATTTTCCTAGTGGATTTTGACCAATCAGAAACAAACAAATGATTTGACTGAATAATAAATACCACTTATTAAATATTTTCTTGGGTATTACGGGTTGATATTTTACAAGTTGCGTACATATTTTGCCGAGCCTCTAGTTGGCGAGGGTCTGTACCGTCTCAAATTTGCAGCAACCGATACCTTATATACGACACAGTTGTATATAATAACTCTTACCTTGAGACATATACAGCATTCGTCGTGACCAGAATTAGCTCTGCACTTGTGTTCACCCTGTAGTCCTCTATTCAAGCATACATTACATGCATCACAATGAAATGAGTCATCTCTGTGTATTCTACATATCCCACATGGGTCGCAGTGATATGGCTTCTTATCATCGTCTGCATAAAGCTTACAAATAGCACAGAAGTACTCTGACAGCTTCTTCTTGCAGTTGTTACAGTGTGTACTAGTTGGCGTGATCTCCTGTACCGTCATGCACGTGCGGCAGCGAAGATGTGTGGCATCTGAAGCTTTGATATTGTTGATCTTGCAGAGGTCCAAGTTGTTATGACAACGATAGCACTGGTAGTATTTATTACAGCATGTAAATAGAATATCACAGCCTCTTTTGAAATGTGCACACGAGACAATCGCATCGTCAGATTCTTGCACTGGCAGGGAAGCTGGTCGAGGTGTGGTGCCAGTTTGCTCCGAAGCCTTTTGTCGTCGTTTTTCGATTAATTTTTCGATTTCCTCTATTTCTCGTTTCCTTTTTAGTTCTCTTTCTTTTTTAACTGCTTCTCGTAAATGATGATCCATCTCGTAAAAGCTCTCTGACTGACTTACTGATTCTTTAAGTGATTCGATAGTGTCACCAGTCATGGCTTCACAGCTTAGTGTACTCGACGATGCAGCAGCAGCAGCAACGGTGTCATTACTAGTTGCTTCAAATAGCTCGTTTTCTGTCTCGTTTGATAACTGGAGTTTTGAAGGTGAGGTTCTACTTGGCATATAATCAAACGATTCTTCCAAACAATCATATGTATATTGACCTAATGTTTTAGAATGTCTTGGCGATGCACTATTTACCATCGTATTGGTATTTATAAGTTCTTCTAAAGAAGGACGTTTGGTATCAACCTCTCCACCTGTATTTGGTTCAACAGATGAGGATGGTGAAGTATTCTCACATTTATCTTCATTTTCTGCTCCCTGGGTTGAGCTACAAGATACAAAACTGTTGAAGGCATCCATTGAAGTCGTTTCATTTGAGGATTTATCTTCCGTTTGAGTTGACGATGCTGGAACATTTGAGGCACCAGTTAAATAATTATTAAATGAAGATTGTTCTGATGTTTCAGTTGACGATGCTGAGACATTGGGTGGAATTGCATTAGCTGTTATCCGCTCATCATTGACTGTATTCCTGCTTGAAAAACTATCAGTAGCATTTGAGGAACTAGTTGAACTTATTTTAAGTGAGGATGGATGTACTGTTTCATCATAATTGTGTTGCAATGTCGCTGCAAGAACTTTCTACCTCTGATGACACGTCTGAGTCTGTAGAGATTCGTATGTAATTGGGCCTTTAAAATAAAATGGTATAAAATGTTTAATGCTGACTCTAACACTTTCACTTGTAACAATAGAAAAACGTCAGCTGCAAGAGATGTGAAACTGCTAAAT
The DNA here is from genome assembly GCA_949775045.1 of Metridium senile. Taxonomy (NCBI): domain Eukaryota; kingdom Metazoa; phylum Cnidaria; class Anthozoa; order Actiniaria; family Metridiidae; genus Metridium; species Metridium senile. The sequence continues at coordinate 4,310,435 of OX459103.1, read as the reverse complement.
CACCCGTGACATCTGTCTCTATCCCTCAAATATTTGGTTTATACATTCAAATTATTATGATTAAAATAATAATTTTAACTACATTTGATGTTGACTTGTTTAGAGACAGAAAATGTCTCTTATAAAAATACACATTACGTGTCCACGGACACGGGAATATTTATAGATGCTGCATATACTCCTTACTTACTGTCTTGAAATCATTGGTTGACTGCCTGTCAATCATAACAAATATAGAGGGAGTCGTCGGCTCAAATCCCCAGAAGAAAATACGACAAACATCAAGTAGAAAAAACTTGCTTGTTTGCACATTCTTTGTTGATGCATAGGCGGAAGAAAGCAAAAAAAAAAATTCTAAGAGGGTGGGGATGGGGATAAAGAAATGTTCCAATTAATATAAGTTATTTATTTTGAAAATAGTCCAGCCAAAGATACTGCATTCATAACACTGCTAACAAAAATAAGTCTCAAATTGAATTGGAATTGTTGGTTGAACATTCAGCAATCTGTTAACCGATTGTATAATTGGAGGTGCCATGTAATATGCAAATTTATTAAGTTCACAGTTCTAAGAACAAAACAAAACATTTCCAGCCAAAATGTGCAAGAAAAATAATATTTTTCATCAACAAACAAGAAAAAAATATTGACAACTAGCGAAGTTCTAAAAATATATGCAATATGATGACCAAAAAAAACAATATTTCCTTTTTGAAACTCTACATAAAATTACATATATTTATCTTGACTTAGCCAATCAGATGGAAGCAGGATAAATACATATATATATATATGTGTGTGTATTTTTGCTTTTCATCCTTTTCAAAACTGCATTTGGACAGAACACAGCCAAAATTTAGCAGTTCTCAGGTAAGATTATATTTGATTTGAACTTCTGTTATTGTATATATATCACTTTGCCAAGCTGCTTATGAAGAAAAGAATAATCTAGATTTAAAAAGGTACAAGTTTGGAAATATACCTCATCTAAAGTATCATCACTAAAACCCCAAGCATTATAACTGTGGCAAAAATAAACAATTGACAAGTAATTCTCATTGAAAATTATATTTGTACATTTGAATGAGATTCAAGGAAAATTCATTGGAGGACGAGTGAATTCCACGTTGAATTTCACGAGAGAAATCAATATCGCATAAATCGCGGAGTCCGCGGAGCGATTCATCGCTGTCTAGACTTGATTTTCGTGGACATCAATTAATCAAGGATATTTCCAAGGAAACTCAGCCAAAATTGTCTGTTGCGAAAGGCAATAAATAAGCATTACAAATAATTTGTTTATATTAGTTCTTATTTTGATAGAATTGAATCTTCTATTTGTCTTTTTATCTAACCTTTTCATCCTAGAATACTCAGAAATCAATATTGGAGAGATTAAAATCAATTACCCATTTTACGGGCAGAAACTCCACTTAACGAGTTTATCGCTGATCTGCAACGGACATTTTCAGGTACGTGTTGCCTTGGAAATACAGTAGAATATTCAGAAGAAAAAATAACATGAAAAAAGTGAAGTGTTCATATACACCTACTTGCAGTAAGGTTGTCATACAAAATAGAACATTTGTTATAAAGAAAATAGAACATTTGTGATTTAATGCGAAAGGAATTAATTAAAAGACAAAAGCAAGAGTTCAGCTTGAGTGATCTTCTTTTGTCTTTTAATCAATTCCTATCGTACTAAATACTAATGTTCTATTTTCTTTATAACAAATGTATATTTTTGTATGACAACCTTGTTGCAAGTAGGTGTATAGGCAAAAATTGAATTTCAATGAAAGCCAACAAAAAATGGCCATAAGTTTCTTTCTTTCTTTCTTTCTTTCTTTCTTATACTTCAAATATATTAATTTACATAAATCTCCCTTCAACATTTTTTTTGATAGTACTGATTGTAAAACATCAACATATTTTAGACTATAAAAATGAAAGTCTCAATGAAATTTGCATTATTACAATATATAGTAAATGTAATATTTAGAGAAACCAAGACATCAACAGCTAAAAGTCAAATAATTATCATAACAATTTTCACCAGTTTGGCCTAACTAACTAAAATACACTTGTGTGTAATTCAAAAAAATGATCAGCCCACTCACAACATGGTCACCCAATAAAACCGTTCTTGACACCCAGATATTTAAAGAATGCATGCACTTTGAAAACAAATTCAGCCTTGAAACAAAGTTTCACAAGCAAATTCACATGAAACACCTTTGTGAAAAAAAAGAATAGATATAATGTAATAATAATAGACTAATAATTTACAAAATAATTTGTAGCCATTTATATCACACATTTCTGGCCTCAATGACCCCCACATAGTGGGAGTCTAAATGAGTGTGTTTTACATGCAACATTATTTATTACCAGGTAAAATGTTTCTCGTATAGAAAAGTCAAGTTTTTTGTTATAAATTGTTTTAGAGAAAATTAAGCAACAAAAGTACCCTAACATTGAACACAAGGGTATTTTTTTCAAAGTATAATAATAAAGAAAATAAGGTTACCATCTTTGACTTTAAGTGTATAAATCATGCAGAAAATTTTTGGTCATGCCATATGATATTTGAATAAGCCACAAAAGAGACAGGTCAAACTTGATGACTGTGAGTGCTTAGAACAAAAAACACAAACATACATACATCATATCAATGAAAATAGCAGGAGGGAGGGGGTGACTCTATTGTATGCAAATTAGATTCTCTATCTACAGCGATCTCTAGTGTGACGTCACATGGATACGCTAGATATTCTTGTCAGTTTAGTTTGAAAGCGCCATTTTGAAGTTAAGAAAACAAGATAAAAGAGAGGTAAAACAGCACATTGTAAAGTAGTTAACCCACAGTGAGTGTTCTTTGTTTATAGATTTACTAGTTGAGCGCAACTGATCTCGAAAAGACGTTTATAGTTGACTGTATTTTTTCGTTAAAACTTCTCGGGAAGGCTGCAGGTCCTAATCGAAAATGGCCAACCATCATTTGAAAACATCGTGATTTCGTTGGTAAAACTTTATGGAACATTTTGAAAATAGGAGGTTATATTGGTTATAAGTTTAACTCTAACCAGTTTGATTTTGGTTTTATTTGGAGCTGTGGTTCTTCTCATCAATCAATTTTTGTGTAGTTTCTCAGCCTTTACAACTTATCCTGTACACGATTTCGATAGGAATGTTACTGTTTTGTTTGTTACTATTTTTATCAAGTAAAAACAACGATCTTAACTAACAGTTATTGCATTAATCTGCAGTACTATTGCTTATAGTTAAATTGAAGTTGTTGATTTATTTTTAAAAGTTCAACAAATAGAGCACTTAAAATTAATATTAGTATATAACTTTCTCCATGAAAATGTATGCAATTATTGCTACTGACTATGCAATATTTCCTATTTACTGACTATTGGTCACAATGAGTCATTGTTTTCTTTGTATCTGATTTTTTGGTTGAATGACATTTAAAATAGTTTGTATTTATAGTCACTATATTTATTCAGTATCACTCAAACAGAGTTAATAGAGGGGTTTATCCAGTCACCAGTTGGCATAAACAAGATGACAAGCATAGAATTTCAGTGTAAACCAACAATAATTATTATTTCACTGTTCACATTGTTGAAATAGTGTGTTATCTTTTCCAGCCATTTTACCTGCAAAAAAAAAACACAAAATGTTTAACTATATAATCATCATTTAATTTAATCTAAGTTTGTTACAATAGCTGATGGAAGCTTAGCTTGATAAATCTCAGATTTTATATCCTGATTTTCAATCATAATTTGAAATGTTATTCAATGAATTTCATGTTATATATTATCATTATTTAATTCCGTAAGCTGATGTGAAAACATGACAGCAGAAAGCTTTATACTGCACTGTATCAAATTCTTCTAACAAAGCAACTGATATACGAATTGATTTTGAAGACAAATTATTAAGAAAGTGGGTACAGCTTGGGTATTTATGGTAGCTATAGTTTCAAAGCATTTTTAGATAGCTATTATAAAATACACATAAATACGACCTTAAGGCTGGTGCCTAGTAATTGCAACCCATTTTTATTTCATTGAAACTATACCAGTTATTTCAAACACCCAATGGGCTATCTAAAAGTGAAAAAATATTGGGGGGTCACCTCGCATCGAAGCGAGATAATTATTGTTAAATACCTGATGACGTAGGTGTATTTTTGCGAATTTTAAAGAAATACTATTTCATACTGTTAAGAGTTACTCAAGAAATAAACGTGAAATAATAATCTAAGACATATATATTTTCGACTTTAAGTCAAAAATGTTATTTATCACGCAGACAGCTATGTTTTATAATAGCTTTTTGGCCAAAATCACGAAAAAACCATTTTGTGTGTATACCGTATTATTGACTAAATGTCAAACCAAAACCATTTTTACTTTTAAAATATCAACTTAGAAAAAAACTTCGATATCACTATAACATTTCTAGCGAATTCAAATGAGGGGTATCCACGCGTTTTTGAAAGATATGAATTTTTAGATTTCATTTTTAGGAAAAAACGCGCGAAAATTCGTGACACACGTGACATTGTGTCACGTCACCGCGTGACAAAATTTCTAGCTTGCGCGTTTGCAAACGCCAATGAACCTTCAAATTCGCTTCAAAAATCAAGCTTTTGAGCTTCAAATGGACAAAAGATTCACTTCAACTAGAACTTAATAGTGTGGTAACTATATATTAAAAGTACAAAAAAAATTCTATAACATTTTCTTTGTAAAATATAGTTTTCATCGTAAGATTTACTAAAAAGATATCACGGCAAATTTTAAAATTCAAACTAACAAAAAAAACCCTGAAAGTTCTTTTGAAATGGAATTAAAAGCCTCAAGAATCAGTTCTACCAACACAAGATCGATTTGAAAAGACAAGGAAGTGAAAACAAGGTATTTTATAATGAATAAGTTTGTGTAAAACATCATTTTGTTTGTAAAAAAAACCTCGTACAATTTCGAAGGAAAAACTACTAAAAAACCTCGTTTAGTAGGCCTAAAAACTCTAAATACACAAGAATTATTCAACCAATTTTGAATTATATTTGTTTCTTAATTCATTTTTAATGTTTTCCGTTTATGAGGATGTGAAAATTGCATAAATAAATCTCGTTTTAATCGACCAAAAGTCCACGAAAAGTGCAATTTACGCACAAACATAGTTTTATGTACCGTTTTTTATCTCAAAACGTTAATCAAATGGAGACATTTTCTCTTTTCTTTCTATAATAAAACGAGGAAGGCACTTTTCCTTTTTGTTGCTCGATTATTGTTTTTTTACGGTATTTTCTGCGAACTTATTTTCGACTGCACTCTCGAACTAGATGCGCAGTAAGAATGCGCATGAACAACACTGGGCACCAGCCTTAAAAGCATGCATTTAGCTCATTGAATAATCATAAACATTCATGTCAAGGTTCAAAATCAAGATAATTAAGGACTTAACTTCAATGGGAATACATTTACTAACCTGCAAAGTTGTTTTTTGACAATTTTGTTCGGGTCTCCTAGCTAGTTCGGGTTCGTAATTTCGACTTGTAGTTCGTGAGATCAGCCTTCAAATCGATTGATGAGACCAACCACAAAGCCAAACAGAGAGAAACTTTGCAGATCCGAAGATTATCATATACTTGCATAAACCTCCTATTCTGGATGAAAAATACTGATCCATTGTGATTTTACGTTCGTGTACTTGTAAAAAACTGCATATCAACAGCACTGGACTGACATCACAGTTCATCACGAAATTGGCTAGAAAAGCAATATTTTCGTCGAATCTGATCAACAAATTTGGCTATAGTGAACTATTGGATACTATTACATATCAAAGAACTCCCACTATGCAAAAAAAATCGAATGTTTTTGTGGAAACAACCGAGTTAAACAATGGTCGCCATTTTGAATCGAGTCGTGACGTCACACTAGAGCGAGCCCACAACACGCCTTTTCCCTGGAGACGCCCCCTCCCTCCTGGAAAATAGCTATACTTTATTACTCGTGCCTGGGCCTTTGGCCGTGGCACGAGTCTTAAGGTGGCTCGACTGAGTATTTTTGAAGGGCCACCGTCGCTGTTTGACCGCAAAGTACGTCGCGCGTAGAAAAATAGTTTCAAATTAATTTCCATAGCGAGTTCAGGCATAGACTGAAGTTTGTTCTGATGTTTCAAATATTGCAATCGGAACTAGCAATATTTTTTTATGATAGAAAAGTAGTTTTGACAAATACGACAATTTTAGGCGAAATAGAGTTTTCTATAAAACCGCATTGGTTGTTTCACAAACTTCAGATCAAGGTCTTCGTTGTTGCTGAAAATAAAAGATTTATATGGAGGCATTTTTGAATAAAACGCTTTTAAACATTTACACAACAAATAAATTAAATTAATCAAGCATCCATTTCACTTGATCAAAAACATCACTACAAAAGCTCAGAAAAAGTTGCTTTTGGTCTCATTTGGTCAACAAATGTCTTAGTTTTCCGTCTGGCGAACATGAACGAAATCACTTCAGGCTATTAGGACATACATGATTTTTCGTTTGGTGAGATATAACTGCGCTTTTTCTTCTTTTGTCTAATATTGCACACATTTTTACAAAACTTAAAATTTCCTTGATGAATTTTTTCTTACCGCAGCATTGGCTTTTTGAAATAGTTACTCATCGAGCCCTGCAGTTTTATGACCATTGATAGATTGGAAGATATCGAAAATAATTTTCAAAATAGGTAAACTTTTCGACCGCTTACTCAAGACTCGCATTGTTTTGGTTGTCCGAGATCGCTATTGTCTATATTTTTTACTCAAGTTGTGAATTCCGATATGCATTGTCACCTCACAAACAACACTTGACTACCGTTCGTTTATAGCCGAGCAGCTCCGAGTGTGATCGTTTGAATATTATATTATAATGACAAAGGACGGTAATGTGATCGTTTGAATATTATATTATAATGACAAAGGACGGTAACGCAATTCCAGCTGATATGCTGTACTTCGAATCTTTGGCCAGTGATATTTCGCTTTTTATCAAATTTAGTTAGAGGCATGTTATTCGAAGTACTGCATATCAGCTGGAATTGCGTTACAAGCACCCATCGTAACCGTCCTTTGTCATTTATAATATAATATTCAAAACTACTTTTCTATCATAAAAAATTATTGCTAGTTCCGATTGCAATATTTGAAACATCAGAACAAACTTCAGTCTATGCCTGAACTCGCTATGGAAATTAATTTGAAATTATTTTTCTGCGCGCGACGTACTTTGCGATCAAACAGCGACGGTGGCCCTTCAAAAATACTCAGTCGACCGTCGAGCCACCTTAAAATGCAGAATATCCATTATCGTACCCAGATCCTTCTCAGCTTTCTAACGAATGGTTGTAGGCTCTGGGAAACCCTATAATATCAAGTGATCTGATTGGCTGAGTGGTATAACAATAGCAATGGTCTAAATAGGTACATCACAGGTAGCCCAAGCTCACTATTTACAAGAGAATATAAGTCGACTTTTAAAACTTCGAAGTTTTTCAACGAAATATTAATACAATCCAATAAAAACTTTCAGTGTCATTTTCAGTTATTATTTAATTAAGTGTCTGTGAAGATTTCAAGCGATTTGGGTTAAAATTAAACAAGTTACGGCTATTTTTAAATTCGCCTAACTCACTGTGCCGGGAAGGAACCTAAGACACGTGTCAATATTCTTTACTGGCTCATAAATCCTTTCTTTTTTAAGTTTATAGAATTCTGATCCAAGAATTTTATTCTACCGTAATGTTTCCTTATCCGTGCCTAATTTTACCTAATTTAATTGCTGCGAGCCGTAAGGCGAGCAGCGAAACTAATCTTACCCACCGTTGGGTTACCTGTGTTCAGTGGCTGGCTCGATAGTCGATTTGGGTTTGTCACATGCTGAAGATGATTTCTTACCTGGGTGGGTTAGTACTTGGTGTATGCTTTATTCAACTGTATCTATATTTCTATTTGTATCCCTTATTATATGTATACACCTATTTCAATTAACGTTGTCCATCTGGAATGGTTGATCTGAGACCGAAAGGAATTGTGGGAGCTCGTTAAACTGAAAATGTACTAATTTTTTTCTTTATATTTTCACGCTTGAATATTAATGTTTACTTCTGAAATACTGTTATCTGCAATTCAGCACCATTCAAGTGTGATTAAAACAATGTATTTGAAATTTAATGAACTCTCACAATTCCTATTACCCTGGTTACCAGAGGCTTGACTATTAACTCTAATTTTTTAACTCTTTTTTAAAGCCGCGAAGCGGCAAACGAGCTGCTCGCCGCTCCGCGGTTCAAAATCGCCGCTTTGCGGCTCAAGATAAGTGGCGAGGAGAGAGTTAGTCAAGCCTCTGGTGACCAGGGTAAATTCCTATCGGTCTCATCTACATCTACATCTACATCTTTATTAAGTTGATAAAAATCGTAAAATATCACATCAACTGTACATAATATGTGTATATAATATAATAAATAATTAATAATTGAGTAATAAAAATAATACTAATAAAAAATAATAGTTAATAATAATATTTATGTACAAAGAGTGTCAAGATGGCGATCTAATTTAGCCTTGAATTTACTAAGTGACTCTGAGTCCACTAGTTCCGAGGGTAGATGGTTCCACTCTGGTATTGTTCTTGGGAAAAAAGAAAACTTGAAAATATCTTTAGAAATTTTTGGTATTCTATATTTTAAAGAGTGACTATTTCTAGTCCTCATTTCACTATTTGGAATTAAGTGTTGTTCTGTATTTACATCAACAAGATTGTGACTCAGTTTGTACATTAGTGTCAGTCTATTTCTCTTTCTTCTAGATTCAAGAGTGTCCCATCCTAGCTCTGAGATCATATCTGTAACACTAGCGGTTTGGTTATAGTTTTGTAGACAAAAACGGGCAGCTTTTCTTTGGACTCTCTCTAGGGCTGATATATCTTTCTTGTGGTATGGATCCCAAGAGGCGCTTGCGTATTCTAATTTAGGCCGTACGATGGTAGTATAGGTGGTTTCACGTACCTTTCTTGGGCAGTTCCAAAGATTTCTTCTTATTAAACCTAGTGACTTACTTGCATTACTTGAGATTGATGAGATGTGGGGTGTCCACTTCATCTTACTGTTAACAGTAATACCCAGGTACGATATGGAGTCTACTTGAGTAAGTTGGGAACCACAAAAAGTGTACTGTCTTTGTGGAGGCTTTTGCTTTGTTGATATGCAGATGATGTTGCACTTAGAGGGATTGAATTCCATCTGCCAGCGATGTTGCCATTGTTCAAGTTTGTTGAGGTCATCTTGTAGCTTGTCGCAGTCGGAATCATCTACAACAATACCATACAAGAGGGTGTCGTCCGCGAAGAAGATCAACTATTCCAGATGAACAACGTTTATTGAAATAGGTGTATCCCTAGGTATGTAGTATCTGCACACATCCGCAGACCACCAAACAACGCGGGCTTGTTACAGTAAAACCTCGCTCGTTATCGATTTGACCTTTCGGTTTTTGACCAGGTGGTGTGCGACACGGGTTTGCAAAGCATGATAGGTAAAAATGTGAAACACGCTCATTTGCATCTGACCGTCGTAACTGGGACTGTCAGAGCTCCCAGAGAAAACAAAATGGCGTCTTATCGTCCTAGTTTTTCAAGTCAGTTGTAATATTAGCTTCAATAACTTCTATCATTTGGAGAAGCTGGACTATTAGTACTTAAAATACATGGGTGCTAAAATACCAAGACCCTCACTTCACTATTTTAACGGAAACCTTGTTCAAATCGCTCATCAAAGGGTGATTTTCTCGTTGTGATCAACGTTACTACATCTACAAAGGTAAGCTTCCGTTTTCATTACTTTCAGTCTAAATTTAGCTCAGTTTTAAAGAAGACAAAATTATAGTAATTAAACGTTTATGTTGTTTATCAAAGTAATCTATATGTACGTTTATTAAAGATGAATTTTAGCGGGGTTTAGGGCTTGTAAGATTCCCTTTTTACGTGGCGTTTTATTGTGACAACATGACACTTTGTTTTGAACAAATTCGAAAAGTTATAATCTTGATTGAATTTATTTCAACCCTGTCTACCTTTTCATACTACTTTGATTGCGACTTATGCCTTGAGTTTTTTTAACATTAACTTAATACTTCTATCATGAAATAATAGAATTAGTGTCAGAAACATCAATCATCATGTAAATAATTCATTGTTATTTTATTTAATTATATTTATTATTATCATTTCCATACAGCAGGAAATTGATGACATTGAAATAAACTTTTCTCAAGAGCAAGCTATAAAGATTATACTGGCATAGAAGACAGAAGATAGAATGTGTGGGCTGGTCTGCTCACATTGATAACATATCAGCAAAAAGATATACCAGCTAACACTTGATGCTCGACTTGCCTTTTATTATTGCCTTCTACTATTAGTAATGGATATTGCTGTGTGGTATGGAGTAATACATCAAAAGAAAACCTCAAAAGGATCCGGCTACCATTTGAAAACCATATTCAGTATGTACGAGCTACTACAGTATACAAGGCATTAAATGGACCATATAGCTCCATCCTACATCACTGACCTAGGTACTGTTACCTTTCAACAAAGTACATAACATCAATATATGTTGATCAAATAAGAACTTGAAACTACCACTTACCAACTCAAACTCTGGAACATGAACCTTTAGTTACCATTTACTGATCACTGATATCAAATATATGCACTACCAATATGGGATAAGGCTGCCACTTCATTGTCATATTTTTTTTAATTGAATAAAATATAGATAAGAATGACATCAACAAAGGTAAAAAATTTGAGACAAGAATATATTTAATTCTTGAGAAGTTATGAGAATTACAAAAGTGTGAAAAACACCACAAAGAGGCTAGCAAGGAAACAGTTCACTATATCTGTAATTTTGATTCCAAACAGCTTCACTTGAATTATATTTATGGCAATAAAACTTTCCAAAAATACATTTGTGCTTGCTCTTTCTGATGGTGGTGCTTATTTTTTAGGATTAGGTATCTATTTTTGAAAGTCAATTGGCATTCAGTCAATGTATATATAGTATTTATTTATCATCATTTGAACAAAAAATATAGAGTACAAACACTAAAAGTGTGTAATACTTTGTATTATTATCCAACTAGTCATAGACAAGTAAAAATATCGCAGGAGTAGGACTGGATCAAGTAAAAATATCCAGCGATATTTTTACTCGTCTATCTAGCCCTGAAGTAAAACAATATTTTGCATTATAAAAGAACAAAAACCTTTTGATTGGATAATAAATAACTTATTAAACAGTTTAATGTGTAATATGGCTGAATATTTTACTCGTTAACTTGCAGTCTGACTCGCCCAGAGGCTTGTCAAAATACAGCGTTTCACTCGTAAAATATCCAGCCATATTACACATCAAACTGTCTAATAAGATATATCTATTTACCACTAAATAGTGTTGATTGAACAATAGAGAACAAAATAATTTGTATAATTTAGCAGTATTTATGTTGCACACTTTTAGTGTTTGTACTCTATTATAAACAAGTAACAGTGAGAGTTATGACACTAAAAGATCTATTTCATAGGTTTAGTGTCATCAATTGAATAATATAATAAATATTACAAATTCTTATGTATTGCTATTTCTTATTATTGAGCATTTTTTGAGTTCATATTGTTTTTCTTTCTAGGTATACAACATTTATGATATAAATTTTCTATATTATTAAATGACTAATAAACTGCCTGTTGACTTCATAATTGGTGTTTGCAAGGCTGTAGGTTTAGAATTTTACACAAAATTGGTTGTAATTGATTGTACCGAAGAAAGAAAAATAATATAATATATAAAATAAAATAATATAAAAAGTAAATAAAAACAAAAGAATTAGGAAAAACTATATACAAGACAATGTCATATTGTCCATAAAAATGTTATTTGAGTTGCATATCAATAATGGATACAATTTGGGAAACAATTTATCAATGATAAAAAATCAAATAAGATTTCTTAAATGTGTCTTTAACTTAATAGTTTTAAAAGTGTTGATGGAGTCAAATTGCTTAATTTCTGTTGATAATAAAATCCATAGCTAATTAGGGGCCACAACACAATTGTTTTAATAATAAAATATCTAACCATTCTAATGACCCCTTTTATCCAATTATGAGACAAAGTAAGTTATGTGGTCAAAGGGTAGGACACATTAGATTCAGAACCCACTGGTCCAATCCTGGGTTTTACATTTTAATATTTCTGGAATGTAAAGGTATGTGGCCAAGAGAAGTAATTTATGCAAGTATAAGGGCTAGATAGAGTACAAACACTAAAAGTAATGCAGTACAAAAATTGTAGAAAAAATTAGTGAAAAACTATGTCAATTATATCTACTGTTCAATTAATAATGTTATATTGCAAAGTATTGCACATTTTAGTGTTTGTATTCTAAATATGGTAATAATAATAATAATAATTATTATTATTGACTACCTCATCAAGAAATGCCAAAAATGGCTTGTGTCACAGAACAATGAAATTGTAAAATCATTCTATGTGTACACACACTAATAACATCAGGCCAATTACAGTGTTTCCATTGTAAATAATAACAAAGCCTAGGTTAAGATAACCCGCCTTGTTGTACAGATATACACCTTATAAGAACAAATAAAGATGCCATAATAATAATAATAATAATTTACAATTTATATAGCCCTATTTACAAATAACAGATCAATAGGACTTCACATATAACTACTCTCACACTCACTACCTCTACATTAACCATTTTAACACTAACAATCCTCACATGTTGATTGTTACTGAGTGAGAAAAACCAAAGTACCTGGAGAAAAACCCTTGTGGCAATTAAGGGAGAGAACAACTCATCAAACAAACTCAACTCATATATGATCTGTGCCCGAGCTAGGACTCGAACCTGGATCACAGTGGTGGTATTTGTTATAATATTATTATGTGATGGCTCAAATGTTAATCTATTTAACTGCAAAATAACAATATAAACTACTATATAAATAAACTTTATTATTATTATTATTAAACTCCTGTATATAGAAAAATAAATATTCTATTGCTGCTAATTCAGCCACTTGGGTTTGACAAAGTTCCTTCATCCCATTATGTGAAAAAATATGTTATGCAGTCAAGGTTGTTTGAATCAGCCAGCAGCACTATAAGATATTTAACTCTTTATTACATAATTTGTCAACATTATACACCTATTTCAATTAACGTTGTCCATCTGGAATGGTCGATCTGAGACCGATAGGAATTGTGGGAGCTCGTTAAACTGCAAATACACTACATTTTGTATTATAATTACGCTTGAATATTAATGTCTACTTCTGAAATACTATTATCCATAATTCAGCACCATTCAAGTGTGATTAAAACAACACATTTGGAATTTATTGAACTCCCACAATTCCTATCGGTCTCAGATCAACCATTCCAGATGGACAACGTTAATTGAAATAGGTGTATGTAGTCAATAGTACTTTTTAATACTTTTGTATAATTTACAAGCAAGTTTAAGATATTTACATTATTGCATATTGTTTAAAATGAGAAGTAATTAAATTATATCAAATGTAAATTTTAAAAACAAGGACTATATATTCTTCCTCCTGCCAACTCTTCTTGAAGATTCTTTTCTATTTTAATAAAGTAAAAATATTATACTGAGCAACTGGGATTTTATGCAAATGAACATATGGATTATCAAATGTGACATGGGCTTCCTTTGGTTTTGCGAGAGGGCCTGGTGAGGAGAACTTCGCCATGCTCGATTTCATGATATGATTTCATGATCGATTCTTCGTGTATTCGTGAGTCTTTTATACAGTTAATTTGCTTATTGTAGTTGGACGTTTGATCTATTTTCATCAAGAGAGTGTATATTTTAGTTCCACCCGTTAGGGTCTTTGTGTGTGTATAATAAACGATCGAGTCAATAATTACCTGTGTCACATGTGGCGTCGCGAGCAGGGTAATACACAGGACATACACAGGCCCTGACGGCTGCACAATGGAACATGATTAATCTGTGAGTACATATAAGTATTTATACGTGTTTTGGCCAATTATGGGGGAGCAAGTGGACAAGTTAACGCAGGAGCTTGAGGCCTTGAAAGATATAATTGCCAAAAGAGAAGCAGAATCAATAAAAGCAGCAGAGAACACAGAGGCCATCGAAAAAGAGTTAAAAAAATTACTTAAAAGTGAAAAGGATGTAAGCGCTGGGTCGGGAGATCGAGTAGTCTATGTTTCCCAGTCAAGAAAAATTGATAAGTTCAGGGGCAGGCCATTGAAGTCCTCAGACCCAGGGGTGGAAGATTGGATTGCTGACGCCAAAGCAGCATGTCATAGTAGAGGGCTGGGTACCAAAGAACAAGCCGCTTATATAATTGAACATCTGGGAGGGGATGCTCGACTTGAAGTCCTTGGAAGAGGGGAGGCCATAAAAACAGACCCCTCTCAAATATTTACTGTACTGCTGAGGGTGTTCGGTGATGGAGATAGCTTACCTCAACAGCAACAGCTATTCTATAGTTACAAACAGAGGGAGGGGGATAGCCTTGTTACATGTTCCCTTGCACTTGTCAAGATCTTTGACCGAATAACTCAGCTTGAGCCATCCTTCCTTCCCGGACGAGACACTCAACTGAAGAATCGGCTGGCAGAGGCAGTAATTGATGATAGTCTGCGGACAGAGCTGCGAAGATTGAATACAGAGCACCCCGAGCTGTCATACTTTGATGCCAGGGACCGAGTCATGAAACTTACAAGCAGCCAACCCAAACCTTCGGCTAAGGAGGCTGTTGTGAGCGAAGTCTCAGCTGGAAAAGATCTACAACAGGTTGTGCAGCAGCAAGCCAGCCAGATAGCAGCCCAACAGAAACAGATTGAATCATTGATTGCAGCCATGAGTCAACAAAGTGGACCCAAAGAGAGCCAGAGGAAAGTCAGGCGATGCTGGTTGTGCGACTCTACTGATCATGTTAAGAGGAATTGCCCCAAGAGCAATGAGGCAGCAGTGGCTGTGACCGGCCAGCAAGAAACCCGTAAACCAAATTTAAACTGAGTGCGCCCACTGCATCAAAGCATGCAGTGGGCGAGCACTTGAACACTGGGGGGTCAACGTTTGAAAATGTTGTGGGAAGTTGCCCGGAAGTGACTGTGAGAGTTGGAGGTGTGGACGTGGCGTGTTTGATTGACACCGGTGCCGAGGTGTCGACCATCACAGAAAGCTATTTTATGGAACACCTGTCCCAGGGGAGGGAGGTCATAAATGTCTCGTCATACATCAGGATCTCAGCATCACAGGGGCTGGAAATACCTTATGTTGGATACGTTGAACTTCAGTTGACTGTGCTTTCGAACACTTTTGAGGGTTTGGGTTTCCTTGTTGTTAAAGACCCTGTGTCTTCATCAGTCAATGAACGTAAAAAGAAGGTACCCGGGATACTTGGCTCTAATGTGTTACGGGACATGCATAAGCAACTGATCTCTGTGTACGGGAAAGACTTTGCTGGTGTATTGCATAATGTTAAACTTAGCTATTGTGAGAGTGCCCTCTTGCACGCGCTTCAAATGTACAGGGAACCTAGCATGTGTGAAGAGACTGTGGTATTGCCACCAAGCGAAAATGGGAGGGTGAGGCTGGTAGGATTGGGTCCCACACTTGTCCCCGCCCGCTCGATCAGAGTCTTAGAGGGATCTGTCAAGCCATCTGCTGGCACCCCTTACAGAGCCTTAGTAGAGCGTATGGAGGCCAATGTAGCAGACTTGCCAAGGGGGGTGGCTGTAGGAGCTTCCCTTGTTACAGTTGATTATACGGGTCGGGTCCCAATTCAAATAGCCAATTTTAGCAATGAGGATGTCTATATCCAGCCCAGGACCCCCATCGCCAGGATGTCAGCTTATGCCACGGAACCGGATGTTGAGCTTGTAACTGTCAATGAGAACCACGTGTGTGTGAGGGAAGTGTCTGTGGGCCCCATGGACATGAAAGAAGTAGAAGAACTCGAGGCAAGAATGGACATCGGTAATATTACTAGAGAACAGAAAGACAGTCTGCGACAGGTGATCCACAAGTATATGTCTACCTTCAGCCAGGATGAAGATGATATTGGGTACTGCGACTTAGTTGAACACCGAATCGAAACTACTGATGAACGACCATTCAAGATACCCCACCGGCGTGTACCACCCCATCAGTGGGACGAAGTGAGGGAGTATATAAAGAAGTCTTTAGTCCGCGGTGTCATCAGAGAGTCATCCAGTCCATATGCATCTCCTGTAGTTCTCGTAAGAAAAAAAGATGGAAAGTTGAGACTGTGTGTTGACTACCGCCGCCTGAATGCGAAGACCCACAAGACTGCCTACCCACTGCCGCGCATAGATGAAGCACTTGATGTACTAAAGGGGGCTAAGTACTTCTGCAGCCTTGATTTAGCCCATGGGTTCAACCAGCTTCCAGTACGAGAGTCTGACATTGAGAAAACAGCATTCCGCACTGGAACAGGGGGATTATATGAATATCTCAGAATGCCGTTTGGCCTCTGCAATGCCCCTGGTACCTTTATGTGCCTTATGGACAAGGCGCTAGGAGATCTCAACTTCCAAACTCTCCTGGTATATCTCGATGACATCTTAGTTTTTGGAAGCACCTTTCAAGAGACACTTTCTAGATTAGAGACAGTTCTCTCTCGTTTGTGTGGGCTTAACTTGAAGGTCAAGCCAGAGAAGTGCCAACTCTTCAAGGAAAAAGTTCGCTATCTCGGCCATGTAGTAACCGAGCAGGGGACCTCTCCAGATCCGGACAAAGTACGCGCTGTGATGGAGTGGCCACGTCCTAAAACACTGCGAGACGTCAGAGGGTTTCTCGGACTGTCGGGCTACTATCGTCGGTTTATCAGAAAGTATGCCGAAGTTGCCAACCCACTACAGTGCCTCCTGCGAAGTCATGAAGAGAAGACTAAGAAGAAACAAACGAGAAGGAACAACGAGGACATTAGTGACAAATGGGATTCTGCATGCGAAGAATCCTTTTTGAAGCTAAAGAAGGTACTGACCGAAGCTCCGGTGCTTGGGTTTCCAGACTTCTCACAGAATTTTATCCTTGAGACAGACGCAAGCTTACTGGGACTTGGGGCAGTACTCTCACAACAACAAGAGGCCGGACTTGTGGTGCTAGGATACGCTAGCAGAGCCCTCAGGCCCAGTGAACGCAATATGAACAACTACTCCAGCATGAAACTTGAGCTGCTTGCCTTGCATTGGGCTATCGCTCAGAAGTACAGAGATCTTCTACTCGGAGCTGAGTTCACGGTGTTCACAGACAACAATCCACTAAGCTATCTTCAGACAACTGCCAAGCTGGGTGCGACCGAAATGCGGTGGGCTGCTGAGCTAGCCCAGTTCAACTTCACTATCAAGTACCGTTCAGGGAGAAGCAATGGCAATGCGGACGCACTAAGTAGGAAAGTGTCCCATGGCAAAGAACCAGACGATGTGAACCTGGAAGAAGTTGTAAGCGAGCCAGCTAAAGTCACTCTACAGTGCACGAGTACCCTGTTGCCAGATGGCATACGAGCCCAAATTGAGGAAGTTAAAGCTGGTGCCCTCCCAGCGTATCAGAACTCAAGATCTCCACTTGCCGCACCCGTAGCCCTGTCGACGATTCCCTCGGTTTCAAGAGCAGACATGTCTTCATTGCAGGCGAAAGATGAGGCGATCAAGAGGGTTTGGTACTACTGGAAGCGGGGGCACCCTCCAACACTCAGACAGCTGATGAAGGAACCCAAGTCAGCACGCCGACTTCTAAGAGACTGGAAGCACTTAACAGAGGAAAATGGTGTTTTCTACAGGGTGATCCTAGTCAAAGGTCAAAAAGTGAAACAACTGTTACTTCCAAGCTCTCTGAGGGACCAGGTGCAGCGTTCGCTGCATGACGAGCTGGGTCACCAGGCTGCAGAAAGAACTCTGGCCCTGGCTAGGAGCAGGTGCTATTGGCCTGGAATGGTAACCGACATCACCAACCATTGTCAGAGATGTGAACGTTGTACTCTGGCCAAAGCAGGGAAGAAACTCCACCCTTCAATGGGATCCTTAATGGCTAGTAGACCTCTTGAGGTTGTGGCTATAGACTTCACAGTCCTGGAGAAGGGTAGCAATGGAATCGAAAACGTGCTAGTTATCACTGACGTCTTTACCAAGTTCACTCAAGCGGTCCCTACCAAAGACCAAAAGGCTGTAACTGTTGCAAAAGTTTTGGTAAAAGAATGGTTTGTGAGGTTTGGAGTTCCGAAGAGAATACACAGCGACCAAGGTCGAAACTTTGAAGGCAAGGTGGTGGAAGAGTTGTGTAAAGTCTATAATATTACAAAGAGTCGCACTGCGCCATACCACCCAGAGGGAAATGGCCAGTGCGAGCGATTTAACAGGACTATGCATGATCGTCTCCGCACACTGGCTCCAGAGAAAAAGAGGAAGTGGCCCGAGCTTCTTCCGGAACTTGTGTACGCTTACAACTGTACGCCGCACTCAACAACGGGTTTTGCACCCTACTACTTGTTCTTTGGCCGGGAGCCGACACTCCCAGTGGATTATGTTTTAGGAGTACATGATGATACTGCGTGTACTCAGTGGGTGACTGAACATCACCTTCGCCTCGAGGATGCTTTCAAACTGGCATCCGAGAGGACAGAGAAAGAGGCTCTTCGCAGGCAGAAGATCAACGAGAAGGCTGACATTACTCTGTTGCCAATTGGTACTAGAGTCTTTCTGAGGAACCGCGTGGTGGGTAGAAATAAGATCCAGGATGTCTGGGACTCAACACCTTACAAGGTTATAAAAAGAGTCGGCAACAGCAACACCTACGTGGTCCAGTCCTTAGACGAGGCAGGTGTGAGGAAAACCATTTATCGTACTGACATTCTCCATGCCAAGAACCTCGTCTGTGACATTCAGCCTGACCATCACCATCAGGAGCCAGTCTCTGCACAGAAGTCACCCCTAACAGAACCAGATGGACTGACAGGAAGCAGCAAAGAGGGTATCGACGAACAGGCCATCTCACCAGATGAACTCAGCGATGACGACGAACTTATATTAGTTCGAAGGAGTCAAGAGCAAGGTCCAACCTTGCTCAAGACTCCAGATTTCTTTCTTCCACAGGATACCACTCGAGAGGATACGGATGTGCCAGCTTCGCTGCCAACAGTTGGAGATTCAGACCATCTTAGTACAGATGCGCAACCCATAGAGGCTGATACAGTAGACCCAGAACCAACTGTGAGGCGTTCCACGAGGCAGGGAGCCGGTCAGCACTCGAACGTCCACAACCTTCCAAGATCAGCAGTGTTACAAAACATGACTACAGTGTCGCTGGATCCTCAGATACTTAACTCCATTGCCCAGTCCAACCTACTCATATTGCAGATGATGGTCAAGAACTCTAGTGAATGAACTCATTGAAGATTCAGTCAAGGACAGTTATAACAAACATTAGTAAAGACATTTAAGTCTTAGAGTTAGATATATATTTCTTGTTACTGTTACTGAAGTAGGGTTTTTTTTAGACCTTAAGTTTACATTTGAGAATCTGATTTAATAAGAAATAGGTTGTAGAGTCTCCAACCTCAAAGCAGGGAAGTATGTGACATGGGCTTCCTTTGGTTTTGCGAGAGGGCCTGGTGAGGAGAACTTCGCCATGCTCGATTTCATGATATGATTTCATGATCGATTCTTCGTGTATTCGTGAGTCTTTTATACAGTTAATTTGCTTATTGTAGTTGGACGTTTGATCTATTTTCATCAAGAGAGTGTATATTTTAGTTCCACCCGTTAGGGTCTTTGTGTGTGTATAATAAACGATCGAGTCAATAATTACCTGTGTCACACAAACGTAAAAAAAAAAACAATAAAAATGACAATTAAATTAGCAAAAGCATCTCTTCGGCATATCACGAATCGGTATCTGTATGAATAATTACCCAACTTCAAACCAAAATATCCATCCCATCCGGGTCCATCATGATTTTTAAAAAGAGAATTATTCACTTAACAACATAGTGTGACGAAAAGATAAGGACCTCTTCGATTTGTCCGGTAAAAGAGATAGTTTTGTCCAACAAAAATACGGCTAATGTAAACAAATCGGTTCGTGACCTTTTACGTTTGTCAACAAAAAAAATACAAAAATATAACATACCTTTACGCTAAACTTGTCACATCGGATCAAGGTACTTCAATACCCATTCTCTCCAAGTAAGAAGACAAATAATTGTAAAAAAATATCATTTTTGTGAGGTTTTCTCTCACATCCGGTCACACAGCCTCAATTTGCCGGCTGCACTTTGATCGGGCTTACGATTGGCCAATTGAGATCACATGGTCCGTGTCGTACACCACCTGGTTTTTGACGTAATTTTATACTGAAGAAGAAGAAGATACAACGAACGCATTTCAGTGGGGATTTTCGCTTATTTTCTTTCGGATTTCCCTGATTTGGTAAGTAATCTTCACAAATAAACATGTATAGTTCTTCACCATTTGTTGGTGGAAGTATTCATCAAGGTCACAAACGTATCACAAACATATCGAGAGGAAAACAATGCACTTTAATGAGTGAGTGCTCAGTTACTGCCACTACCGTTCTGGACAACTCAGACAATTGATCAAATCCTGTTAGATGGAGACTCCATGTATTTGGATGTCTTTGTGAACCAAGTCATCCCAGACACCGAGACAATATATCGCTCAATTATCTGCCAAATAGAGCTCGATTATCTGTAAATCCGCGGACTATACCAGACTCTATCAACTTATTTGAGCATACAAAAAACGAAGTGTCTAGATGTACGCCAGGCGTACAGAGTGTCTTCAAAGACTACATGTACGTCAATCGAATTATTTAATATTTAAAAAAAAATCCTGTTTAGGACTAAATCTACTCAAATCAAATCCACAAAACTTTGTTTAGAATTTCAAAGGCCTTCTGTTGAGGGTTTTAGGTCGAAAATTCCGAGCTTTTCCAGCGCTCTATATACTAGCGATTTCACGTGACACTTAGAAAATGTTTGCCGATTTTAACCGAGTTGACGTACAGAATTTCAGCAAAGACTACGTGTACGTCAATCGAATTATTAAAAAAAAAAAATCCTATTTAGGACTAAATCTACTCAAATCAAATCCACAAAACTTTGTTTAGAATTTCAAAGGCCTTCTGTTGATTTGGCGCGATTTGCCGTGACACTAATAAAACAGTTGGTGGACAAAATTTCGACAATGACATTATTTTTTAGAAAATGCAATGCAAGGGGCTACAATACAATATAAAAGCTTTATTTGTAATAAATAATGTCAAACTTAGACATAAGGTCGTGAAAAGCCAAATAATAATTCGATTGACGTACACGTAGTCTTTGCTGAAATTCTGTACGTCAACTGTTAAAATCGGCAAACATTTTCTAAGTGTCACGTCAAATCGCTAGTATATAGAGCGCTGGAAAAGCTCGAAATTTTCGACCTAAAACCCTCAACGGAAGGCCTTTGAAATTCTAAACAAAGTTTTGTGGATTTGATTTGAGTAGATTTAGTCCTAAACAGGATTTTTTTTAAATAATTCGATTGACGTACATGTAGTCTTTGAAGACACTCTGTACGCCTGGCGTACATCTAGACACTTCGTACAAAAAAAACAATCGCCTAGCTTTACGGCAAACTAAATATCTAACTATTCAATGGTTTGACTAAATGCACTTTAGTATTATTTTATAACCAAATTCTTTCTGTTCACACTAAACATGTCTTTATAATCTATTAGACAATTGCTATCATAATTCCCAATATTTCCATGGCGTTCTTGTGTACAATGTGAAACAAAGACATTTGCAGTTTTGAAAACTATGATCATTTCTTAATTATAGATTACATTAGATTAGATTATATTTTCAGGTTTGAAAAGTGTAACTTTCTATTGTTGTATTAGTTCTATTTAGTACTGATACCAATGCTATCATCGTTATTGTTTGGATTCTAAATGCGTGTACAAATATATTGTAGACAAATTTCAAATGTTTCAGTTCTTTAATATAATCGATTTTAAAACTTAACTTTAATGGTTCTTTATTATATAGTTAGAATTGTGTAAAGGGGCACTACCTAGCCCAGTTGACATTAAAATAACTGTACTGACAAAGTTTGGCACAAAAATAATGAATATTTTTAGGTTTCCTATCCACCCTAGTTGTCACTATATTGATTTTTTATATATCTTTATTTTAATCACTTTTTAATCAGACGGATGAACTCCCTTCATGTTCATTGCTCACAAACTCAGTACTACTTCACATTTCAACTATGAATTTCACATCAATTATAAGCATCCAGAATAATTTAGCTAATGCTCTTTGAAAACTACATCCAACAGCCTAAATCGCCTCAAATATAACACCAATGGCTTTAGTGACTATCTATCTTGCTTTTTCTGGCGTTTATTTTTCAAGAACAACTTTAATAACACTGTTTCTTAGACACTGTCTTTGAGCTCGCATGTATCACTGCACGAACCGAACATCGATATCCAGGTAAAAGCAGGACAGGCAAGCAGATCACAGACTGAAGGAACAGACCAAACAGAAAAGGAGGACGACCAAAAAAATAATTTTTTTTCGCTTCAAATCATCTCAAGCTAATCCAAGAAAATGATTAAATAATCGTAATGAAGCCCGAGTTCACGAAGTTATGCGTCTAGTTACTAATACAGTTGGTTTTAGAAAAACGTGAATATACAATGCTCAGTTTTTGTACAAGAAGAAAAAGGACATAATTAACTAATTAACGCTACACTGGAGGTTTAAAACGCGAATATAACTTCGATTTTGAATGTGAAATTTGAGGTGACTGCCCGTACGGAAATGTTTGACCGGACACGAGCCTAACAATGGCCGGACAAATCAGCCGAACACGAAACTAACAACCACCAAACAAGAGCGAAAGTCAGAGAACCTAACAAGAGCAAAAAAGAGCATGAACACAGCATGAAATAGAGCGAAAAAGAGCATAACAAGGGCCTAACATTTAAAGCGTTGCAAAAAGCGAACGAAGCGTGACAAGAGCATGACAAGAGCATTGAAATAGCACTGTCAATCATCGCGAATAATCAGGCTGTAGTCAGGCCTGATTCAGGCGGTAATTTGCTCCTACATATATATATTGTTGGTTTCCATGCTTGCCTTCGTCCTCGAATTCGGTGCCCACTTCGCAAGCAGTATCATCGGTGTTTTCCTCATCTTCATCGCTGTCTTCTTCACTCACTCACCCTAAATACTGCTGAAAAGCTTCTTGGATCTCATCAGGACCAAAACCTTCGAAATCTTCTTTGTCATCAGAGTGAAAAAGTACATTTAAATCAACCTCATTGTTAGCGGACATATTTAAAACTTTAAGAACAAATTCACGTTAATAGTTTGTTTTAAATGACTTTATTACAAAACTCACCTACTATTATACAAACCAACAAGATTGTTTTGCAATTTCCTTGCTTAAATTATTGCAAAATGTTGACTAAAGAGCTCACAAAAGCTAACTTATACCGTGTGAACGACGCCATTGAGGTTCTCGCAATAGTCGTAATTTTAAAATCGGTCTAGCGTGACTTCTATCACGTGAAAAAAATCAGAAAAATGATTGGTTAAAAACGTGTTCACACGACAATTTATCAACGATAATTTATGCGTATAAAGAAAAAACTTTGGTTTCACACGCTAATTAGATACTAGTTTCACAAGTGTTAATTCGGATTTTATATCGGTGTTGGCTTGTGTTAGGTCCGTGTTAGAGTGTTGTCCGTCTGTTCAGGACCGTAACATGCAGCCATAATATGTTAGGCTCGTTAGCTCAGAGCCTGATTCGGATTTTATATTGGTGTTAGGCTTGTGTTAGGTTCGTGTTAGAGTGTTGTCCGACTGTTCAGGACGGTAACATGCAGCCATAATGTGTTAGGCTCGTTAGCTCAGAGCCTGATTCGGATTTTATATTGGTGTTAGGCTTGTGTTAGGTTCGTGTTAGAGTGTTGTCCGACTGATCAGGACCGTAACATCAGCCATAATGTGTTAGGCTCGTTAGCTCAGAACCTGAATTGGATTTTGTCAGGTTCATGTTCGGCTCACGTTCTGCCATCAGAACGGTGTTCAGGCCAGATTAAGGCTGTGTTTTGTCTCTGTCAGGCTAAAAAGGTCCGTACGGGTGGCTGCTTTTGGAAAAAAATGTTTCAATTTCTTTCAACTACAATCTTTTAATTTTCAATTTAATGCTGATTCCAAATATGAAAAGAAAATGGGATGTCCCAAGCTCGTTTTAAAAAATGGGTCCGAGCTTATTTTAGAGATAATTAAAGCATTTCATGGATATCTTTGTGCGAGATCTTAAAGCAATAATCGTGCCAATGGAAGTGATATGAAAGAAACACTACTCATAAGAAATTAGTTCTTTTCATATTAAAAAAGCACAAATTAGTGAATTATTCAACAATATTTTTATTTATTTATTATTATTTTTTTTTTATTGTTGTCAATAACTAACACATACATACACAACAAATTTACAATTAAAGAAAAGAAGAAAAGAATTCAACAATATAACATGGAAATGTTTGATAACAGACAAAGAAATACACCTATTTCAATTAACGTTGTCCATCTGGAATGGTTGATCTGAGACCGATAGGAATTGTGGGAGTTCATTAAATTTCAAATACATTGTTTTAATCACACTTGAATGGTGCTGAATTACAGATAACAGTATTTCAGAAGTAGACATTAATATTCAAGCGTGATTATAATAGTGTATTTGCAGTTTAACGAGCTCCCACAATTCCTATAGGTCTCAGATCAACCATTCCAGATGGACAAGGTTAATTGAAATAGGTGTATACAGTCAAACAAAATCTCCTACTAATACACTGTAAAATGTACTTTTTAGGGGCTCAAATCGAGTGTTCAAAAGTAGCCAGTCATTACAGTGCAAATCAATTAAATACCATGGGCATCCAAAAATATTTTAGAAATCCAATATTTGTTTGCACGCAGTCATAAAAATTGAAGTAAACGTTTTTTCTGCGTTATGATTTATTATGAAATAGATATCAAGCTTTCAGACATCTTGGCCATCACCAGGGTAGTTAACAAGTACACATAAAATATTATTTGGTTGGTATTTTAGAAATTGTTTTTTGTTCATTGAACAACTCAGAAACAACTATATCACCGCAAGAAGTTTGACTGATGTGTAGTATGATAAATCTTTTGTAGTTAGAGTTGTTTGTGAGGTCCAACGAACAATAAACAATTTCTAAAATATTTCTGGGTGCCCACGGTTTTTCAATTCGCACTGTAATGGGGTAGAGCTTGGGGCAGAGCTTAGATCAAGTTTAGTTTTTATAATTGTGAGGTAAAGCTGATACCACCAGGATTTCACTTTAGTCAAAGTGATCTATAGGCATGTTTATCTTTAAAGTAAAATGATTCACTTAATATAAGTTACAATTTTTAATTGAAAACACTCTGTTAAGGTGGACTGTAACCTTAAGCTAAATATTTCTTTCTTATTCTATCTTAGACTTTATTCGGCATCATGGATCGAACAAATGTTGATAAAGAGGAAAAGGGTGCAACTGCTGGTGCAGTGGCATCAAGTGTTCAGACTGGTATTTTATTGGGGTCTACAAGTAGACCAGAAAATGATCTCACAGGAGTCTTGGACAGCTCCCAAGAAGAAGTAGCTTCCAACAGTGCACAAAATGAAGGCCTGGAAGCTCAAAATCCTGTGGACCATGATCATAATGGTGTTGGTGGTGCTGATAATATTGTTGTTGATGATGGTAATGTTGATGATGATGATAATATTGTTAATGATGATGGTAATGTTGATGATGATGATAATATTGTTAATGATGATGGTAATGTTGATGGTGATGATAATATTGTTGTTGATGATGGTAATGTTGATGATGATAATAATATTGTTAATGATGATGGTAATGTTGATGACAATGATAATATTGTTAATGATGATGGTAATGTTGATGGTGATGATAATGTTGATGATAATGTTGATAATGGTAATGCTGTTGAGCAGGATAGTGATGGTGATGATGGTAATGTTGGTGATCATATACTGAATGTGGATGGTGATAACCAAGGAGTTGTTGGTGAAATTGCTTCAGCACAAAGTGCCAGGAGAACAAGGCAGAGATATCGAAGGCCAGTTCCTAACCATGTGCCCCCTGGTTATGCTGCCATGCCTCCAGTAAGTATATAAGGAGTTATACTAACGTTAATTAACCCTTTGACTCCTACGGCGCCTGAAACTGCCCGTAAAAAAAAACAACCTAATTGTTGATCTGAAACTCTTCTCTGTGAGTTGGTCATTGTTTGTTGATCCATTGATTGGGCTTTCATACTCACTATATACTGTTTTTGTACTACGCCGTTTCGACGCCATTCTGGTCGTCTTCTTCAGGTACTCTCGTTTTTGGTGTTATTGTTTTGATAAGTGACTTCCAATAATCGACGTCTGCATGAATATTCAATAACTTTTTTCCTAGAGTCTCTTGAGAGCGTCAAAACACAGAAAAATAGAAAAAAGTTATTGAATATTCATGCAGACGTCGATTATTGGAAGTCACAATAACACCAAAAACGAGAGTACCTGAAGAAGACGACCAGAATGGCGTCAAAACGGCGTAGTACAAAAACAATATATAGTGAGTATGAAAGCCCAATCAATGGATCAACAAAAAACAACCTTGCTTTGAAAAATTCTAACTTTTTTAAACAAGCCAAATTTGCCCAACCATTTGAATGTTAGTAAGTACTAGGAAGTTTTTCAAATTTTCATAGCATGTCAGTCACAAGAAACAAGCAATTTTAGCACAAAAATTCCATATGAACTTTAGGAAAGTCAAAAATGACCGTTTTTGCCTTATTTTTCAAGTGAAAATCACACTTTTTTGACCTTGGATTCGTTTTTAGACGAAAAGGCCGTTTTCACAACAAAATTCAGTCCTTGTGCTATAGCTTTGGCAAGTTTTTTCACTTTTTTTCACTTCACGAACTGAGCTGCAGTCGTTTGATTACAGCCATTTTAATACGCACGTGTTTTCAAGTATTTACGACTGCAAAGCATTGTGGGTAACCATGACAATTTTGCACATGGAGTACCTCCCACCGTCCTTTTATAATTTTTTTATAAGTCTAGGGTCACCTTGGTTTTCTGCCAAAATTTTGTTGTGTTCCTCTATCATCACAACGTGGATAAATAGCTGCGGCAGGTCCGAGATATTGCCTTTAGTCAAACTCCAAACCTAACTTTGTTCTAAGCCCGCCAAAACCGAATGAACCAAACATCAATCGTTTTTTTGCTGACAAAGTGAGATTCCTCGCTGCTTTCTTCCAGAAAGTGAGCTCTTTGCTACCTTGAAGCTTAATGATGCTCTTCCAGTAGTGACTAAAGGCAAAATGTGTAGTTCCAGAAAATATCCATACCCCCCCCCCCCCCCCCCCCCCACGGAGGGTCACGGAAATTCCGAGGGGTAGGGGGGTCTAAAAGTGGAAAATTTCCGAGGGAGAGGGGGGGTATAAAAACGTATTTTTCCAGAAGGTTACAAGAGATACGTATAGTACCGTAATTCGCTATCGGTAGCAGGAAACTAAACTAAAGAAATACTCTTGCTATTAAAGTGCATCTGAAATTGCTTGTTGTATAGCTTCCAAGATTTTCCAGGCATTTATTTCAACACTTTGTCTCTCTAAGTTGCATTTCTTGCTTCGAGCGAGACAAAATGGCGGCCAAGTCGTTCCCAGTCCCTCTAATTGCGCCTTACCGTTCACGTGTCAAATGTCATGTAACGCTTATCAACGACCAGTGTAGTGTTGTTTAGCTAGCAAAAGGATCCAAAAGCACTGTAAAAGCATGACATTTTAACTGTTAAAAAAGGCAAAAACATATTCTGAAAGTATTTAACCGTTTTTTGCTATAAATCGCGATCTCTGATGTAAGTTTGTGACACATAAACTGTGCTTGTGTGAAATGGCCTTCGACGGACTCACGGCGGCGGCGCCAGGACGCTTTTCACGATATTTTCAAAAATAAACTGGCTAAATTTGCAAGATTTATCTTCAAACTGGTTGGTACTTCCAAGAAAATAATCATGCACAGTAACTTACAAAATCAGAAGCCGAAAATCAAATGTTTTTTACTTTTTTGTGGCTGCGTAATAACAACAAAAATTGTGCCATTAATTAACGCCTTTGTCCGCGAATTATAGACATAAAAAGCGTTTTAGGTATGAATTTGAGGTTTTCCAGGGGGTATTAAAGCAAGTGAGAAAATTATGGAAATTCCAGGGGGTAGGGGGTCTTTTGAAGACCCTCTGGAATGGAAATTCCAGGGGGTAGGGGGGTCTAAAAATAAAAAACCCTCCATGGGGGGGGGGGGGGGGGGGGGGTATGGATATTTTCTGGAACTACACAATATGACCCTAAAATTAACGAAATTCTGATTTAAGCCAACTTTGAGCCAGTGTAAATATCCAACGATGCTTCGAAACCATCTTAAAGTCATGTGGCCTGAGAACTTGAGCCCATGAGATTACAAAACAGCAGCACTTTCCATGGTAAAGCCAAATATGGAGTCAAGAAATCCTACAGATCGTTTATATCCAGAAAATCGCTCAAAAATGTCAAAAAAGCCCAGTAGTCAAAGGGTTAAGGTTACTTTACTTTACTTTTTTTTTTACTTTACTTTAAGTTATAATTATAATATATATTTTTGTCTGTGTATGTGTTCTTGACTGTGTGTATGTTAGCACTATTACTTCATAAGGAATGTTATTGCTGTCTTTTTGCTATCCACAACCTATATATGTAATCAACTATTTTTTTTAGATCCCCTGTGATTGGTACACATGCATATACTTATCACTTATTGACTGGGACCGAGGAAAACAGTATGTTTTGTGGTCCCAAGACCCTGCCAAGGGAAACATTAGCGGTCGATGGACCACAAAACATACTGTTTTACCCAAGGTTTCAGTCTATAAGTGTTATGTTATATACCTATATATAACTGTCAATGAACAATAAAAACATAGCCATGACTAGAGATTTCTATTCTTAACATGACCTTCATAAACTTCCAGTTTGTTATTTCCTGGTAAATAACATATTGCAAATCCAAATTTGTTCACGTGATACCCTCTCGACCAATCAAAGTGTGAGAAAAATGAACTTTGACAGTTGGTATATAACAATATACACTTAATGACTGGTCCCGAGGGAAACAGTTTTGTTTCCCGAAAATCTAAATGTTTCCCTCTTCCGGAGCCTTGGGAAACATTGAGATTCTCGGGAAACAAAACTAACTGGTTTAACAATAATAATAATAATAATGATCTTTATTGGGTAACAGGTTTCCCGAGGGATCAGTCATTAAGCGTTTTGTTATATAGCTAATCATTTTAGACAAGTCAATTTAGAAAATTTGAATTTTTTCATGTGCGCTGGGCACTTGTATCCCGGTCGGGATACAGTTAGATTTAACTAGTATCATGTGAGCATCTATCAACCAATGAGAATGCTTGTTATATAGTCAAAATGATTAGCTACTAGTATATAACAATCATACACATTAAACAATTACTGGTATATATATACCTGAAATTAAGAATGTTGTGGCACTTGGGTAGCATTATTTAAATATAAACTTAGCTTCTTCCATGTAATTGGTTCTTGTTTATGTATCCAAGCTTTTTGGCTTTTAGCGTATCATCAGGGATAAAAAGGATTTACAAAATTAGGCTATACATTTAAAACAAAACAAAAAGAATGTGATGGTTGATTGGTTGATTGGTTGGTAATTAAATGCAAATACAAAAATAATTGTAATCTGTGTAAAAAGTAGATGACCTGATGTTTTTTATATCTTATCTTTTCATTTCATGTAGCCCCATGTATGCCAACCTGTGTGTGCAATTTGTCACGTTCCTATGAATATACAAGCATTTGAGGTTGGTATTTTAACGACAGTTTGTTGTCCAAGCAAATTTTCAAAACAAAACAAATATCACTTTTCAGCTTCTTCTAGCCAGACACAAGTGTCCCTTTAATTGGGGAGAATTAGACGCACACTCACTACTCCTACAGGAGAAATGGCAGTAATAATGCCTTAATTGGCTGCATGCATGGCACGAGCTTGTAATTGCATCCAACCAACAATTTTTTCAAACAAATCTTAAGAAATTACTCACACTCATATTTACTGCAAATTCTCCTCTATTTTGTATTTTAAGCTGAAACTTTGCACTTTTACTAATATCACTGTGTTCTTTCCATTAATTTTATGATTTGATTAAGGGAGATAGGGTCACATGACCTCTTAGTGCAAGTCGCCTAGTTCTCACTGTTATAAATGCACATTTTATTTACTGTGGTTTTCAGCTTTCTGACAATGTGAAATATGTGTTTGGTTGCTGTCAATCAAATGCAATTTACATGTAGGTTTTTGATTAGAGACCTTTAGATTTGAGTACAGGTACGAGTGCAAGTTTCATTTTTGCTGTTAGTGCACATGCATCAGACCATGAGAATGAAGCTGGCCGCGAAGGCTGAAAGCTTAAGAGAAGTTTTTTAAAAATTAAAATGTTGAGGATCAACAACTACTATTATGAATCAAAATCCAACCTACAAACATTTGTTTGATTTAATGTCATGCTTGTTTGAAAAACATGTTGTCGTCACTTGGACTGCAAAATTCGTACTGTAGAGATGGTGTTTCATCCAGAAATGTTTGTACATATATATGTCAAAAACAGTCTGCTCAATACAATTTCCTTCATTGGCCTTTCTTTCTTCTTTAATATGACAAGCAGGCATTTCAAATGTTATTTTTTGACTGAGAAAAGAATGAAAAAAAGGTGATATGGTGAAATAATTATATCCTTTTATTGTTTTCAAATCTAAATTTTGAATTTGTGCAAGCACGTCTATGACAGCTAAGATAGTGTGCACACAAAAAACTTGTACTCATAGTCATTCCTGAATCTAAAGGTCTCTAGTGATGGCAGCCAAATATGTATTTCACAACTATACCTGTTGAATTGTCTAAGAGAGCACTCAAGAAATGAGGAGAAGCACTTGCTTGCAGCTCAATTAAGCTTCTCCATTACTTCTTTGTGCTCTTGTCACTTTCATTTGTGCTTTATAACTAAACAGAGCATGGAAAAGCATGTTCTATTTGTACATATCTGTCAATAATTTGGTATTTTTCTTGTTAACTATATATCCAGTTAAAATAAGATTATTACTGTAATGAGATCAAACTTTGTTTTTTTTTAGCTAATATATCAGCAGAACATCATTCTGACACAAGAAAAAATATCTTTGCATCAACGAGTGCTAACCATTAATGGAGAACTTACTCAAGCGCGGGAGAACATTATGATTCTTGAAGGGGAACTCAATGAAAATAACCAGGTTTGTTTTTGCTGTGGTACTTATCAAATAAGGCTTAATGATGATTATGAATTATGGATGATGAATGGTGATAATGATGATAACATTATGATGATGATGATGACATTATGATGATGATGATGATGTTTACATTATGATGATTATGATGATGATGATTGATTATGATGATGATGTTTACATTATGATGATGATTATGATGATGATGATTGATTATGATGGTGATGATGATATTAATTATGAGGGTGTTGATGATATTGATTATGATGATGATGATTGATTATGATGGTGATGATGATATTAATTATGAGGGTGTTGATGATATTGATTATGATGATGATGATTGATTATGATGGTGATGATGATATTAATTATGAGGGTGTTGATGATATTGATTATGATGATGATGATTGATTATGATGGTCATGATGATATTAATTATGAGGGTGTTGATGATATTGATTATGATGATGATGATTGATTATGATGGTCATGATGATATTAATTATGAGGGTGTTGATGATATTGATTATGATGATGATGATTGATTATGATGGTCATGATGATATTAATTATGAGGGTGTTGATGATATTGATTATGATGATGATGATTGATTATGATGGTCATGATGATATTGATTATGAGGGTGTTGATGATATTGATTATGATGATGATGATTCCAATTATGATAATGCAAACGGTTCCTTCCTTATGATAAGTTATTATTATTATGGCATCTTTATTTGTTCCTATAAGGTGTATATCTGTACAACAAGGCGGGTTATCTTAACCTAGGCTTTGTTATTATTTACAATGGACACACTGCAATTGGCCTGATGTTATTAGTGTGTGTACGCATAGAATGATTTTACAATTTGATTGTTCTGTGACACAAGCCATTTTTGGCATTTCTTGATGAGGTAGTCAGTTTGCTTCTTATTTCCTATTATATGATGAAGTTCTTTCTCTAGTTTTATATGGTAACCGCCTAAGAAGTCAAATACAATGTTAATTTGGGTAACTTTACAACCTTTATATAGTAAGTTCTTAATTCCTTTACGTAAGTCATTGTATGTAACTGGCTTACAATAAGATGTAATTGTTCATATAATGTCAAGTTAAAATGAATATGTTTATTATAATACACACTTGGATTACACTGATGATGGTGGTGGTGTTAATTGTGTTTAATTTTTGCAATGCTTAAGTCAATAAATTGACGTCTGTTAATTTTAATTTATATTTCTTTGATTAAAGGAACTGCAAATATCCAACCGCAACTGTGCAGAAAATTATAATCTAATGATGTTCTTTCAAAAGGTGAAATATCGACAATAATAATTATAATAACACATGTTTGACCTTTGATTTTTTATTGAAAATTTGTTTTTAGACGAAAAAGCTGTTTTCACAACAAAATTTAGTCCTTGTGCTATAGCTTTGGCAAGTTTTTTCCCTTTTTTCACTTAACGAACTGAGCTGTGGTTATTTGATTGCAGCCATTTTGATATGCACATGTTGTCAAGTATTTACGACTGCAAAGCATTATGGGTAACAATGACAGCGCTCGGCATAGAGTTCCCCCTTAGTCCCTTAATAAATTTATTATAAGTCTAGGGTCACCTCTAAATGTCTAGGTTAGCTTGATCATTCATATTTTACCAAAATTTTCAAGATAAAAATACATCTTGCAGAGAAAATTCAAATTAAAACTCATGCAGATCAGGATATACAACACTATAGTGTTCAGTGTATCATTAATTATGAACTATAATACAATGATCACCTAGGGATTCCATTGTTTTAAGAGGGACATTATATATAGCTAAAATCCCTCTCCATAAATTATAGGAATGAGGGAAAATTAGAACTACCCGTACGGACCTTTTTAGCCTGACAGAGACAAAACACAGCCTTAATCTGGCCTGAACACCGTTCTGATGGCAGAACGTGAGCCGAACATGAACCTGACAAAATCCAATTCAGGTTCTGAGCTAACGAGCCTAACACATTATGGCTGATGTTACGGTCCTGATCAGTCGGACAACACTCTAACACGAACCTAACACAAGCCTAACACCAATATAAAATCCGAATCAGGCTCTGAGCTAACGAGCCTAACACATTATGGCTGCATGTTACCGTCCTGAACAGTCGGACAACACTCTAACACGAACCTAACACAAGCCTAACACCAATATAAAATCCGAATCAGGCTCTGAGCTAACGAGCCTAACATATTATGGCTGCATGTTACGGTCCTGAACAGACGGACAACACTCTAACACGGACCTAACACAAGCCAACACCGATATAAAATCCGAATTAACACTTGTGAAACTAGTATCTAATTAGCGTGTGAAACCAAAGTTTTTTCTTTATACGCATAAATTATCGTTGATAAATTGTCGTGTGAACACGTTTTTAACCAATCATTTTTCTGATTTTTTTCACGTGATAGAAGTCACGCTAGACCGATTTTAAAATTACGACTATTGCGAGAACCTCAATGGCGTCGTTCACACGGTATAAGTTAGCTTTTGTGAGCTCTTTAGTCAACATTTTGCAATAATTTAAGCAAGGAAATTGCAAAACAATCTTGTTGGTTTGTATAATAGTAGGTGAGTTTTGTAATAAAGTCATTTAAAACAAACTATTAACGTGAATTTGTTCTTAAAGTTTTAAATATGTCCGCTAACAATGAGGTTGATTTAAATGTACTTTTTCACTCTGATGACAAAGAAGATTTCGAAGGTTTTGGTCCTGATGAGATCCAAGAAGCTTTTCAGCAGTATTTAGGGTGAGTGAGTGAAGAAGACAGCGATGAAGATGAGGAAAACACCGATGATACTGCTTGCGAAGTGGGCACCGAATTCGAGGACGAAGGCAAGCATGGAAACCAACAATATATATATGTAGGAGCAAATTACCGCCTGAATCAGGCCTGACTACAGCCTGATTATTCGCGATGATTGACAGTGCTATTTCAATGCTCTTGTCATGCTCTTGTCACGCTTCGTTCGCTTTTTGCAACGCTTTAAATGTTAGGCCCTTGTTATGCTCTTTTTCGCTCTATTTCATGCTGTGTTCATGCTCTTTTTTGCTCTTGTTAGGTTCTCTGACTTTCGCTCTTGTTTGGTGGTTGTTAGTTTCGTGTTCGGCTGATTTGTCCGGCCATTGTTAGGCTCGTGTCCGGTCAAACATTTCCGTACGTATAATATTCCCTCATTAAATTACTATTCATGATGTATATAGTCCCTCATATATTACAATCATCGGGGCTATCATCAAAACAGGTATGCAAGATTTACACGCTGTTGCGGAATTTAATTTATTATGGGGCCATACTTGATATCGCTGCACACTCTTACATGTGTGGGAGGCTTTTTTGTCATTGCGCATGTGTATAAAACTGATATTGAGAATCAAAAAAATCAAATCAACAAGTTTAAAATAACAACTTGAAGGTGTCTATATTGGAAAATATAAAAGACCTTGCTTCATACACCCTAATGTTTCTTGGTTTAATAATGAAAATTAATATTAAATTTGACTTGTTTAATGTCCTCAGTGATCATGGTATTTACAATCTAATAGCATGGCTTCTTCGGGATATTAGTGATTAAACGTCCATTAGCCTCAGGAAGTTTATTAAAAGTCCCTCCACCTGCTGCCTCGAGACTTCCATTAAACTTCCCTCTGTTCTGGGGGACATTTAATCACTAATATCCCTCAATGCCATGGTATTACTTATAATTAAATAATATATAATTAAAGTTGTTGAAAGTTCACAAATTATAACTTATAATTTGTAGGAGTTGACTAAAAGAAAAAAGAAAGTGAAGCAGTTGGAAGAAGAAATGGAAATCCTCAAAAACAAGTGTAAAATAAGTGAGGAAGCTTACCAGGTGAATACAGAATTAAATCAAATGTGCCCAATAGCGAACTTGTGGATTGATAGAACATTTTGAAAGTGCTATATATGAGTTTAGTAGCACTTTTCATGTTGACTATAATTAATATAACTGTAAATGCATTTACTCAAAATAACAAAAAAACTGGTCTGTTTGAGTAACAAATTTCATGAAATTCATAAATATATACAGCAAGTTATTATAAACTTGGAGTAGATATGAATGCATGAGAAAAGCAAAAAAAGATAAATAAAATGATTAAATGATTTTCTTAAAAATGAGCAATTTTACAACACTTGTGTGAATTCTCGCGCGCTGATTGGTTGATTTTCCGTGGTAAATAAGAGTCCAGACAACGGTGAACACGTCATCATGTCACACAACACTCGTGCGGAATTGAGGGAAAATTTGTCATCCACAAAGATTTTTCGTCAAAAAAAGGATTTTAAAAAGAAGTTTATGGATAAACTATCAATGGAAATTACTTTTTTGTAAGTAGCAAATTGTAATAAATGTAACCATGCTGTCATGGAGCTGTTGTCGTTTTAATTTTATGCGTTTTTTTCAGTCTTTTCAACAAATCTTCACTTACAATCAATTCTGTAGTCTTTTCAACAAAAACGTGCTCAAAATTACATTTTTGACGAGCAATACCATTCGTTGAAGACTGATTTGATAAGACTGCGCGTCGTGAGTCCACAACATTTTGACCACTGTCATGACGAATATCGTTGTCGATAAGAGTACAGACAACGCTAAACCACATTCGATTTGCTAATTATATATTGACTGTCAACATTATTTATCACTAAAATTTAATTTCGTTTTTCACCCCCAATTTTTTCTAGATGGAAAATGAACATACAGAATGGTTGCATAATCTACACATGGAATTGTGTCAAACTACAGAGGTATGTAAAAATCGCCATCAAAATATTATATCTTATCCTCATCTTCATCATGAATCATATCATCAACTCATGATTTATAAATAAACATAAAAATATAGAAATAAATAATATTTTCACAACAGCATATCAACATATATATATATAGTACGTGGCTCTTCATCCCGGGGGGTGTACTGCCTTTGTTCAAGTGGTAGGGGTGATCGGTGTACCTTTTAGGGTTAAAAACATTTCATGTGCATACCTTTTAGGGTCCTGACTCAAAAATAATGATAATGTAATGATAAATCACTTACATAACATAATAATGTACCTGTAAGGGTCATTTTTACTTTGCTTTGTTGCTAAAAGTAAGCTTGGCTGGCAAGAACATCGCACAGCCGTACCTTTTAGGGGTTGGAATCAACAAGGCTTTAACAGTTATTTTTGTCTGTGTGTACCTTTTAGGGGTCATTTCCAAATCCTCCCCTGATAACCCCTACCACTTGGACAAAGGGAGTACCCCCCCTGGGCTCTTCATCTGCTGGCACTTACATAATCAATCACTACCTCTACATTAAATATTTTCCATACATCACTCCTCACATGTTGATTTTTGCTGAGGGAGGAAAAACCAGATTACCTGGAGAAAAATCCTTGTGGCATGGTAGAGAACAACACATCGATCAAACAAACTCAACTCACATATGGATTTGGTGCCCGAGCTGGGTCTCAAAAATTGGACCACAGCGATGAAAGGCCTGTGCTTAATATACTGTACAGGCCCGCAAATGAACCCAAATGATCCTGACCTGCAAATGAACCCAGGCCCGCAAATGAACCCACTAGCCGGCCCGCAAATGAACCCAAGTAAAAAAAGGAATCTGGAACAGGACTATAAGGAATAATCATCATTGTCATCATAATGGTTATATTATATAATTTTTCAATGTATTTAATCTTGAATACTTAAGTCATCTAGGAATCTTAATTTGTATGTATAGATGATACAAGAAAATAAAAGACAAATAGAAAATGAAAAGCTTCAAGAACAGAACAGATCCAGTGAACTGGAAACAAAGAATCAACAACTATGTGAGCAAGTACAATGCCTCACTACTGAAATAAAGTTGGTAACTGAAAAAGCTACAAGAGAGGTATGCTAATGATTCTGGAAAGAATATTGGGTAGTTCCAGAAAATAACCATATCCTATGGCACGGTCGAATTTGCCCGTGTATGCTCATACAAATCTCCCCTCAGCTATATGGAAAAATATTATAAATAATAGAAATATTTGATTATTCATGGTGCTCATATGCATAGGGTCTATTGTAACATGCCCATTTACACTAGCAATTTTGTTGCGCAACCAAAAGCTGCAATTTTGCAATATATCGAATATGCTTGAATTTAGGAGACAGAAAGTCGCAGCAAATTGCACTAAATTTTGAGCATGTTCAAAGTAGCATTGACAAATCTGTGATAAAATCGCCATTGAAATCACAGCCCTTGTCGCGCGACAAAATTGCTAGTGTAAACAGGCCTTTATATTCATGCAGTGACTGATGAAGTTGAGATGGTGCACTCATTGACCCCTTGCACCAGGTGCTATGACCAACTGTATCATAATTGCTCTTAATTATTATTGTTTTCTTAATTTAATCTAGGCTGACCTTTATGCTTTACGAGTAGCTCAGATTGAATGCTGCCTTCAGGAAGAAGTCAATAATTTGAATGAAGTATTCCGTTGTCTCCAAACATTAAGGCATCGACCTCAGTTACCAATTAGACAACCAGCTACCCTTGAGGTTTGTTACTACCAAATTCATGTTCAGTCTTATAATAGCAATCAGTTCTTCTTTGTTATGCAAACTTCACATTTGACTTGTTCGGGCCACTGAAATGTGATGTATACACAGCATTGTTCAGTTGTTTTCAAAATCAAGATTTGATTTACATTATCAGAAAAACCTTGTCAAGCTTTACAAAATCCTGAAGTTTGGTGTTGATTGGTTTAACATTGTGTGAAATACAGCCATTCAAAAACTTGAAAATTTATGAAGAAATGTATTGGAAAACCAGACAAGTTGTCCGGTTTTTGACATTTCCCATACATTTTTTTACAAACATCAATAGCTGTATCTCATGCAATATTAAACCAATCAACACCAAACTTCAAGACATGGTAAAGCTTGACAAGGTTTCTCTGATTATGTAAATCAAATCTTGTTTGGCAAAGTATAAGGCGATTCGCCTCAGACCCTAACGGCTTGAAATCAGGCAATGCTGAACAGTTAAGGCTCCACATCCTACATGTCACATGCATGCAACTGCAAGAGTATCTATTTTAAAATTGCTCATGTCATGAAAGGGATAAAGAAATAATTTGTAGCTTTTTAACCAAAATAATCCTGATGACATATTGATTTTTTTATTCCAGGAATAAATCAGAATGGATATATATATCGTCTTTTGAGGACTAAATGTTACTATAATGGTTTACTGAGATGTGCTCCAACATATGTGCAGATATCATGCAGCAGAAACACAAGAATGTACAGTATGAAATATAAATATAGGTCTTCTTGTAAATTTCCATATTTATATAGTGTAACTTTACACAAGAGAAGCCAAGAATCACACACTCATACGTTTCTGCAAAAGTATAATTGATACATAGAAGTAAGCCTTAAAATAAGGTATCTAGACACTGTTTATACAATGAATGTCTTTGAGGGTGTGGAAACTCAAACCATGATTGCTTCAAAGTTTTATTGACATAAATTTTAAAAGCTAACCAATCAGATTTGAGAAAAGAAACAAAAAGGGAACAAAAAATATTTTTCTGTTTTCCCTTGTAATCAGATTCTCTAGTTTGGAGGCAACCATGTAACGTCCGGGTGGGGGATTTTGAAAATAAAATTCCTGCACTGCCCAAAGGGCCAAAAAAAAATTGAAATATTCTATATTCACAAATAGAATAATTAAAAAAAAAAATTCCTGCACATTTTATATTGTACGGGGAGAAAACAAATATTGCAAAGTATAGGAATAAATATCCTGCAGAACATTGAGAAGGAAAAAAATATCCTGTCCACCAAGACGTTGGGAAAAAATTTTTCTTACTAATCGGAAACCATCCCCCCCCCCCCCCCCCCCCTCAAAACTTAAATGGTCGGCCCCTTATCAAAAAAGTATGTCAAACATATTTTTGTTATTTTCACATACAAACAATACAAACTACTAAGATCGATACATACAAGCTCGTGATTGGTTGTTGTAAAATGTGTGAATTTATAAAATTTCTGACATGATAATTTATGTCAAAAAAAATTTGAAGCATTCATGGTTTTTAAGTATCTGCACTTTACTATTTTTATATCTTTTGAACATCTTTTGTATTCAGTGAAGACTTTTATGAATCATTTTTTACTATGTTGAGTGCACATCACATTCACAGATTACAGATTGTACACACTATGTTTTTATAATGTGTACAATGGTAAAACAATATTAATATGAGTACAAAAAATTTTAAAATATTTTGAAAACAAATATTTATGTACTGAAAAGTTCAAGTGAGGTACGGGATTGTGGAAACATTATGCAAGTCCATGTAATAGAGTGCTATTTAATGCGTAAAATAGTGTTTATTTAGTGTGTATTTAGTCACTATCAGAAATAAAAATGCAAAAATGAACATGTGAGCTGACTTGTGTGCAAAATATTCAACCTATAGAGGTAGTGAGTGAGCGAATCTCCCCTATTAGGTGGACACTTAATTGTGTCATGCAGCTAGAAGATTGATATGTTAAAAAAGTGATTTATTTTATTTTTTTATTACAAAACAAGTGATTATAGTGACTAAATAGTCATTAAATATAACAGCTATTTACTTATATCAAACTAATAATTTGTTTATGAAAACACAAACAATCTGTTTTCATAGATTTGCATATACTTTCTGTGGTCTAATAGTGACCTTAGTGAATTACCATAAAATTAAGTTACATGCAATCACATGCATGTATAGTGCAACTGAATTGGTGACCATAGGAATTGTGTTCTAGACTCGACATTATAGCCTCATGTTTATGTTAAAAAGTGGTGGAGTTTTAGCATGTATTTGCATGAGGCTTATGTTTTAGAACATTACTTACAATTATTTGTTAATTTCCACCAAAAACTGTACTTGTCATCATACTTTTCAAATCATTCATGCATGGTCAGGTCTTATAGGCTATACAAATCAAAAAACTTTTGGAGGTCAAAATCTGCAATAATTAGCAATGCGCCATAAGAAATGTAGAAAGCTGGTAACTTTAAAGAAAGACAACAAATTATTAGAATTTATATTTATATAGAGTAAAATTATATTTTAAATGTATAGTTATGTAGTATTGAATAATTTTAGGAAGCATATTTGTTTTATAAATGTAGATAATGCATGTAATGCTATAATATAAATTGTATGTGTAATATATGTGCATAAAGAAATTCTTAAAGCCTTGTAAGTTAATATTTTATTTTGCATTCATGCATATTAACTGTAATACTCCAGTTTCATGTTATCTAGCACTGCTGTGCAATTTGTCAAAATTAAGGCACATTTGCACAGGAAAAATCTTAATTCAGAGTAAACTCAAATACGTTTTCTATTTTCTATATCATTTTTTGTGCTTTGCTTAGAATTTGTGAATAATTTTACAAGAAATCTAAATGCACCTTTTGTCAAACAGTACATGCAGCAGTGCTAGATAATGTAAAATAATTATTACAACGTATAAAATACGTATATATATAGCACCATACTGATGTCATCACCAGACTCAGGGGAATAATCCTCATTCATTCATGATAGCTATTCCCCTGAGCCTCATTTTGGCAAATCAGTCATATAATGAAAGTCTGTTAATTTGACCAAAGATTGTTATGTTCAAAACATAAGCACTAAGACCAAGAGTGATTGTTGAAGTGACAATAATTTAAATGTACTTAAACATTGCCAAGTGCCACTGACTATTAAATGGGCAGTCAGGATTTGAAGCCCAGTGGTCAGACCTGCACTCAGGGTCTCAAAATAATTGAGCAGAAGGTAGTAGCTTTGCAATAACATCTGCAAATAGTTAGACCTTCAAGTCTTCTCGGACAAGGAAGTTATAAACTTGATGTCCCGTCTCTCCACACATTGTATTGGAGGGACGTAAAAGAACCCACACCACCGTTCGACTAAGAGAAGCTAGGCTTTGAGGTTGACCGTGTGTGTGGTTGATTGATGGAGCAAGGATGGCACAGTCAGTTAGTGTGCGGCATTCTGTGTGAGAGGTCCCAAGTTCGATTCCCAGTGACCTCGCATCCTTGTTTTGACTTCTCTCCTTTCCGTGTAGCTTTAAGTAGTTTTAAATACCCGTAAAACGAAGCACTGATGGAGAGAGGGGAGTAAAATGAGCACTGTCTGCCTCAAGTTTATCAGTATATGACTGTCTATCAGTATATGACTGTCTCGAGTTACCAACGTTAAATAAGGTTTCTTTACTTTACTTTACTTTACTTTACTTTACTTTGATCTATATTCCTTGAGGGTCCATGAACTGTTAGCATGTAGCAGTTGTGGTGTCCTTATATAGATCGATTACAGTGTGACGCGCGGTACCATGGCCACCCAAGAAACTTTTGAGAAAGTTCTTAACCACTGATAAAAACCTCGCTCATCTTCGCCACTTTGTATGAAATAGGTTCCCTACTTTCGATAATCTGTTTATGCGCATTCAATCCTGTCAATCAAAAAAAACAAATTATCACACGCTGATTGGCTAACTTTCTGAAAAGGATGGCCACGGTACCGCCGGTCACACTGTAAAGGAAAAACCAATAATTTGGTTTTAAAACTGTTTATTGCATATTATAAGCATATTTGTTTTGACCCTCGCAAAACAATGTATTTATAGTATAAATATACGCAGGTGATTGAAGATCAGGGGGCTACTAATGTTTTTTCGATTGTGTTCAGCATACAGTAATATGCACCTTTCAAATTAACAAATTTTTTGCTTCTACAGTGGCTGGTTATTTTTATTTTTGAAATAAAAATATATATCATCTGTGATTATTTATACTTAATAACTGCTCAGCTCACTTAATAAATTTTGGTGGATAGTTTCCTTGATTCATTGAGAATTAGTGAGAAAACTCGAACAGTGAACACTTTGAGTTTTTTTGTTACTTTTGTTAACTCACATCCCTTGAGTGAATAGATTAGAAATAAGATTTATTATGAACTCATCTAGTGTATTTGAGCTCAATGCTTCATTTTAAGAGGTTTTGAAGCAGTAGAAGGTTCAGAAAATAATTACATGAAAAAATTCAAGTGTTCAGGGTTCGAGTATCCTCACTGTAATAATTATTCCTAGATAGAAATAATCATAGTGATTTAAATAAGATAATAAAACTTAGAGAGACTTTCCTTTACCTGGGAAGAAAAATGACTTTATTTTGTCCCTAAAAATAAAGCCAACAATGAAAACATTGACATTTAATACTACAAATGTCAGAGACTTCTTTACATGCATGTTTGCCATGCGGAAGAAACAATTTGTTAAGAGTCTTTTAAAACACCTAATTACTATTAGTTTTATTATAATTGCCTATTCTTTCAAGGATGAAGGAAAATCTCTCTGGTAAAACTTTGCTTTGAATGTATTAGTATGCTGAATAAAATGATGAGAAAATGTACATGTGTTTTTCTCTTATTTTTAGAATAAAAATTAATTCTTATCACACAGCCTTATCAACTCCCTATTAAACACAGCATATCCATGAAATGAAATGTTACTGTGGAATGGAGTGCAAACATATCCATAAAATAAAATTACTGTGGAAAAGAGTGCAAACTAGAGAGACTTTCCTTCACCTGGTAAGAAAAAGTTTTTACCTAAAGTTGATTTAATCACATTAAAAACATCAGTATTGAAAACTACAAATGTTTAAGATGTTTGCATGCATGTTTGCTGTGCAGGAAGTTACAAAGAATTTCATTAACGTTTAGCTTTAACGATGTCGTCCAATTGCAGGCAAAGCTACGATCGGAATAGTTGACGTGACGGTCTTTCCAAATTAAAGTAAAATAAATGAAAATTCATCTTAATGGCTGGAAAGAGAACTTCACAATTAGTAAAATCGCTAAGTTTCAGAAGAAAATCGTATAAAATAGCAAAGATATAGCGCGGTAAAGTACTCAGGCTAATTTTACAGACGTTTGTATGGCGGACGGACATTGTTTGCCTACCGGTAGGGAGAAACCCGAAACGGATTAAAAGGAATTGCCCTGGTGTCGCACGAATCACTGCATACATATATTCTGTGAAGACAAGCACGAAAGACGACCGCTGCTTTGTGGTTATAGAAGATAATAAACCAATATGCCTTCGTCAAGATTTTAAAGCCCTACGGTCAACGCACGCAGCAGCAGGGAATGTAGAAGATTTGCATGTGCACACGTGGACATAGTCCAGAGCTGGAACCAATTTTCGCAAAAGAAATTTTTTTACGCGCGCGGTCTTATTCTGGATTGAGAGAGTTGCGAAAAGTGGACCCACTTTTCGCAACTCTTTCCACAGGCAGCCCAAACTCATTATCTGACAA
Organism: Metridium senile; assembly: GCA_949775045.1. Taxonomy (NCBI): domain Eukaryota; kingdom Metazoa; phylum Cnidaria; class Anthozoa; order Actiniaria; family Metridiidae; genus Metridium; species Metridium senile. The sequence goes on along the minus strand of OX459103.1, from coordinate 4,266,351 downwards.
CATTGAAAAACAGAAAAACATCATTGAAAAAAAATTACAAAATGAAAAATAAAATAACAAAATGAAAAAGATACGTTTCATGTGTTTATTTACTATAGGAAGAGAGCAGATATTAAAAAAACGCACAAAAAAAAAACACCCCACGTCATTTAAGCGTTTAATAATGATTAAAATGAATTAAGGACAGGGCCTATTAATTAAAAAGTAATGTCTACTTCAAATAACTATGTGAGTTGTTTTAACCCTTTAGAGGGTTCTTTAAATCTGGCTAGAAAAGGTGGGGTCACCGGGCAGTTAAGAGAAATAATGAGTCTTTAATATGGCTGACGTCACGATTTTACCGGTATCGACAAATAAAAATGTTTTTCAAAGGATTTTCAATGGAACATCTCTTTGATAGCGGTAAAGAATCAACAAGTAATTTTCTAATAGGAATATATACTTTTTAACGTATTTTCAAAAGTTAGTAGTGAAATATGATTTTTTTAGCACCGAGACTTGTATTTTACGAGGTTCAGAAAATTCGAATTTTTGTCTATTTTCCATTCAAAAATCAGTTGCTTTTTCGAAATTTTACATCAAAACCATTGTTTAACATGTTCTTAATAATTGCAGTTGTAAAAAAATTGGGGTTACCGGGCGTTTTAAAAAGTTATCGCGTGGTAAACTTTGCCGCCGAAGATCATTCAATTTCTTTCCGGTCCCCTCCCTACTAAGTAAAGAAATTCGTCATCATAAGTGCATTGTGGGACTGTTTTTATAAAAAAACCGCTACCGTCGTGTCTACCATCGTTAGATGGTTTTTTATTTGTATGTTGTCATCTTTTGAGGTAAGATAGCGCGTTAAAATGGAAATTTATGTAGATGCCCAGTAGCCTGCGCAGTGCAATAGTAGGCCCCGTCCTTAAATAAACACATGAAACGTATCTTTTTCATTTTGTAATTCTATTTTTCATTTTGTAATTTTATTTTTCATTTTGTAATTTATTTTTCATTTTGTAATTTTATTTTTCATTTTGTAATTTTATTTTTCATTTTGTAATTTTATTTTTCAATGATGTTTTTCTATTTTTCAATGTTGTCAGATAATGAGTTTGGGCTGCCTGTGCTCTTTCCAATGGACTGAGAAGAATAAGACCGCGCGCGTACAAAAAAATCTCTTTTGCGAAAATTGGGTCCAGCTCTGGACTAACGTGGACATGGTAAAAACCACAACATGTTCAAACGCAAATGTCTATTATTTAAATGAAAAAACAGTGAGTTCCTACGTCGGAGGTGAAGCAGCTAAAGAAACGCTGTCCAGTATATTAACCTTCATACCTGAAGGACAATCATCGGTTGTGCGTGTTTCAGACACAATGTATGCAGTGTTTGGTAAACCGACAGCTACCAACACCATTGGCTATTGCCATATTCGAGTAGAGCCAGAAGACAAAAGGATTTTCAAATGCACAAGTAAGAGCTGCAAGTCTTTTGTCAGCAATTCAAAGCAAACCAAAGTGCGCTCAACTTGCCAACACCTTCATATACTGTATTGCTGTATATTTAATGATGAAGGTCCTCTAGAGGCCAAGGAAAATCGTCAAATCGGCGCATCTTCAACATCACCTACGCCGCCAGAAATTGAAGCACACTCCGTATCGCGGTTGCCTACGTTGGACATCGCCTGTAAGAAAGCACCCTTACCATACGATATACCTTATGACATGTTCCGTAAAATTAAATTATGACATTGGAATTCCAGCCAAATGCAACAACATGCAAACATTGTGATTCCATATTAAATTCTCCACGAGTTCACCCAGGGCAAAACAGTAAGGATGATGCCATGTTAATTACAGAACTAAATCCGTTCAAAAAAGTGAAGGCATTGGTTAGAATTTGCAGCAATGTGTTATGCCAAGCTATGCATCGGTCAAATCCTCTTGATATTGGTGAGTAATATAAGTATAAATTTAGCCTTTTCAATATTGTACAATCCAATCCTATTGAAAGGGCGTGGCTTAACAGCTGTGTTTCTAGTTCATAGTTGAATGTGTTATAATGATGGCTTGAACGACGTATTGCTATTCAAGTTAATATTTGAACGCAACCACTTTATAACTTTTTTTATAGCTATGCAACTGATATCTAAAACATTGATATTCAACAGGTTTGTTCAACATTGCCGACAAACTTTTCATTTCTATCGATATACTGCTTGAAATGAGGGAGGTTTTCAAACGTGGAACACCTATCTCGAACTTTATCAAAGCAAAAATGGAATCCCTTAAATTCAAGTCGTCAAAGGTGGGGTAGGTATGGAATGATATTTTATCACAGGCATTAAAACATGAAAAATTTATATCTGACATTTCGTTTAGAAAAACATTCCCAGTACTGGAAAATTGCAATACATTGGCGAGCTTCTGTACAATGGCTTGTTTTGCTTTGAAATCGTTACGGAGAGGGACTGGGACTCCACAATCTGTGGGATTTGTGGAATATGTCCCGAAGTGTTGTTAGGCGATGGCAATGAAAAAAATTGTTGTAAAAACAATCAGGTAAATGTGTACAACTATTATTGAATGAAGTTGTTTAAAGATGATTGACTCCGTACGTTGGACCACAAATCATATATATTCAGCCATATCAAAATAAAGGGCATACTGTAAAAGCTGGACTGGACCCAAAACTGGACTTGACTGGACCAACAGTTTCCAGGACTCTAAACAGAGTCCACGGACTCTAAACAGAGTCCACGGACTCTGAACAATGTATCAATTTAGAGACGGCGAACTCGGAACGAAGTCCGCGGACTCGACTGTTTAATGTGAAAGACAGAGTCCGCGGACTGTTGAGATGTATACATTCATACAATGTTATTATTATTATTGTTGTTATTTTATTTGTATTTGCCTTCAATAATGTATTGATGTTCATTTCCTTTTTGCTTCTATTTTTTTTACTCTTTAAAAGTAAAATAACAAAAGCTTCGTGACTTGAAGTCATGACTTCGTGCGGGTTTTTCCCTGACAGAAATCAATTAGCACATGTCACAAATCACTTATAATAATAATAATAAACTTTATTAAACACAGAATTAAAAAAGCTGACACTTATTTACATTGAAGCTGTGTATGAAATAAATCGAATAAGAGAAAAAAAAAATTACATTAAAAAATTATATATATATGTATATATACAAAGTTAAAAAGTATGTTATATAAAAAACTATAATATTTTACAATATAATAAATATAGAATCTACATATTTAAATATCTCAATGAATATTGATGAAAGTTAATTACTTACATAACCAGTAATTCGATATAAATGATCGAATAGATTTCGATTTTTTTACATTAGTAGGTAGTCGCTTTTGACTGCATTTATAAGGGACGGACCATTTGATATTTGATGGGGAGGGGGGCTGAATCTCCCCCCCCCCCCCCCCCCAAAAAAAATATCGAGCAAGCTTTCAAACTCTAAAAGCCTTTGCTGCACGAACAAAAAGTATTGAGTACTACCCAAAAAATATCTTGCAACATTTGTGTCCCCAAAAAAAGTATTGGGCACCGACAAAACAGCCCTCCCCCATCAAATATCAAATGGTCTGTCCCTCATACGTTAGTTTATAAAAATACAAATGTCGAAGTTTTTGGATCGCGAAGTTTCGAATGCTACTGCTATAGTAAGCCAGTTTGGTCTATAATAGGATAATTCATAATCAATAACTGCAACTGAACATCAGTTTTTGTCGAAAACAATTTTTTTAAACATATTCTTTAATTTGATTCATACATAATAGTCCTAGGACTCTTGGTTCAGTCCAGTCCATGACAGTTTTGGGTCTAGTCTAGCTTTTACAGTATGATATGCTAAAATAAAGGGAAAACTGGTATAGACAAAGTGCTAATTAAGCAATTCATATATGCATCCACTAATACAAACGTTTTGCTTAGATAAACTACAGTAACAGCAAAAGTGGAATGGTAACCCCTAGTGACTTTCTTGAAAGTATAAAGAGAAGGTGGTTGGAGTGAACAGTGTTCACTAGAACACTTGAAAAGTTTGAGGTCTCAGTGGGAGAGGTCCCGTCTGTTATATGTCCTGCAGTGATGGGTTCCCGTGTTTGTAACACAGAACAGGACAAAAAAAGTTATTATCTCAAAGAGAAGAATAGCGAGCCTGCAGGTAAAATAGAATTAGTAGTAAAATTGGTTCATTAATGTTGTTTCTCTACATTGATAGTTAACTAATTGTACTATATTTATCTTCAGTTAATCTGTGAAAACAAAATTGCATAAAATCCTTTTCTATATTTCAATCTGTAAGACTTGTATTTTACTGATTAACTGAAAGCATGTTAAAAGCCTCAGTATTGAGTGCAATAAGAGTGTGATACAGACGTAAATAGAATAATAATATACATAAAAAAATTACTCGATTCTGATTGGCTGATGAACAGTGCATTTCAGAGGTAATTCAGTGCAAAAACGAGGTAATACAGTGCAAATTACATTCTGTACAGTGCAAATTACAAAAAAATAAATCGATTATGATAGGCTTTATTCTTGAATCATTTTAGTCACTAATGCTTGAAAGTAATTTAAAAAACACTTTAAGTGGTAATCCTTTCAAAAATCGTCGAAAATTTGTAAGAAAAATACAAAAAACTGACCAAGTTTTGAGTGGAAAGTTTTGAATTTTCCGCTTGAGCCGCTCGAGCGCGCGCTTGCTTACGACATCAACACGTCATTTTTTCATTTATATTATTAATAAGTAATCATATGGTTTCTCGTTCAATTTATAATTGGGATAATTCGCACTTGTGTGTTTTTCAAAGAGCCAAATTGCACTCGACCTACGGTCTCGTGCAATTTGTACTCTTTGAAAAACACACTCGTGCGAATTAATCCCAAATTGAACTCGAAACCATATGATTACCTATACTAATACTATATCATGCAAAGTCTGTTTTTTTTTATTGTTCAGTGTCATTTTGAACTATTTGGTTAGTATTTCACTTTTTAGTGTTAGCACTCTTTAGTATAGTAAAAAAATAACAGTCATATGTTAACTTCTATATGGTTTATTTGTTCAAATTTCTTTTTTAATATAGTACAACTTTTCAAATTATTTCAGGGGATCCAGCCATGTTACATCAACTGATAGCAGCAGGCAATCTGGATATTAGCCAGATCAGCTCATACTCAAGTCAAGCATTGAATGACATCTGTGCCATCTGCAAGATCAAATGTAGTGGAAAATCAAAAGTAAATATAGCATCTATTGCAATACTTATCATTTTCAACATTAACATTGTCACCATTGTAAATAATTCAATTGAGTGAAAGGTGCAATTTTGTGTGATATCAAACATACCCCATAAAACACTGCCATAGGTACATTATATAAAAACACATGTGTCTTTATGATAAAGGTACGTGTGTCTTTATGATAAAGGTACGTGTGTCTTTATGTACCTATGACACTTGTAAAGGTCTCAGTTTTAATCTCTCATCATTGACCTTTACTAGAGGCATCACCCGAATCTATGCTATCAAGATCCTGCTATATTATACACGACCTTTCTCAAATGTGGGATGCCAAATGTGGTGCTTAATGGTGCATGGTGTGATATGAGAATGCGCAGTGTACCTTGCAAATAAAGTTTGTCTCCAAATTGGACTTTTCTTCAAGAAACTTTTATAATTTAGTTTTGAATAAGTGTTGGAGTTTTTTAAGCTATATAAAAAACTCGCAGCACGTGTTTTATCAAGGATCAAAAACCCTCGCTGCGCTCGGGTTTTTATCCTTGATAAAACACTGCTGCTCGTTTTTTATATACTACATGAAGTACACCCCTACCACATTTATATGTGATTCACCATGTGGTATGGCCAGGCATTTGGATTTAAGAGATAGGTAAATATATGATTATATAACCACATATATAACCACATATATTTATATATTAATTTCTACAGATATTCTCAATATAAATATTATTATAAGAGCGATTCGACGTTTTGACGCATCGAGCGTCATTTTCATGAACGAAATGAAAATAAAGTATAAATGAGATATTTTGATATAATAAATCATAGAATACATTTACATGTAATAATACACTGTTTTGTTACTCTGAAACCTATTCTATAAACATAATTAAATTTGATTATAGCTTATATAAAACTATTCCAAGTGAATACCAGGTGATAGTTATATATATACAGCCCATCGCATAAAAATTGACATCTCCAATACCTTTTATATTAAATATGTCTATGTCTAAGGTGGACAACCTTCACAAAATAGATTTTATATTTTTATATGTAAATGCAATCAACTTGACTCAAATGCAATGGATTTGTTGTAGGGACCTCACAAGAGTATTGTGGGGAGAAAACCAGGGCTGTTTTGAACCTCCCACACTTGACAGACCACCAAAAGAAGTATTGTAAAATGATAAAATTATGTGTATATATTAAGCTATAAAATATAAACAATTATAATGTACAAAACAAAATGTTTTACACTCATTTTAATGATAACTATACAATTCAATATAAGAATTTATACCAAAAGTATATTTCAATACCTGGTATTTCAATGAAAGTATAAAACTGGTAATTATAGTAATTAACTGATTTTTTTATTTACAGGAAATGAATATTCCTGACATTATCCCATCAGAATATAGGTCGGAGGCTGCAAAATTAAAAGCACCTGAAAACTTGGAAAAGGATGAGCACCCAATATCAGGGACAGCACGACACTTCGTACTGGGTGATCGATTTCACTCGAGTACAAACCCTCATAATCAGTATCACAACATTAACGTTTGTGAACAGGCAAATACTATTGGCACTAGTGTGCAAGATTCCGAGAACAATAGGAAAAATAACAAAAGGCTGAGGAGTACTTGCCAGCAAACCTTTGAAATACATTATCTATACAACTATTTAATGGACTTTTATCAAAATGAGATGATAGTCAATGAGCAAAGACTAATTAAAGATTGAGGCTATACTAAAAAGTGATCAAACCCTGGAAAGAAATATTTATAGAAGATTTGTAATATCTGAAAACTAGAGTGCTGTCAGCAAAGCTATTTAAAATATATTGCAAATAGTGCATGCAATTATTTGCATTTTGGTCTTAGAGATTAAAGATAGAATTTTAGATTGAGAATTAATATTACATTGCAGCATAATATCACAGGTGTTCGATCGAGCTGCACTTTATTAACAGGAGTTTTGTCATTATAACTTTCTGAACTTTATAATCAATAATCATCTATTGTTTCAACATGTTTCATTGTGAGACTGTTGTTTCGATTTCAACAGAGCGGCAATAAAAAAGGCAAAATAAAAAAAGGCAAAGTGAAAAAGGTCAAAGTGATTTAGGGCTATATGACAGATGAAACAACCATAAGTAACAACCATAAGTAACAACCTTTTAGCTAGACCTGAAATCAAATCAGGCAAGACAACGGGAGACCGGGCCTTCAAGGTTGCAGCTCCAATATTATGGAATGAACTCCCTCTTAAGCCTGGTTCACACGAGCGTCATAATCATAATCATAAGCAAGAAAACAAAAGATTTATCATCCCCTGGGGAATTAGAAAACAAAGACCAAAGTGTTTCCTTTTGTTTTGCTTATGATTATGATTACGATTATGACGCAGTGTGAACCAGGCTTTAGCGTAAGGTCTGCAAACAGCATTACAACATTCAAGAAGCTATTAAAGACCCATTTGTTTAAGAAAGCATTTTTTTAGATAGTTTTATTATTTATTATTCTGCTTTTTCTGTTTTATTTAGGAACTTTTTGTTTTGTTTGACATAAATTTAAACAGTGTAAATATCTAAAATGTAAATAGTAGAGCTTGAATATCTTATAAATATTGTAGTATAGGTAAGCTTAGCTAGGATTTTTCATGTTTTTAAATTGTAAATTTTATAAAGCGCATTAGATCATATACTTTATAATGAATTTTTGCGCTATAGAAATATTAAATTATTATAAATTATTATTATTATTTATTTATCTTTTATTATTTATTTATTTTATATTTATTTATTTATTTCCCTTTGTATTACATCACTCTTTCACCCCCATGTCATTATCACCCCCATCAGTCTCACCACTTTTAATATACTCTCCCTTTTCTTAGCCTGCGTACTTTTTCTTTTTCCTTCTCTTTTTTCTTTACATACAGGTCAATGTTTTCTCACATAGCTCTTTTTACATAAGACAGTTTTTATTTCCACTTTCTTCCCATCAGTTCTCAAATAAGGAACGTATGAGAAGTAACGCAAGGAACGCCTTTGAATCTGACTTTGACTTTTTAACTGCTGCTCTCGGCCACCTCGATGGCCGAGAGCGGCAATAAAAAAGTCAGGTGACTAAAGCAAAAAGTCCAACAGAAAAGCGAAAGTGTTTTTGACACTTTGCCCCATGCAACTTATCACAGGTGTTTTGTGACAAAGTAACAAAGTCGATTCTAACAAAAGCCAGATGCGTGTGTATGGCAAAGGTCAAAAAGGCAACTTCACTTTGTAATATGGCCCTAAATCACTTTAACTTTTTGTCATATAGCCCTAAATCACTTTGACTTTTTTCACTTTGACTTTTTTCACTTTGACTTTTTTATTGCCGCTCTCGGCCACCGTAATAGATAGTTACTAACGCAATTTGAGTAATTTTTGAGGCGATTTGGGCTGTTAAAAGTTGTTTCCAGACCACAGACAGCCCAACTATTCTCTTTGAGGATTTTTTTTAATTATGACAATAAAGTTATTTTTAACCGCGCGCCACCTGACCGCGCGCGGGTGGGGTTCCTGTGTTGTATTTGTTTGAAGGCTCGCGGATGGCAACCTCGTTCCCAGGGCCCTCTCCCTTCGCTTTTGGGGGGCGGGAAATTTCCCGCCCCACCCAAAAGCGAAGGGAGAGGGCCCTGGGAACGTGGTTGCGCGGATTCCTGTGGCTTTTTTGCAAGCAATTTTTCGGTCGCGCGGAATCGCACGTACGACAAAAAGATCGAAGAAAGTAGTATCTTGATACCTCCCTCTTCAAGACCGCGCGACTTTGACGGAAAAATTGCTTGCAAAAAAAGCCACAGGAATCCCATCCGCGAGCTGTCAAACAAATACACCACAGGAACCCCACCCGCGCGCTCAATATGTATTTCGCTTGGCGCGCGGTAAAAATTACTTTATTGTCATCATGGATAAATGTGGTCATTAACAAATATCCTCAAAGAGAATAGTTGGGCTGCCTGTGGTTTGACCATGAGCCTGAGCGATAGGATACATGAAGTATCTGCCAGAAAGCTGAGTAGGGTCTGGGTACGAGAATGCTTCAAGGGGCGTTATGACTTATATATAACTTATATGACTTATATATAACTTATATGACTTATATTGAAGCCGCCATATTTAAAATACAACTCGAAAGGAATAGACTGAAGCTGCAGGTAAGTATAGTTCATTTATTCATACTTTTTATATGTTCTATATATAAGTTCTATGCTGTATAGTATGGGGCAATACATCTAAGGATAACCTCCACGACTTATCTTAGATGAATTAAAGGCAGTCTATGACTGCATGTGGCTAGCTTGTTAGATCGTGAAGGAAAAAGTAAATTCCTGATAATGGTGTAATACGTGCACTTAGATAATATTGTCAATATTGAACTGACATATATTATAAATAGTAGAAAGAGTTATTTGGCCTCCCGAAGGAGTTTATGTTTGACCTCTCGAGGAAGTCGTTTTGGTTCATTGATCAATGCGTGGATCTGCTCCAAGAACAACTGTTCCCTGTAGAAATTTTAGATTTTTCGAAAGATATTATATCCTTTTCCAAGCTGATCGGGTTGTTGGACTATCCTCAGCGAGCTAAGATAACGACAACGAGTCGGGAATCGAGGAAAAGCTTCGGTTGAGCGGTTGTTTTGAGAGCTTGTAATCGCCACAGAGGCTAAAAAAATGTAAAAGCTCCGAGAATCTAACACTTTATAAAGACACTCAAAACTGTGCCTAAATATTGTAGATGAATATGGTGAAAACATGATAAATATAATTGAAAAGTCACCTTCCAAAAGCGAAGAACGACAAGAAGCACATGGAGTGATCAGTTCACCATTTAACCAGTCGATAAGAAAACGTTTAATCGATAAAAGAACGGTGGTTTCGACGTTTGATCGTATACAATATCTAAGAGCCACAACCGTCTACAAAGCATTAAATGGACTAGCGCCATCCTATATTACAGAACTTCTACTACCTTTTAACAAAGTTCATAATATCAATACTCGTGGTTCAACTAATAACTTGAAGCTTCTACTTACGAACTCAAAACTTTCAGTTACCTAGCCTCCAGTACCCTGGGTGCCAGAGGAATTATTTTCCCGTGGTACTATGGCGAGCGCGAAGCGCGAGTGTCGAAAAAATAATACCTCTGGTCGCATCCGTTGAGATTCTGAGTTCCATGTTGGGCGCCTCGCTCTTATGCTAATCTTCCGGTTAAACCGGTTTTTGTTTGTTATGATGGTTTCACGTGGCGCAGCGAAGTGTGAAATGTCAAAATATATAGCAAAGTTCAACTTGTATGGCGAAGCCTTGTACCCCTGTCAAAAATATCTATTCTGTTTCGGTAAATCGTTTTTGTAGAGTTTGCAACATAAACTTACTGCTTTCTGGTTCTGGAAAATTTAATTTGTTTCACGGTGAACTGTCAAAAAAGAAAATATAGCACATCGATTGTCATTGATCATAAGAGACCGAAGTAAACGAGGAGAGTGATGTTTCGTCTCTCTTGTGCTTAAAATGTCGCAGAAGTCTGAAAAAGTTCGAAAAGGTTTTGCTAGAACTGGATTGCTTCAAGAAAAAGGCAAAAGAATCGTACGTATTTCAAAAGGGACTAGAAGAAACATCTACTAGAGTCAAAAGGTGTCACAGGAATTCACATTACACATTACATTTCCGGACAACAAACTATTATTACAGTGCTTATCAGCCTACTGTGAAATTAGTCATTGAAAACACATGCAACCGAACTAAACAATCATTATTACATTTCCAGACAAAAAAAACTATTATTTCAGTGCTTTATATGATTGATCAGCCTACTGATCAGCCTCTGGGCTAGTGAATTGAACACTATCGAGTGTTTTAACACATCCTCTTTCAAAAGACCTTCTTCACCAAGTGAACATGCAGAAATTCCATGATCCATCAATTCTTTAATATGAGATGATATAAGCGATGTCAATGGACATATGACGAGCAGCATGGCTGCTTTGGGATAGTTAAATCCCTGACTATTTAGCAAAGACCACATTCTTGGCACGAGTTGAAATATTAGTGACTTTCCGCATCCAGTTGGAAGAACTGAAAACACGTCTTCTCTTTTGAAATGAATGAGTGCTTCTTCTTGTACAGGTTTTAACTGTGATATTTCTTTAAAATCAGTCAGGGCGATGTCGATTGCATGTCTAAATGCTCGATCAAAAACAGTATAACTCTTTCGCTTCGGCCATTTTGATTCGTATGACAAACGAGCCAAAATCTAACTTGCAAACCGGTTTTCTGTCCCTAGGGACAGCTCATTTAAATCTCATCCAATAAGCTTTCGTGTTATATTTATCTATTAAAAGCTTATCCAATAAGCTGTCGTGTTATATTTATCAAACCCGGTAAGGACTGGGAACGAATACGATAACCAATCAACGTACGAGTTCAGATCTTGAACTGAAAGAACTCAGAATCTCAACGGATGCGACCAGAGGTATTATTTTTTCGACACTCGCGCTTCGCGCTCGCCATAGTACCACGGGAAAATAATTCCTCTGGCACCCAGGGTAAGCCTCCAGTGAATGGAACTTACTACCTGATACTGTAAAATCATTTACATCACTCTCGTCATTCAAATCTAATTATTTAAACATGTCTTTCAAAAAGCTTGAAACATGAATTACTTTAGGTCTTTTTTTTAATTTAGAAATTTTAAAACTGCATTTAGATAGTTTTATAGTTTTATCATTTTAATTTACTTGTTTATATTTCTTATTTAAATTTTATGTATGTATGTATATATGTAGGGCCTAGATGAAAATTACTTGTGTAATTCTAGTTACCCTATTGAAATAAAGTGCTTTATTATTATTATTATTATATTAGTTTTAAAGCAAATAATGTCTTCGTTCACAAACTTCATATGGGCTGTTGAGAGTGGTTTTCAGACAGGCCAATTTGAGTGTTGTCATCTGCTGTGTTGATAGTGTTCGCTTGGTAGGTTTTGTGAAGGAAGTCACGTTCTCTGACATTGTGAAGAACAAAAATAGCACACAATATAAACTCAAGATTTCTGTTTGGAAGTGCAAGATAATATGCCGTAGCGAATGCAATTCTGCTGGCACATCTTCTGTTTTGTGCTAGAAATGACTTCACTAACGGCATATCATTCCGGCCAAGATTTCCTGGTCTTTATTAAAAGGAAAATAGTAATTGCAAGCTATATTTTGGGTGTCGACCCTGTAGTACAGCAGTACAGTATAGCCATTAGTTTCTGCGGGATCAGAGTTGAACGAGTAAACACGATTCGATATGAATTAACTGAATTTATGAACTGAATTTATTCGTCATTTTCACAATTGTAAGAATGGCACATGGTCTTATCCTCTGCGAAAATAATGACAACGCCAATCACTACCAATCAAATCACAAATAAAAACAAGTTCAAGGTCTCATGATGACACAGACCTGATATGATTGGATGATATCTGAGGGTTGTCATGGTATCGATGAAATCAATGGGACAACATGTCATGGTGTCGAGGCTATTGTGAGGCCGCAATGATCGTCTGGGTACTATTGTGCAATTTTTTCATTTTGTCGAGCAGGAATCAGAAATCAGAAAAAAAAACATTTTAAGGTATCCCAGTAATTAAACAAATTGAAAACATCAATGCATACATGAACTGTACTCCACAATTATAGCTCCGAAAGTCTCCATTTAATTGTTGAAAAGGACGTTTGACATTTGACAGTTTCAAAATAATAATAATAATAGCTTTATTAAGCCAAACTTGAGAAAAATAAAATATACTAGACGTTTTTATCAAAAGTAAATTGCTGCAAGCTGTTTACATAATATTCCACAGGCAGCCCAATCTTGGCTATTCAGTAAGCGAATATGTAAGCATTATGTTCAATAACTTGTCGAAATTGTACGTTTATAGTAATATTACATGCATGTGATTAGCTAGCGCTTGTGGAGTAGCGTGATCGAATCTCGAATATGGTTACGTGATAAGTTTAGAATCACTGGAATTCTATATTGCAAGCATTGCTGTGTGTAACTGGCCATAACTCGTTTGAAAAGTTGACTTATTATCTTCTTCAGCTGAGTAATTTGCCACAAAAATAGTCTCTAATTGCTAACAAATAGTGAAAAATTGAATGACTTTCAACAAAGGGGAAGGATCTCTTTATTTACGTTCACTAATAGTCAATACCACTGTTTACATTATTTTGTGCAAAATTTGTGCAAAATTTAATAAACAAATGTAAGAATTATAAGAATTTACTATTCACTAACTCAGACTGCGACAGATAGTATAAGGCAATGTCTCTGTATCAGTGATTCATGATTCTACTTCCAAGAGCAATGATCCAGATAAAGTTAATCTCCTTTGGTAAAGATCTTATCTACGGTGGCACATAAAAGTGCTGAAAAACTCGTAAAAGATCATTGTCGTCCGCGACAAATGTCACCAAAAGTCGTTCATGACCTTGATCAATGCTTCCAGCAATAAATAATTTAGATTTTGACATTATTAACGTGCGAAAAAAAGATTTAACTCGGATAATTTGATGAAACGATGCCATGGAATAATTTGCCCCTGATATAATATCTGTTATAGATTATAGTTTTTTGCTGGTATATCACACACAGGAACCCCAAGAATAGTGTTGCTGCTCCCCTGATGGCTCGCAGCAATGAATGGTTAACAAATAATAAATGTTTGTATATAAAACTGTCCAAAAGTTAAACAGGCGCAAGTTTAGTTTTAGTTTTCAGTTTACTTTTTAAAAAGTAAGTAAAATTAAACAGTTTCATTGTTTTGAACGAGTGGGGATAGGCACTATAGTCGATTTTAAGACTCATGACTTCATCATTCTGTAATGTTTGAAGCTAAAAAAACTGAGAAAAGGCATGTTTTTGCTTTGATTTGCTTTTTTGCCAATGGCACTTTCTTGATATAACATTATTCTATTACTGGTATATAACATCGATATTTTTGAATAAAGGACAAAGAAATACCTTGATCTGTCATATTTTGTAATTTCAGTGCTTTCAATGCCGTGTAGAGAAATAGTTGAGTTTCCAATCAATCTTGGGGTTGGTGATGATGATGATAATCAAGATCTTGTTGGCTATGATAATAATCCTGTTGACGATGATGGTGATGGAGATGGTGATTATCTTGAAGTTGCTGAAATCAGTGATACTGATAGTTCAGATTCAGTATCAAGTAACAGCAGAGCAAGGGAGTTAAGTTCATGTCCACAAGCAGCTTATCCACCCCATGTGTCTGTTCCCCGTCAGGTAAGTTATTAATTATTTATGTTGTAATATGTGCATGTATGTATTACAAATCAAACCTGCACAATCCAAAACTACATTGCTTAATAATAAGAGAAAAATGGTTTATTTCTCAATCAATCAACTCAAACAATTAAGGACCTGTATTTTATTAGCTTCGCCTTAAAAAAAAATTAAATTAAAAAAAATTAAAATTATTGGCAACATGACTCAGGTAAGGCTAGACTGCGGACTGAATTACATTTGATACATATAGATTTGAAAGTGCAAGGATTGTCAGGGTCATACAGTTCTAATGGGTTAAAGTAGTATTGTTTCAGAGAGGTTTTAAAAGAGTTCAGGTTGTCCATTTTAAACAAGGGTCCTAGTTCGTTCCGTATTCGTGAACACCTAATTACAAAGGATTTCTGATAAGTTGTAGTTTTACATCTAGGTGTAACAAATTTTAAAGTGCTACTACTTGAGTATCTAGTTATTCTGGTATTCTTTGAACTTTGCTACTTCAAAAATTGATAGCTTTAACTCTCTTCTTATTGGCCTCCCAAAACAAGTGATCTGCAAGCTCCAATCTGTACAGAACGCTGCTGCTCGCCTTATAATTCTCTCACGCAAATACGGCCATATTACTCCACTGCTAATTGATCTTCATTGGTTATACCTGTTTTGTAATGCACTAAGTTCAAGATTTTAATCCTTACCTTTAAGTCCCTATATGGCCAAGCTCCATCTTACCATTCTGATTTAATTTCAATATATAAACCTGCTCGATCTGTCCGATCCTCTAATGATCTACTTCTCAAGACAACCAAATATCGACTGAAATCTTATGGTACAAGAATTCTCTTCCTTCGTCAATATGTACTCTAACTTCGTTATCTTTCGTTTAAATCTGTCCTAAAAACACATTTTTCAAGTCTGCCTTTTCATGTTAATTAACTTATTATTCTAATTATCTATCTATTATTCTAATTATCATTTCTTATATTTTTCATAATTTCTTTTCAGCGCCTAGAGCAGTCCTGGATAATCACTATTCAAATTATTATTATTATTATATTTACACATGTTTTCTGCTCATAAATATTCTATTAGTTTTTTGGTTTCTGGCAAGATTTCAAATGTTCTTATGTTTCTATTTCATGTATAGTCCCATAGCTCACTCCCCGTTTGTGAGGCTCTCCAGACACCAATGGGTATCGTAGAGGTAGGAACTTAAGGGACGGACCATTTGATACTTGATGGGGGGAGGGCTGTTTTGTCAGTGCCCGATATATTTTTTTGGGACACAGATGTTGCAAGATATTTTTTGGGTAGTACTCAATACTTTTTGTTCATGCAGATATTTTTTTAGAGTTTAAAGGCTTGCTCGATATTTTTTTTTGGATCCGGCCCCCTCCCCATCAAATATCATATGGTCCGTCCCTAATACCTAACACTTTGTTGATGTGTTGATCATTTGGTCAACAATATATGCCACTCTTATGCTTGTTAATCCTTCTTAACAGTGTATTTTCCTTCAAGCATCTATAACACCATGGGTATATATGCAACTTGGTGTTGTCTAATAGATAATTATATCAATCATTTGAATGTCATCTTTCTGTTTATAATATTGCCCCAGAGAATTATGTACACAAGTGTAAATTTTTGTTTGTTATCTTGTGTTCTCTTAATCTACCTTGTGAGCAGAGGTTGCTTTCTCTTACCTTGCACGACGAGGAAAGAAACCTCTGCTGGCGCTCACCATTACTCCTGTTGAGCATGCACGTTTTCCAAAGGTCAATCAATTAGTCAATTCAATCAATCAATCAACAATCAATCAATCAATTCATTGCTACGACTTGTGTGTGTAAAATGTCTAGCCAAATTGTGTTTGATTGATGGAAGAGAATCGCCAACCCACTTCACAAAATCTGTCGGGAGCATAACAATGAAATCTGTGGTAGCCCATGGTAAAGTGATGTTTTGGGTCATCACATGGTTGAAAAACCGGTTTAAAACCAGTGTATTAACCTGATATCCATAATTTATTCATCCAGAAATGTGGATGTAATCGCAGGTGCCGGCAGAGGTTCCTTTGCTTGTCACTCTAAGGGTTAGAGAAAAGAACCTCGCAGGGTAGCTCTTATCTGTTTAATATTTAAATTAAAATTGTTACTAGATATATGAAAACTGTGCAATGGGTACTATGAAATTAAGGTAGTATGTTGATACAACTAGATCAATCTTTGTTTTGTATTATTTTCAGGTATTACATCAACAAAATGAGTCTTTGAGAACACAAAATATGGACCTGCACCAACTAATATCAAGAAGTACAGAGCTAGAGCTAGAACAGACGATTGCCAGTTTTGTCGGGAATTTTGAAGAAACTGCCAAGGTTTGTTTTGTATCTGAAATTGTCAATTAGATTTAAATTAATGAAGATTAAATGCCATCCCAGTCCCAGTGTCAATTGAAAATGGAAAAAGTAGATGGAAATAGAATAGTGAAGACATCATCACCACACAATCTTTGTATTGGTTGTCTCAGACAAGCATGCATGTACTTACAGACATTCTATTTGGAAATGCCTCAAAACCAAATCCTTATTAATAATTATGCCACATAATAGAGATTTCTCATAATAGCAAGATTTTTGACGCATTTGACGGAGTTTTCACGCACCAAGTATTTCATTTGCATAACAACGATCTCATTGTCTTTGAGCAAACACCTTCTTTAATTAACTAACACTGAAACACATTTATTTGCAATTTTTTTTTGAACAAGTGAGAGTTACGACTTACAGGTAAAATACTTTGTGGGAATGGCTGAACAAGGTGCTGTAATATAATAAGATTTGGTACAGTATCCAAGAACTGGAGCGCAACGAGAGAACACATCATGATCAATAACTCGTATTGATATTCTGTTCGTAGGGCTTCTTCAGGAAGTGGGCCAGGCAGGATAGCAAGGATTGAGCATATTATATAGCACAAATGAAAAACTCTCTCCATAACTAAAAATTAGAATAAGCACCTACACGTCACTAAGTCTGATTCTTAGAAGGTGTGGATAGAAATCAGGTGGACGAGGGGTGTTCTCGTTAATTGTGAACACTAAAATTACACACTGTTTTCATCATATTCGTCTACCGCATAGTTTCAATATTCAAATTGACGGCAACACCTTATCATGTAATGCTTTAGTGGCTAATTATGGCATACATGCGCATTATTATTATTTTCTATTTTGTTTTATTTCTATTTTTTATCTTTCACCTGATTGTCAATTGTAGAAGCATGTTTTTTTGGTCCCCTCCTTACTGGTTCATTAGGTTGGTGATTGAATTAATAGATTTGTTTAACAATGTTATAGCAATAAAACAATACGATGTGATATAAACGGATGTAATGAGCTGCTTTGAAGGTTCACCATGAATTTCATTAGGGTCATGTCATCATTTTTGCTTGCCCAATTAAAAATCATGCAAAATTGTTTTGATAAAACGCCTATTTTCTTTTCTCTTTTAGACAAGTTTGTATGTATTCTTTCTTTCTCTTGCATGTTTCATAAAATAGTCATGTAATTCTTGTCCGGCCATGAAAGGTGCTGTCATTACACAATATAAGCCGTGATAAGTTAGTCAAACTATAGAATGTTCTTTGATGATTTCAAGGAGGAGGGTAAGGTTACATAATCGCTTTATAAGTCTAAGAAAAAATCTTGAATACTCGACTAGTTGTTTGTTGTAGGTGGAATACTGATCAAGCAAACATTCAAAAGTGCCTATATATATATACCATGCTACGATATTGTGACAAATGCATTTAGCGATTGCTTGCACTCACCGGCAGACAAGTCAAGATGTCAGGATCCGGAATTTGGAGAGCGTACGAAGATGGTGATCTAGTAGACGTTAGTACGCCAATCACTTCACGAAAAGCTAAAAGATGTGAGTCTTCTTATATAGCATTTTACCTAATTTTAATTTACTTTTCAAGTCAACTGAAAATAACGTTTTCTTCTTATTTTACTTGCCGTGAAGAAAACACCTGAGCCTATAGAAGCTCAGATAATAATGTCTTCGTTGACCAAACATGGTACGAAGGGGATGGAGGCAGTGTCACAGGAGGTAAAGAGACTAATTTCCTTATTGGATGAAGTATCCTATCCTGTGAAGCAGTACTATGAAAGGTCGAAAAAAGGTACCATCATCAATCAGATGCAAAAGTGCATCCGGAATGTAAATGACAACCAAGAACCCGAGGATAAACTGCGAGTTATTGTGGTTATGTTTTTCCTACAGACAGTAAAGACAAAACCTTAAAGTCAAAACATCTACAGAAGAGAAAAAAACTATATCAGAAAGTGAAGAGAGTGACTCTGACATGAAATATGCAGTGAAGCAAATGCAAAAAGAAAGGAGAGCCAAAGCGCTAGATGACAAAAGGCGGAAAAAAAGCGGAAACAAAACAGAAGAAATTGATGAAGACATTGGTGACGACAGCGCCGAACCTCTCCCAAAAAAAGCAAAACAAAAGAGCAAAGCGGAGTTGCAGCAAGAAACTCTAGAAAGCCACAACATGATGTGTCAAACGGCACTTACAACTTTGCAAAGAATGTAGGAACTCCTCAATAAAATGGAGAAAAATATGTAGTTGTAATGAACGGATGTTTCAGTATGATTATGATTATTATAAGTCAGTCCCAGCACTTATCTCAGTACTAAATAAGTTATCTTGTGTATTAAAAAAAAATGCAAATAAATGTGTTTCAGTGTTAGATAATTATTAAAGAAGTTGTTTGCTCAAAGACAATGAGATCGTTGTTATGCAAATGAAATACTTGGTGCGTAAAAACTCTGTCAAATGCGTCAAAAATCTTGCTATTATGAGAAATCTCTAATATAATATGTACATATTTCAAAACTGGCAACCATCTTGAGATTGGCTATATTGTCAATGGAAATTAATACTGTCAACTGGCACATCATCAGATTGCAAATTGCATGCAACACTGAAAGAAAACTTCATGTTTTAAATCAAATGTTGAAGAAAATTGAATCACAATTTCATGTTTTGTAGATGTTGAGGGAAAAAAAAGTAGAAAAGGAGAAACTGATAAAAGAAATCCAACTTCTCAACAACTGTAACATAACTGAAGATGCATATCATTTGAGTCCAGAAATCAAAATGATAATGCAATAGAGTAGATGTATATATCAGAGGTCAAAACTAAAAATATGAATGGTTTTTGTAAAGCACACCTCACCCCTAATACAATACTTTCTGTATCGATTCTACAGGAAATGAATTTAAATAGTTGAATAATTATAATGAAATATTTCTTATTTGAGTGATTTGTCTTTAAGTTATAAGGGTTTATACATCCAATATGTTAATGACTGTGATGTAGGACCATGCTTCATTAAATATACAAACTTTAACAGGCTCACACAAACAGAAAAAGACATCATAATTATACTTGTCGTTACTTGTCGCGTCGTTTTAGTGTCGATTTTTGGAACTATGTGTCATATAAATTAGTATCTTACAGTGTTTTGGGCAAGAATTATGAATTAAACTAGTCATAATTAGCTTTACATCAATTCCAAGGAGAACCAGAGAACCAAAAAATGATGATCTTATAGGGAACTAGTTACCAGTTATCATTTTGTCCAGCACGAACAAAAACAGGTTCACGAAATATACACTTTAAAGGGTTTTCATGCTATAACTCAGAAAAGAGCGTGTTGTCACCCCATTTTTATTTTATATTTGGATTTCCCTTATCAGAACTTTTCATTTTGTGAAATAAAAATGATATGGTTTTTGAGCGCAAAATGTAGTATTTTTCATATTTTGAGTTTATTTTTGCATCAAAGTTCTCGACATGCACATACTTTTCGCAGTAGTTTTTTTTGCCAAAAGGATTTTCTTGAGTAAAACATGGCAAATAATATTTTTACAAGTTAGGAAAGTGCCTTTCTTTTGCAAATGCTTGTTAAAAATTTTGTTATCAGGAAAAATAGAATAAATAGCATTTTATGTTTCAAATTCCAACAATTTTTGTCACAAAAAATGACCAAAATGGGCCCCAGTCTACCGCTCTTATCTCCAAAACGAGTACGGTGACCCATTATTTTTATTTTAGTTTTGAACTTTACTTAGTTAGCTCTTTTTACATGAGAAGTTTCAAAAAGATTTAACGAAGGAATCCATGACGCCCGAACTACCTTAATGTAGAATCGATACAGAAAGTATTGTATTAGGGATGAGGCGCCCTTTAAAAATAAGCAACTAAGTATAATTATTAATAATTTAATTTGAATTCTGTTTTTTCACTATTTATTAAATAAAAATGGCTCTTGCAGGTTATTTGTAAACTAGATATGTTTAATTTTCGAAATAATGTTGTTTTTAGATGGAAAACGCTATTGCAGAGATTCTACAAGACATACCCAGAGATATGCTGCATATTACTGAGGTATTGTTATGATCATCATTATCATGATTCCATCATCATCACAATTTCCATGATCATCATAATATCATTATTGTCATTATATTCCCTGTTAAAAAGCTCTGACATGTCAGGAATATCCTAGGAATTCCTACCAGATTTCATTCTTAGAAATTAATATTAGGATATTAAGAATTTACTATACTTGATCCAAGCTTGGAATTGCTGGGAAACAATGCAAGGCTTTTTTAATCTAATATATAGTAATTATTAATCACCATCACCATTTGATTTTTATTAATTATCATGGTGATTATCATTTGCCAATGTTTTAATAATCTCTTATACTAATCACATAAAACATTTGTTTGTATAATTATGCAGTTGATAGAAAACCTTTTAGAAGAAAACAGGACACTTAAAGCCAAAAATGAAGATCTGAGAGAACAATTTCAATCTGTAAGTACTCAACTAGAACGTGTTACTGAGAATGCTACAAGAGAGGTATGTTACCCATGGGGGATCAGATCTAGCCTGAGTGTATCAGGCCCTCTGGGGAAGGGAGGGGAAGAAGGGGACTGGGGCTCCCCTCCTCTCCCCAGTCCCGCTCCCCTCCCCAGAGGGCCTGATACTCAGGCTAGATCAGATCCAAAGAGGGGAAGGGATACTTGTCATATTTGTTGAACTGAACTAAAAAACTATTTGTTCCTTCTGAAATTTACAAAAGGATCTGGATAGTTGAACTATATACTATCTGGTTACACTGCTCTCAAAAACAACTACAATTAACTACCACAACAACTAATGCAATGAGCGGGTCTGACTTATATACCTTTTTGAGGGTAAACAGTGGTTTCGCCAACATGCAAGTTCACCGACTCTCAAGTTGATTCACGACACTCTAAAACCAGTTTGCTGACAGTCCGTAACCAGTATGCCAACATTCTGAAAACATATAGAGAAACTTACTATAATAATTTTTCAACGTCTTATACCATAAAATTGTGAATTGTTTTGAGTTTAACCGACAAAATAATGTTCATAATCACAAACTTTTGTTGCCCGATCCTCATTTTTATCTATCAACAATGAATTTGCGTCCTTCGCACATTGTTTTGTTTCGCTGTACTTATGGTACATATATTAATGCATTGTAAACCCAAATGAACTCTATCAATCCATAAGTACTGTGAAACCTAATGAATAAATATGTGACGTCACAATCATTTGTTTGAGCCATTGGCGTTTCGGCCGCAGTTGGTCATAAACAGAGCTGAAACTACGAACTTTAAAGCATTCTCACAATTTTTGTTTAAAACATCAACTTTCCTTCTATTAGATTGACAGCATTTAGCTTGTGAGCATGAGCCCCCGGTATTTCCCTCTACAATTTTCACATGTTCTATGTTTCTGGTTTCTGAGTATGGGTAAAAGTTCTAGACAACTCTACCATAAGTAATATCTGTTTTGAGATTTGGTCTTTAAGTTTTGGGTTGAGTTTTGAGTATGGGTATGTTTTCAGGTATTTCGGAATATTATTAACCGGTCTCCTGCGCACGAGGATAGTATTGTTCTTGCATAGCGGAGCCAGGTTTTCTCCAATTCTCATACATGAGTACAGTGGGACCGGTGTGAATAGAATACTATTCTCAGCAGTCTCACTAGTATAAATGTGTGAGAATTAATTAGCATACTACTCAGTTTAGTCAAACCTGCAGTAGGCTTTACAGCATCTAGCCTACATATCTTACGTATTTATTGTCTTGCTGTGCTCTCCATTCCCCGACCTGGGGTACGTTGCTCTCCTTTTTTTTTTTTAAACCCACCTTCCCACCCTTTCACCTTGACTCGCCTTTATCGTCCATTGGAGAGCTCCGCCAGGTTTTCTCCAATTCTCATACATGAGTACAGTCGGACCGGTGTGAATAGAATACTAAATTAGTTGTAAATAAAATTACTACAATAACCAGCAATGTCTTTAATTAAATCTTACGACAGATTCTCACAAAATAGCTCTTTTGTTACTATTGTTATCACATCTTCTAGCCTTTGAAAAGCCAACGATTTGGCTATTTAATGTGCCTAAATGGAATTTAGGCTAGTTAGAACCGAGACAAGCAGGTCAGCGGTTTGTTCTAGTGCCCTGACATTAGCTGGGACTCCCCGCACTACCAGTCCCTCGTGCTTTGCTAGTTGTCTTCAACGATTGCAGTACTCTGTTGTATACAGCATTTGTTCGTTATTCTACATTTCTAGTATTTTTATGGTTCGAAAAACCCGTACACGTCGTTACACTGATACCAACATGCTTCCAACAACAACAACAACCTCATCGTCCTCCAGTTCGGCACCCCCGGCTACTACAGCTCCTGGGACGTCAGTCACGAACACTGACCTTGCTGTGTCCCCTCAATTCATCGCCGCGGTAGCGCAGGCAGTAAAGGCAGCCTTGGACGCTGATCGACCGTCCGCACAACTCCCTGTCTCGTCAGACCCAGCGTCAAGCAATGTCTCTGCAAGTGCGTCGTCGAATCCTGGCGTCGTGACGACCAACATCACCTCAGGTCTCCCAGCCGGGCCACAAGGTAGGTCTCTTGTTGTGCCTACCTTTGTGAACACTTTTGTCTCCCCGGTCGCGAGTGTGTTTTCTCCCGGGGAAATTAGCGCTGCAGCTTCTTTAGCCGGTAGTCCGTCCTTGGCCGCGGCTTTCTCTACAGCTAGCATTCCTGCTCTTCCGGCCTTGGGTCAACCATTTATTGTTGGGCCTGGGTTTTCGCCGATACCGGCAAAAAAATTGGTAACTCGTATCACGGCAGGGAAATTTATTGAAATGGCCGACTTGCAGAGATCTGCAGGTCGTGGAATAGAGGTCGCTGTTCATCGCCTTTCTCTACATGTCGGTATTTGCACAAGTGTGTGAATTGTCGTGGTTCACATCGCAATACCGAGTGTTTTGACAAGCCATTTCCACCCAGCTCACAGGCATGGGGGCAACCTACTAAACGCAAGAGACCGTAAGGAACACTTTACTTTTCTTTTACATTTTGCATAGAAGCGTTGCAGATTTACTTTATTACGCCTTATTGTACTCTGGTAGCACTACTACTATTTTCGTGTTATAGTTATTTTTATCTGTCATTTATACTAGTAGGTTATCAGTAGGTCAAGATGCTTGTCATCATTATGTTGTAAAGTAGTAGTTCTCAAGAGGATTTCTTGTTGACCTGCCATGTGCTAAGGATACTAATGGGTGTTTTGTTAATGGGATTAAATGGCTTTCTCACGATTCGAGTCATTCATTTATTGTTGCTTTAACTATAATTAGATATGTTTTCCCCTTTAATAAATAGCGCCAAGCACAGTCGCCATCATTCGTCCTTAAAACCTGCCCTATTCATTTAGCTGATGGATCATTGCGGATCTAGCACGATTTTATTGTTGTACCTTATAGGTCGCTGCGCATATATAGCCGGATATTTGCATAAAATATATATATATATAAAGCAAAATAAATTCCTAAAATTCCTTTTTGCCGATATGGATCATTGCAGCGCTATCATAATTATACGCCTGTGCAGGTAGTATAGGTCACTGCGGACCTGTAGCAGTAGATATTTAATTGCTTTATTATAACAACAGCGCTTAGCGATAGCGTGATAGCATAACTTTTCGCGTGCCGTACTCTTCGTAGCCGATGGGTCATTGCAGCTCGAGCGCACTTATCGATATGTACTTGTCTTTAATAAATAAGCGGGACTATTTTTAGTTTATCACGTGCCTCACTCTTCATGGCTGATGGATCATTGCGGATCTATCATAATTATGCATTATAGATCACTGCGGATTTATAGATTTCGATATATACTCGCCGTAACAAAATAGGCGGTTGAGCATACTTTAGCCTATAGCTATCAAGTGCCTTACTCTACATGGCTGATGGATCACTGCGGATCTATCATAATTATATGCGTGTGCATGCATTATAGATCACTGCGGATCTATAGTTGTCGATATATTGCCTTCAAAACAAACGGAAAAAAAAAAATAGGCGGTTGGGCATATCTTAGCCTATCACGTGCCGTACTCTTCATGGCTGATGGATCACTGCGGATCTATCATAATTATGTCGTGTTTATGCATTATAGATCACTGCGGATCTATAGATTTTGATATATACTCGCCTTAAAATAAAACAGGCGGTTGGGCATATTTTAGCCTATCACGTGCCGTACTCTTCATGGCTGATGGATCACTGCGGATCTATCATAATTATATGCGTATGTATGCATTATAGATCACCGCGGATCTATAGATTTTGATATATACAAGTTTCGGAATAAAATAAGCAGTTGGACATAGTTAAGCCTATCGCATGCCTTGCTCTTCGTGGCCGATTGACAATTGCGGATCCATCATAAATATATGCGGGCGCACGCACAATATATATTTGCGGAACCGTGGCCCAAGATATTTAAAGCCGTATAAAGCCATTATAGATCACAGCGTAGTTGAAGCTCTAGATATATTTATCTTTTTAACATCGCCAGGCTTTCCGCGTGCGTTTACTCTTTTGCGTGTTAGATCATTGTGGAGTTTCACTTTTGGCTCATGTACAAGCGTTACTGATCATTGCGGACCAGTGGCATCATCTGCATATTTGCCGTTGTAAACAGCACGTAGCTTGACGCACAATTCGGCTTTGTAGCGTGCCTTATTCTCTTTAGCCGAGGGGATCCTAGCGGATCACGGCAGAGTTAGCAGGTTGGAATAATACGCACGTATAACAGATCACTACGGTTCCGGTTCCGTTTAGACCCGTGCGCTTCACTTGCGGTAACTGTACCACGGCAACTTGCCTAATTTGTCTTTTCATTCCGGCAGATCACCCGTTGCCACCCGCGAACCACGTTACCCCTCTAGTGGCAGACAACTTCGACCGGGAACTAAGGCACCACCCAGATCAAATACAGGTTTCCTATGTGCTAGATGGCATACGAAACGGTTTCAGATTGGGGTTTCACGACACTCAGGAGCTCAAATCTGCACGAAAGAATAAGCCTTCAGCTCATCAGCATCCCAAAGTCATCGACGATTACCTGGCTAATGAAGTGGCACGAAAACGTGTGGCTGGCCCCTTTCCATCCCCGCCTCTAGCTAACCTTCACGTCAGTAGCTTTGGCGTAGTACCCAAAAAGGGTCAATCAAACAAATGGCGTTTAATACTCGACTTGTCGTCTCCCGGAGGACGAAGATACACCCCACTGATCGTTACTTGCTTGGCATGAAGTGGCGCGGCAACTACTATGTGGATCTCACCTTACCGTTTGGTCTTCGGTCTGCTCCTTATATTTTTAACTCGGTGGCGTCCATGGTGGAATGGATTTTACTAAACAATTATCAGGTTTCTGATCTGGTACACTATCTGGACGATTTCATTACCGTAGGTGCGCCGGACTCCAACCAGTGTCAGACTAACCTTTCAAAAGCCTTGGCCGTCTGCAAGATGCTAGGTCTTCCGCTTCATCCAGACAAGTGCGAGGGACCATCGGAATCTCTTGTTATCCTGGGCATCGAACTGGACTCTCGTCGTCAAGTCGCCCGTCTACCCCAGGAAAAGCTTATGGCCTTACATCAGCTGTTACGGTCTTGGACGTCCCGCAGTTATTGCAACAGGCGTCAATTAGAGTCTCTGATCGGTCACCTTCACCATGCCGCGAAGGTTGTATGGCCAGGCAGAGCCTTTATCCGTCGCATGATCGATCTCTTGGCCTGCTTCCGCCGAAAAGATCATCCGATAAGATTGAATAGAGAATTCCGTCTTGATCTCCAGTGGTGGGTTCGTTTCCTTGCAGAGTGGAATGGAGTTACGTTTTGGCAATTCCCTGGTCTATCATCGCAGCCGGATGTAGAAGTAACATCGGATGCTTCAGGGGCTATTGGATATGGAGCTTTCTATCTTAACCAATGGTTCAACGGCTATTGGCACCAGGGACAAGTCCAACAATCCATTGCCTATAAGGAACTTTTCCCAATCGTCATTGCCGCGCATACCTGGGGACCCAGTTGGTCTCAAATGCATGTCCTTTTTCGCACTGACAATGAAGCCGTTGCATACATAGTAAACGCTAAGACATCAAAAAATTCCCTGTATAATGCATTTGGTTAGGGCGCTTTTGATGTGTGCAGCGCGCTATAATTTTAGCTTTAAAGCCCTACACATTCCAGGTGTGCAAAATGAGATCGCTGACGCGCTTTCTCGTTTTCGTTGGCAGGAGTTTCGACGCCTAGCTCCGTGGGCCAACTCGATGCCATCACCAATGCCGCAGGAGCTTCTACTGCCACTACTACTGACAGACTAGAAGTCCGTTGTTTAAAGTTCTTGGTCAATGGTTTAGCTCCGGCGACTCGAAGGACTTATGCTTCGGCGCAAGCAAAGTTTATAGACTTTTGTGCTCAAAGGAATAGGATTCATCCCTCGGGTTCACCGTGTCCCACCGACGAATGGACGTTGTGCCTTTTTACAACATTCTTGGCAGAGTCTCTTAAGTACTCTTCTATAAAAGTATATCTATCTGCCGTACGAGCCCTTCATATCGAACAAGGTTTCCCAGACCCGACAGAACAATGTCTCCGGCTACAACGAGTTGTCCGAGGAATCAAACGCACTCAAGGTACTCACGTTGCGCAACGTTTGCCCGTCACGGACAGTATCATGCTAGTAATCTTTAGTTCCTTACAGATGACCAATTACGACCACCTCATGTTTTGGGCAGCATGTACTCTAGCTTACTTTGGATTCTTGAGATCTTCAGAGTTTACAGTGCCCAACTTGTCGTCCTTCTCGTCGTCTATTCACTTAGGACTGGACGATATAGCCGTGGATTCAAGCTCGACTCCATCTTGTCTTCGTATCCGAATAAAAGCAAGCAAGACGGATCCTTTCCGCAAGGGTTGTTTCATCCACATCGGCAAGGGACGCTCTCCTCTGTGTGCAGTCGAAGCCATGCTTTCATATCTGGTGTTCAGGGGAAACAAACCCGGTCCACTGTTCGTCCTAAAGAATGGTACGCCCCTTACGCGTCCTTTCTCACAAGTTGGCTAAGGGAAATTGTACTGGCAGCTGGCATCCCTGGGAACTTTTCTAGTCATAGCTTTCGCATTGGAGCGGCAACAGTAGCAGCGCGCAACGGCGTGGCAGATCATCTTATTCAAGCCCTCGGTCGCTGGAAAAGCAACGCGTATCAAGTGTACATCAGGACTCCAGCTGAAAACTTAGCCAACCTATCTCAAAACCTAACTTAACCATCTTTACTATCTGGATTTATAATGACAGTTAAATGCCCTATAGTTGGTCGAAGTAATAAATTCTTGATTATTTTTATTACGACAATTATTATCATTATTATTATTATCATTATCATTATCATTATTATTATTATTATCAACTTCTGTAGTGCTTGGGGTTCGTGATTGGTGCGGAGGTCCCATGTCACCCAGTCCTTAGTCCCTCCTTCTCCAAGCACAATGGAGTTCCGTTTGGTGGTGGACTCTGGCAGGGTTGCCATGGTTACCTCCTTGGGGTAAGCGAGATAGCGCATCAAGCTTACCTCTGTGCACCCAACCCCAAGCTCATCATTGTCGATGAGTTTTAAATGTGCCTAAATGGAATTTAGGCTAGTTAGAACCGAGACAAGCAGGTCAGCGGTTTGTTCTAGTGCCCTGACATTAGCTGGGACTCCCCGCACTACCAGTCCCTCGTGCTTTGCTAGTTGTCTTCAACGATTGCAGTACTCTGTTGTATACAGCATTTGTTCCCTCCCGCCTCTCCCTTGTTATATAGTAGTTAGTAACTTCCATTATCATCAGGTAAGTATTCCACTGACATTGTCAGTGTGACGGGTGCTAGGTGGTGGACTCTGGCAGGGTTGCCATGGTTACCTCCTTGGGGTAAGCGAGATAGCGCATCAAGCTTACCTCTGTGCACCCAACCCCAAGCTCATCATTGTCGATGAGTTTTAAATGATCATTTCAATGTATTTACCAGTCATTTTTTGTGGTCAACAACCTACAAAAGTCAAAATATATAGGATATTAATCTATTCAAGATTCAAAAAGATTATCATATTAGCAAAAGAAATTGGGGGTCACCGCGCTATTTTAGACGCTACAAGCTAAAAAAGTAGTAAAAATAGTAAAACTCAGTAAAATTAATCTGTTTTATTGTTTGAATGAGTGGGGATAGGCACTAGTCGCCTTTAAGACCCTTGACTTCATCATTCTGTAATGTTTGAAGCTAAAAAAAAACTGAGAAAAGGCATATTTTTGCTTTGATTTGCTTTTTTTGCCAATATCACTTTTGTTATTTTCTTGATATAACATTATTCTATTACCGGTATATAACATTGATATTTTTGAATAAAGGACAAAGAAATACATTGATCTGTCATATTTTGTAATTTCAGTGCTTTCAAATGCCGTGTTCAAATGCCGTGTTTCCAGTAAATCTTGGGGTTGGTGGTGTTGATGATAATCAAGATCTTGTTGGCTATGATAATAATCCTGTTGACGATGATGGTGATGGAGATGGTGATTATCTTGAAGTTGCTGAAATCAGTGATACTGATAGTTCAGATTCAGTATCAAGTAACAGCAGAGCAAGGGAGTTAAGTTCATGTCCACAAGCAGCTTATCCACCCCATGTGTCTGTTCCCCGTCAGGTAAGTTATTAATTATTTATGTTGTAATATGTGCATGTATGTATTACAAATCAAACCTGCACAATCCAAAACTACATTGCTTAATAATAAGAGAAAAATGGTTTATTTCTCAATCAATCAACTCAAACAATTAAGGACCTGTATTTTATTAGCTTCGCCTTAAAAAAAAATTAAATTTAAATTTCTGATAAGTTGTAGTTTTACATCTAGGTGTAACAAATTTTAAAGTGCTACTACTTGAGTATCTAGTTATTCTGGTATTCTTTGAACTTTGCTACTTCAAAAATCAATAATAATAAATCAAAATTAAGGTTTTGTTTACATAGTTTTATATAGTACACTGCTACTTTGTCTGTTTTAGCAAGCACATGAGTTCAATAATTCCATTAACATGTAGTGTGTGAGGTTAATTAATGCATAGTTCTAATACTGTAAAAATTATTTTATTTCAAAAATTAATAATATTGTGAAAATAATGATATGAAAGATCGTTTGTACCAGACATACGAAGGCTGAAGTTAAAATAATATTGACAGACAAAACATTACTGTATTCGGTTTACAAGCTTAAAACTTAGTTATTTTTTGTAGCATTATCTTGAATAATTATAAATATCATTATTTTAATTCATAATCATTATATCGGAATCATATTTAGCATGTTGTAGACTTGTTGTATATTTAGTTTTGTCACGTGACAACTTCAAACAATGTAAATTTAATCATTTTCTTAGATATTTTTTGCTTGAAAAAAAAATACTTAACAGACTTTTTTTTTGATAAAACATTGTCTCTATCATCATACTATCTGATAAAGGTTTCGAAATTACATGAATAACTGCCGGATTGGTGCAAATATCTCTTTTCTAGAGATGTATTTCTCTTGTAATGGACAACGATAGAAGAGAGTTGGTAATGTAAAGAGAAATGATTTCCTAAATGCATGAGAGGACTGGGTATGAGTGATGTAAATGATTATGTAAATTAGCAATGTGTGTTATAAGGTTGAGTGAGTG
This sequence comes from Metridium senile, assembly GCA_949775045.1. Classification (NCBI taxonomy): domain Eukaryota; kingdom Metazoa; phylum Cnidaria; class Anthozoa; order Actiniaria; family Metridiidae; genus Metridium; species Metridium senile. Next base: position 4,235,567 of record OX459103.1, on the reverse strand, counting down.
TCAGTTAGGTTATTGTGGTCTAAGTTCGCTTAGTTGACACTTAAAGTTCGCTTAGTTGACACTTAAAATTTTGTTTTTACACATGATGTATTCATTTACTTGAAATTGTGTTTTGTGTTATGGACTAGAAGAAATACTAGGAATACATTTTTACACTTTTCGTCAAAGCTGACAAATAGCAATCACTCAACCAAACAACCCAATATTGGTTTCACAACTTTTTTTCTCACCTTAAAGTACTAATAAGATAATGTGCAAAACATGGACAGAATATTGGTTCAGGAAATAAACTGCAGAGGAAATACGAGGCCGTAAAACTTTAGGTATATTTTATGCAAATTTTGACCGTCTTTAGGGTAAAATACTCAAACGGTTGTAACTTTAAGCCTTTTTAATTTAAAGCCAAAAAAATTTACCAAAGTAATAAGTTACATGTAGCTAAGATGTACAATCAAGCTAAGTTTGAAGAAAATCGGTGATGTACGTTGTAGACTCGTTTGCATGGTTTTCACACGGACTCGCTCTTAATTATCATAATCACAGTAACATCATTGTCATCATATCCCCTGTGAAAAAGCTTGGAATTGTTAGGAATATCCTAGGCATTTAAGAATTGCAGCCTATACTATACTTGATCCAGGCTTGGAATTGCTGGGAAATACTAGAAATATATTCCAATTGTTAACTTGAATAATTAATGTTAATAGCATTCATATTTGTTGGAGTTAGAACTGAACCCTACTGGTTCATTCAATTAATGAAATTCATGGCATATTGTGTCTGTCATAAATGACAATGCAAGGCTTCTTTTATCTGATAATTATATAGTTCTTAATTAATTACCATCACCATTTGATTTTTATTAATTATTGTGATGATTATCATTTGCCAATGTTTTTATAATCTCTGATACTAATCGCATGAAACATTTGTTTGTATAATTATGCAGTTGATAGAAAACCTTTTAGATGAAAACAGGACACTTAAAGATCTGAGAGAACAAAATCAATCTGTCAGAACTCAACCAGGACGTGTCACTGAGAATGCTTCTACAGAGGTATGTTATCCACAGGGGGATCAGCTCCAAAGAAGGGCAAGGATGCTTGTCATATTGTCATGATCACCATAACATCATTGTCATTATATATATTCCCTGTGAATATAAGCTTGGAATTGTTAGGAATATCGTTGGACTTTCTAACAGATTTCATTCTTTTAAAATTAATATTAGGAATTTAAGAATTGTAGCCTTTACTATATATATTTGATCCAGGCTTGGAACAGTGCTGGAAAATACTAGGAATTCCAACTTGAATAATTAATGTTAATTGCATTCATATTTGTTGGAGTTAGAACTGAACCCTACTGGTTCTTTTTATTAATGGGAATCCATGGCATAATTATTGTGTCTGTCATAAATGACAATGCAAGTTTTTTTTATCTATTGAAGTAAATTATATATAGTAATAATTAACCCTTACACTACTAGAGCGGCCACTAAAGTACAAACATTCTATTTCTATAAGACAACGTTTTTGAAATTTACACGATGTATCCCAGAAGATTTTGGTGTGTTTTTACAAATCCTTTGATAAACACATTTTCTCAACTTTCCTCCTGTAGGTGCAAGTCTGATCTATTCAATCTTTTCACGGGTATTCGGCTGGGTTCACGAGAACGGCATCGAGTTTTATGACAATTACACAGCACTACTTGTCTAGAATGATAATAACTAAACTTTGAATAAGGAGATCTTATTTCCTTTTACATTTTGATTGACACTACAGATTAATGTTTTACATATACTTTAAACACAGTATTTTCTATATAGAGAATACTTCATGGAAAGTGCGCGCGTACGGTTTTTATTCACGAGTTGTGCAGTATCAAAAAAACGAACGAGCGAGTTTTTTTATACGGAACTATGAGTGAATAAAAACTGTACAAAGCACTTTCCATGCTGTATTCTGTTTATTATATACATACTGAGAAATTTGATAATATTCCATAATCTTTGATTTGATTCTCAAACGTACTAAATGCAATGAAGAATATTTTATTACAATTGGTACAATGATTGTTGAAAACAAGTATAATGATCATTAAGCTTAAATATGTACTGTAAAACTGCAAAATCATATCAGTGATATGCAGAAAAGACCAATACAGAAATTCTTGCCTTAAACACAAATAGAATGAAAATGTGAGACAACTTATGCTGCTTTTTTGTGAAAAAAAAAGCAAAAATGTTTAATATTCAGAATCTGAATCTAGTACACTTCTAATTCGCTTCCATTTTCTCTTTTCAACAATTGAGGTTTCGCTTTGCAAAGGAACAACAGGAGAAGTATTCAGAGTGTTAACTGAAATATTGAAATACCCGCCGCTTATACTTGCTCCTTCAAATAACTTCAACGTCGTTGGCTGCGGTATAGATGATGAACAAGACGCACTATGGTCGACTGTGGTTTGTTGTTAAACTGTCTTTGACTCGGTGCAGCTCAGAATTTCAGACATTTTACGTTGCTGTTCTGTTAACGGAACTATAGTTCACTATACTTTGTAAGTTTTTGTGACCTTTTTAACTGCATGATGTGTGTTGGAGGAATGTCATCATCATTGAGTTTCTGAATCATTCCTTTATGAGCGCTGTGATTTGTTAGCCACTCATTTGAGAGATTGCCCTTTGTCGCCATCGTTTTCATAAGCGTATTTCGTTTGTTTACATCTTTTCGTCTAACCGAAAGAATGAATTCAGCTAGATATCTATCTATAGCTCTTGTGGCTCTATTTCGTTAACTTCTCTTTCCTCATTTTGTGATGTTAGATAGCGTTTTAAAAGCCTTACATCTCGCTCAGTTCAGTTTTCCCTTAGTATTCTTGTTTTGTAGACTTTCTACATAATCCTCTACAGTGTCATTGGGAGTAACAAATCTATTTTCTTCCATTCTTATGCTTTCGACTACTTCTTACAGTAAAAAAATCCGACCTATTTTAGTAAAATAACAACAACAACAACACTGACAAGACTATTTCGCTCAATGACAAAGCTACCAAGTCCACCCGCAAAGGGATGGAAACCATTCAAGTGCAGTGAAAAAAACATCGTTCATCCAATCAGATCCGCGAACGCCTTTTTTTCACGGTGAAAAAAAGGTCGTTCGTCTCTCTGATTGGCTGAGACCAGTGAATGAATGAAAATTTACTAAATATATTTTCAGTGAGTATTTCTCAGTATGTATATAATAAAATAGAATACTTTTCATCTTTTATGATATACTTTGCGACCATATCTGACTATTTGATAAGCTTACAAAACACACATAATTAGCAGATAATAGTGTTATAATATATACAGACAAAATCGATTCAGTCCATTTGTACATAATAAATACATTTGTCAATAAAAATACGTAATAAGTTTACCACTAGAAGCCAAAATCTTGATAGAAAATCGACGTCCATGTTGTCAGATGACAGTATTTTCAATATGGCGGATAGTACCTTCGCACAGTGTGAGCTCATCGTACGAAACTTATCATTGGATTCTTAATCTCTTGAGCACTTCCATCCAGTTAAATCATTGGTTTTTGTATTTGTCATATCGTTTGTCTGTTCAGTATGAGTCAGTAGGTCAGTGCTTTGATATTTCATAGTATTTTCATAGTTTTTCATAGTATTCATTCGTATATTGCTTTGAGTTCGTGAAACGGCGCTGGCCAAAATATACGCTTGAAAACATCTTTTAGTGTGGGCCTATCGTGCTCGAAACCATCTTAGTGTGGGCCTATCGCGACCAGTGTGTGGGATTGTATGTAATTCGAGCTTACGAGGTACTTTTGTAGCCATCTTTAAGTATTTCAACGACAAAACATTCCTGAGCACCAAGCCAGCCTTCTCTCGAGCATAAACTCGATCGAGCATGTCGGCCGTTGCCTTGACAGCAACCGGGTAGATGACTTATGCCTTTTTGTGGTGAACTATGACGACGACCAATAATCAGCACCGAATTTTCAACTCGCTGGCACAGGGTGCCCAGCGAGTAATGATGCTTTCAAACGATCTGAAAGGCTTGTGGCCTGAGAACTTGAGCCTTTGAGATTACAAAACAGCAGCACTTTCCATGGTTACGCCAAATGTGGAGTCAAAAAATTCTACGGATCGTTTATATCCAGAAAATTGCTCAAAAATGTCAAAAAAGCCCAGTAGTGAAAGGCTTAAACAAAACAAAAATAGAGGTCACATGACCTAGCTTTTTGTCACCCTCTGGTGATACCTAGGGTTTTGCCTAGGTTTTTTTTATGCAGATTTGGTCATGTGACCAACATGTGACCAGGTATAATGTCCATCATGTGATATCTTGTATTCTCTAATTTTACCATGTTAAATTAAAATTGTTACTATAGATATGTGAAAACTGTGCAATGGGTACTATGAAATTAAGGTTGCATATTGATACAATTAGATCAATCTTTGTTTTGTATTATTTTCAGGTATTACAGACTTTGAGACAACAAGAAATTGCCAGTTTTGAAAGGAAACTTAATGAAACTGCTGAGGTTTGTTTTGTAGCTGTGTTTATCAAGGTTTAAACTGAATGAAGAGTAGTTGCCATCCCAACCCCAGTGTCAATAATTAAAAATTTAGAAAATGAATGGAAATGAATATTGAGGACATCACCACAAATCTTTTTATTGGTTATTTTGGTCTGTGACCAATTGGACCCTGCTCAGTGTCTTGATTTGCCAATGTTTCAAATGATATGTGCAGTCTTTCAAATGCCTTTTGAGAGATACATATGTTTACAGAAGCTAATACAGTTGTTCTCAGACTTTAGAAATTTTTAAGTTTAATTGTACCATATCATGCTTTCAGAAATAGTTTTTGCAATTAAACCATTGCATTCAATTTCCACCTTTTCGGGCCTCCTGAAAAGTGATTTTGTGTAGCTGTTTTGTAAGCATATGGTACATAACCTTACAATATCGAATCACCTTAATTGGAATAATGCATGATGATGATGATATGATGATGGTGATAAGGATAATAATAATGATGATGATCATTAACGAGATTGATGATGATGATGATCAATAACGACATTGATGATGATAATGATAATAATGAAGATGATGATGATCATCTCTGATATTGATGCTGCCTTTAATGTTTTGATGTCTTATGAATATAGTGCACTTTGCCTTTTTCCTGCTCTTATAGAAAAAAAATATCTCCTTAGAAATTACAAATTATTGCAAGAATTACTTGAGAACAGTTTATATTTATATTATTATTTTTTATTAATTAAAAGAAACTCCAACAAACCGAACATGACAAGAATGAATTGCACAGAACAATAGATTACTTTCGCAAGGTAAAGTTAATCAATCAATTCATATGTATATCAGGGGCGGCGCAGACGGGGGAACTAGGTGCTCTTAAAAGATGAAAATTCATTTCTGATGTTCATTTTGACACAGCTGCTTGATTTAAAAGGGGTTAGGATCATGTGACCTGTTGTTGTAGGCCTATTGCAGCCATCACTCAATCAGAGTCCAAGCAATCATATAACAGGAAGTCCCTGGTTAGGAATTTGCATTTGTAAAATCAAAAATTTGTGATTAGTGATTATTAATAGCTCATCTTGATAACTATATTCACCAGGCTGTGTTGAAGTGCTAGCATTAAATAAAAGTAAAACTGCAAATCTTGTTGTTGTAAACTTTGTTTGAAAAATTTATGCCTCAAAACCAAATCTTTGTTAATGATTATATGTCACATAATATTTACATATTTTAAAACTGGCAACCATCTTGAGATTGCATGCTATGTTGTCATTTGAAATTAATGCTGTAAATCAATCAAGTGGTGCATCATCAGATAGCATGCAAGGCTGAAAAAAAAAACTGCATGTTTTAATTTAAATGTTGGAGAAATTTGAATTATAATTTCATGGTTTTCTGTTTATTTGTAGGAGTTGAAGGAAAGAAAAGAGAAAATTGAAAAACTGGAAAAAAAAATCCAACTTCTCAACAACAAGTGTAAATTAACTGAAGATGCATATCAGGTGAGTCCAGAAATCGAAAGATAATGCAATGGAGTAGATGTATATATATTATATAAGGGTCTAAAGAATGAAGGATTTTCTTAAAAATGTGCAACTAAGTCACAATTATTAATTTAATTTGGAAACCTTTTTTTCATTATGTTATTTGTATACCGGTACTATACATGTTAAGTTGTCAAAATTTGTTTTTAGATGGGTAAATATTGTTTAAATGTCGATATAATGTAGTTTCTTTGGTGCTAAAATATGCAATGCTCCGTAAGCTACTTGTCAGTAGATTGGGCTTCTTCTCTAGTTAATATTAAGACCAGCTTATGGATAGGTCTGTCATACGTGTTGTGCTTTGCAGTCAAGACTTGAACCTTGCGAATTAGACCATCACGACTTGGGTAAGTCTTAGTTATTCTGGCGAGTGGCCACTGATTTCGTGGTGTGTTGTCCTCTCGTAGAAGCACAATGTCGCCGACTTGGCTGTTGCGTTTGAGGTTGATCCATTTGCGTCTGTTGTTTAGCAGATTCAAGTACTCCTTTTGCCATCTAGACCAGAACTGGTTGGCAAGGTACTGTACACGTCTCCATCTTTTTCGGCAGTAGATGTCAGGGCTTTCAAAGCTTCCGGGTGGTGGTAGGATCACAGAGGTCTTGCCTGTCAGCAAGTGGTTTGGCGTAAGGGGTTCAGTAGCCTCCTATGCAGCCGCTCCTTTGTGTCGTCACGCAATACGAGTCTCCCCACGGAGCGTCTGCTTACTTGAGCAGAACATTCCTTTCCCATTGTTTTAGTGAGTGTTCAAAGAACCAATCAAAAGCTTTGATAGAAAATTGCACACTACTGTCAATAACATGTAAATTGATGCCAAGGATGTTAGCCATGAGTGCATGAATTTAACTTCGAGAAAATTACCCAAAGAAAGTTCTATTAAACTGCTTCCTTTGTGTTTTAAAAGCGGAAAGAGTTCTAATGATATTTGAGGTTTAATTTAACAATGCTCTGGAGTTAGATATTTCTATCTTATATATAAATAATGACTTTATAAAACAATTGAATTACGTCTTTTTATTTGAATTAATATGTATGTAAGATATACAATATAAAACGATCAGTGTCGGTTTAAATATATTATATAATTAAGTATAAAATTTTGTATGTTTTAAAATATCCGTCGAGTAAGATGAAGAATTACTACAAGCGATTGATTCAGATGATTCGCTATGAGAGGACTAGACTTTCTTGGGACAAAATCAAAACTGATATCAAGTTAAAAACAAAACGATTAAGGCGAGAAAACAAAGGAGATCAAGCTGATATAGACTAGCATCGCCAAAGAACTAGCGTTTTCAAACAATGTCAGCCTGCTAGTATTGTTCCTACCGCTTGTACTTTTAATCAAGATAATGATTCATCATCGACACTGCTCGATTCTCTTCCATCATTCAGTCCATTATAGAACTTGACTTCCACTTCAAACTAGCGCAGTTCAACAAGATTTTCAAACGGAAATGGTATGTCGACTGTTGTTACTAATGTTACTTAGGTTATAACTCATGGTTCAAAGTCCAGGTTTAACGAATATGCAAGCCTCACGCTGATTGGCTAATTGATGGAAAGGAAAGTTCTGCTCAAGTAAGCAGACGCTCCGTGGGGAGACTCGTATTGCGTGACGACACAAAGGAGCGGCTGCATAGGAGGCTAGGGGTTCAGCTGCAGAGGGATCAGAAAGATCTGAGATTGTTAATGGGCGGCTGTTGATGACGTTCTCTGCTTCTGTCATGAGAGTTCGGAGAGCTTCGTCGTCGAGTTGTGTTCCTAGTTGGTTCAGCAGTGAAGAGAGTACGGAGCGAACTGATCTAATCATTCGTTCCCACACGCCGCCCATATGGGAGGCATGCGGTACGTTGAACTTCACTTCGATCAAATCACAGCCTTGCTTGGAGAGAGAGTCTTTGATCTTGGTTGAGTTCATTTTCAATCTTGGATGCATTGAGCTTGTTGGTTCCTCCGATGAAGTTCGTTCCTTGGTCTGATCTCAATACGTGCACCTTGCCTCTTCTGTTCACAAAACGTTGGAGGGCGTTTAGAAAGGAGTCTGTGTCCATAGAGTTTAATGTCTCTAGATGGACAGCATGTGATGATAGGCACGTGAAGATCAGTCCATAGCGCTTGAGAGTTTTTCTTCCTTCCTTTATAAGGAAAGGGCCGAAGACATCCATCCCTGTGTTCGTAAAGGGGGGTGCAGGTGTTAGTCTAGCAGCCAAATCCCAAAAGAGCTTTATTTTTCAAGTTGGCTGCGCCCCATGGGTGGCCAAGGTCTCTTGGTATCATTTGAAAGCTGGAAGCCTGCTGATTACGAATCTGCATGTTACCACTTGAAAAAAGTGTCCAAAAGCCTTGCATTGGTAACCTGGCCTAAACAGCCCATACTGCTTTGCAGCAAAACTTCATTATTCTCTATTTTCTTGCTGTTTTTCGGGGTTTTATGTAAAAACTCTGAACTTAAAGCGATTATCTTTATTCACCATGCCCTAAACTATAAATAAATGTGAAATATCTCGTGAAATTTCAAGATTCGTGATTTTTTGCCTTTTTTTGTCCACTGACCAGGACTGGAGCTCTAAGGAAAGTCAAACGTTTTTTGTACTCTTTCGAACTACATCGTATGGGATATTTTTATCATAAAAACCTTTCCTTGATATTTCTTAAGTGGTTTGGAAAACAAATTCATAAAAAAGTTGAGGTTAAATGAGCTAAAATACACTTTTTATGCAAATCCGTCAAACCGGAAGTTAACTGAAAAACTACTTCCGGTTTTAGTTTTTTCAGGTTTTCTTGCTACAGGCAGAACATAATTCACACAAAACATATTTAAACATGTAATTATATCAAGCAAACACACATGGGTGGTTTTTAGCTTATCTACATCCTTCTGAATTAAGGAAATAGCAAAAAAAAAATTATCCCAAAAAGTATAGAGAGTGGAATCGTTCAAAAAAAATAGTTTTGGAAATCTGTAATACGTTGTATGAAAAGAATAATTAAAATCATTATATCCTGGTAAGTATTTAAAAATTTAAAATATTTAGGAATAAGATATTTATTTTGAAAATGACAAAAATTTGCGCTGGTCTTCCTGTGCCTTATGAGCCAGATGACCAGCGGTTGTGATCGAAGCATGTGTTGCGCGTTTTTGATATTTTTGAATAAAGGACAAAGAAATACCTTGACCTGTCATATTCCATCTTTTCAGTGCATTCCAATACCTCTTAAAGAAATGGATGAGGAAACCTTTGAAAGTACAGAAGTTGATGAGGGAAAAGATGAAAGCTCAATTAATGGCAGCTCCATTAACCCAGATAAAGAATTGAAGCCACTTAGTAGTTCAGTGGACCCAGTAGAAATTAAGACTGGTACCGCTGACTCTACCAACAGCTTTGGAAATGGTATCACAGGTTTTTTGGACTGTGGGACTTTCTTGACACCTGTGGAAAGTATGCCAGACAAAGAGGTAGGAACTTAATACGTACCTAACAGTTTGTTGATCATGTGCATGCATGTGTTGATCATTTGAGAAAGTTATATTGTTGGTGTCTGATGTTTTGACAACCTCATGCGAGGTATAATGTCCATCATGTGATATCTTGTATTCTCTAATTTTACCATGTTAAATTAAAATTGTTACTATAGATATGTGAAAACTGTGCAATGGGTACTATGAAATTAAGGTTGCATATTGATACAATTAGATCAATCTTTGTTTTGTATTATTTTCAGGTATTACAGACTTTGAGACAACAAGAAATTGCCAGTTTTGAAAGGAAACTTAATGAAACTGCTGAGGTTTGTTTTGTAGCTGTGTTTATCAAGGTTTAAACTGAATGAAGAGTAGTTGCCATCCCAACCCCAGTGTCAATAATTAAAAATTTAGAAAATGAATGGAAATGAATATTGAGGACATCACCACAAATCTTTTTATTGGTTATTTTGGTCTGTGACCAATTGGACCCTGCTCAGTGTCTTGATTTGCCAATGTTTCAAATGATATGTGCAGTCTTTCAAATGCCTTTTGAGAGATACATATGTTTACAGAAGCTAATACAGTTGTTCTCAGACTTTAGAAATTTTTAAGTTTAATTGTACCATATCATGCTTTCAGAAATAGTTTTTGCAATTAAACCATTGCATTCAATTTCCACCTTTTCGGGCCTCCTGAAAAGTGATTTTGTGTAGCTGTTTTGTAAGCATATGGTACATAACCTTACAATATCGAATCACCTTAATTGGAATAATGCATGATGATGATATGATGATGGTGATAAGGATAATAATAATGATGATGATCATTAACGAGATTGATGATGATGATGATCAATAACGACATTGATGATGATAATGATAATAATGAAGATGATGATGATCATCTCTGATATTGATGCTGCCTTTAATGTTTTGATGTCTTATGAATATAGTGCACTTTGCCTTTTTCCTGCTCTTATAGAAAAAAAATATCTCCTTAGAAATTACAAATTATTGCAAGAATTACTTGAGAACAGTTTATATTTATATTATTATTTTTTATTAATTAAAAGAAACTCCAACAAACCGAACATGACAAGAATGAATTGCACAGAACAATAGATTACTTTCGCAAGGTAAAGTTAATCAATCAATTCATATGTATATCAGGGGCGGCGCAGACGGGGGAACTAGGTGCTCTTAAAAGATGAAAATTCATTTCTGATGTTCATTTTGACACAGCTGCTTGATTTAAAAGGGGTTAGGATCATGTGACCTGTTGTTGTAGGCCTATTGCAGCCATCACTCAATCAGAGTCTAAGCAATCGTATAACAGGAAGTCCCTGGTTAGGAATTTGCATTTGTAAAATCAAAAATTTGTGATTAGTGATTATTAATAGCTGATAACTATATTCACCAGGCTGTGTTGAAGTGCTAGCATTAAATAAAAGTAAAACTGCAAATCTTGTTGTTGTAAACTTTGTTTGAAAAATTTATGCCTCAAAACCAAATCTTTGTTAATGATTATATGTCACATAATATTTACATATTTTAAAACTGGCAACCATCTTGAGATTGCATGCTATGTTGTCATTTGAAATTAATGCTGTAAATCAATCAAGTGGTGCATCATCAGATAGCATGCAAGGCTGAAAAAAAAAACTGCATGTTTTAATTTAAATGTTGGAGAAATTTGAATTATAATTTCATGGTTTTCTGTTTATTTGTAGGAGTTGAAGGAAAGAAAAGAGAAAATTGAAAAACTGGAAAAAAAAATCCAACTTCTCAACAACAAGTGTAAATTAACTGAAGATGCATATCAGGTGAGTCCAGAAATCGAAAGATAATGCAATGGAGTAGATGTATATATATTATATAAGGGTCTAAAGAATGAAGGATTTTCTTAAAAATGTGCAACTAAGTCACAATTATTAATTTAATTTGGAAACCTTTTTTTCATTATGTTATTTGTATACCGGTACTATACATGTTAAGTTGTCAAAATTTGTTTTTAGATGGGTAAATATTGTTTAAATGTCGATATAATGTAGTTTCTTTGGTGCTAAAATATGCAATGCTCCGTAAGCTACTTGTCAGTAGATTGGGCTTCTTCTCTAGTTAATATTAAGACCAGCTTATGGATAGGTCTGTCATACGTGTTGTGCTTTGCAGTCAAGACTTGAACCTTGCGAATTAGACCATCACGACTTGGGTAAGTCTTAGTTATTCTGGCGAGTGGCCACTGATTTCGTGGTGTGTTGTCCTCTCGTAGAAGCACAATGTCGCCGACTTGGCTGTTGCGTTTGAGGTTGATCCATTTGCGTCTGTTGTTTAGCAGATTCAAGTACTCCTTTTGCCATCTAGACCAGAACTGGTTGGCAAGGTACTGTACACGTCTCCATCTTTTTCGGCAGTAGATGTCAGGGCTTTCAAAGCTTCCGGGTGGTGGTAGGATCACAGAGGTCTTGCCTGTCAGCAAGTGGTTTGGCGTAAGGGGTTCAGTAGCCTCCTATGCAGCCGCTCCTTTGTGTCGTCACGCAATACGAGTCTCCCCACGGAGCGTCTGCTTACTTGAGCAGAACATTCCTTTCCCATTGTTTTAGTGAGTGTTCAAAGAACCAATCAAAAGCTTTGATAGAAAATTGCACACTACTGTCAATAACATGTAAATTGATGCCAAGGATGTTAGCCATGAGTGCATGAATTTAACTTCGAGAAAATTACCCAAAGAAAGTTCTATTAAACTGCTTCCTTTGTGTTTTAAAAGCGGAAAGAGTTCTAATGATATTTGAGGTTTAATTTAACAATGCTCTGGAGTTAGATATTTCTATCTTATATATAAATAATGACTTTATAAAACAATTGAATTACGTCTTTTTATTTGAATTAATATGTATGTAAGATATACAATATAAAACGATCAGTGTCGGTTTAAATATATTATATAATTAAGTATAAAATTTTGTATGTTTTAAAATATCCGTCGAGTAAGATGAAGAATTACTACAAGCGATTGATTCAGATGATTCGCTATGAGAGGACTAGACTTTCTTGGGACAAAATCAAAACTGATATCAAGTTAAAAACAAAACGATTAAGGCGAGAAAACAAAGGAGATCAAGCTGATATAGACTAGCATCGCCAAAGAACTAGCGTTTTCAAACAATGTCAGCCTGCTAGTATTGTTCCTACCGCTTGTACTTTTAATCAAGATAATGATTCATCATCGACACTGCTCGATTCTCTTCCATCATTCAGTCCATTATAGAATTTGACTTCCACTTCAAACTAGCGCAGTTCAACAAGATTTTCAAACGGAAATGATATGTCGACTGTTGTTACTAATGTTACTTAGGTTATAACTCATGGTTCAAAGTCCAGGTTTAACGAATATGCAAGCCTCACGCTGATTGGCTAATTGATGGAAAGGAAAGTTCTGCTCAAGTAAGCAGACACTCCGTGGGGAGACTCGTATTGCGTGACGACACAAAGGAGCGGCTGCATAGGAGGCTAGGGGTTCAGCTGCAGAGGGATCAGAAAGATCTGAGATTGTTAATGGGCGGCTGTTGATGACGTTCTCTGCTTCTGTCATGAGAGTTCGGAGAGCTTCGTCGTCGAGTTGTGTTCCTAGTTGGTTCAGCAGTGAAGAGAGTACGGAGCGAACTGATCTAATCATTCTTTCCCACACGCCGCCCATATGGGAGGCATGCGGTACGTTGAACTTCACTTCGATCAAATCACAGCCTTGCTTGGAGAGAGAGTCTTTGATCTTGGTTGAGTTCATTTTCAGTCTTGGATGCATTGAGCTTGTTGGTTCCTCCGATGAAGTTCGTTCCTTGGTCTGATCTCAATACGTGCACCTTGCCTCTTCTGTTCACAAAACGTTGGAGGGCGTTTAGAAAGGAGTCTGTGCCCATAGAGTTTAATGTCTCTAGATGGACAGCATGTGATGATAGGCACGTGAAGATCAGTCCATAGCGCTTGAGAGTTTTTCTTCCTTCCTTTATAAGGAAAGGGCCGAAGACATCCATCCCTGTGTTCGTAAAGGGGGGTGCAGGTGTTAGTCTAGCAGCCAAATCCCAAAAGAGCTTTATTTTTCAAGTTGGCTGCGCCCCATGGGTGGCCAAGGTCTCTTGGTATCATTTGAAAGCTGGAAGCCTGCTGATTACGAATCTGCATGTTACCACTTGAAAAAAGTGTCCAAAAGCCTTGCATTGGTAACCTGGCCTAAACAGCCCATACTGCTTTGCAGCAAAACTTCATTATTCTCTATTTTCTTGCTGTTTTTCGGGGTTTTATGTAAAAACTTTGAACTTAAAGCGATTATCTTTATTCACCATGCCCTAAACTATAAATAAATGTGAAATATCTCGTGAAATTTCAAGATTCGTGATTTTTTGCCTTTTTTTGTCCACTGACCAGGACTGGAGCTCTAAGGAAAGTCAAACGTTTTTTGTACTCTTTCGAACTACATCGTATGGGATATTTTTATCATAAAAACCTTTCCTTGATATTTCTTAAGTGGTTTGGAAAACAAATTCATAAAAAAGTTGAGGTTAAATGAGCTAAAATACACTTTTTATGCAAATCCGTCAAACCGGAAGTTAACTGAAAAACTACTTCCGGTTTTAGTTTTTTCAGGTTTTCTTGCTACAGGCAGAACATAATTCACACAAAACATATTTAAACATGTAATTATATCAAGCAAACACACATGGGTGGTTTTTAGCTTATCTACATCCTTCTGAATTAAGGAAATAGCAAAAAAAAAATTATCCCAAAAAGTATAGAGAGTGGAATCGTTCAAAAAAAATAGTTTTGGAAATCTGTAATACGTTGTATGAAAAGAATAATTAAAATCATTATATCCTGGTAAGTATTTAAAAATTTAAAATATTTAGGAATAAGATATTTATTTTGAAAATGACAAAAATTTGCGCTGGTCTTCCTGTGCCTTATGAGCCAGATGACCAGCGGTTGTGATCGAAGCATGTGTTGCGCGTTTTTGATATTTTTGAATAAAGGACAAAGAAATACCTTGACCTGTCATATTCCATCTTTTCAGTGCATTCCAATACCTCTTAAAGAAATGGATGAGGAAACCTTTGAAAGTACAGAAGTTGATGAGGGAAAAGATGAAAGCTCAATTAATGGCAGCTCCATTAACCCAGATAAAGAATTGAAGCCACTTAGTAGTTCAGTGGACCCAGTAGAAATTAAGACTGGTACCGCTGACTCTACCAACAGCTTTGGAAATGGTATCACAGGTTTTTTGGACTGTGGGACTTTCTTGACACCTGTGGAAAGTATGCCAGACAAAGAGGTAGGAACTTAATACGTACCTAACAGTTTGTTGATCATGTGCATGCATGTGTTGATCATTTGAGAAAGTTATATTGTTGGTGTCTGATGTTTTGACAACCTCATGCGAGGTATAATGTCCATCATGTGATATCTTGTATTCTCTAATTTTACCATGTTAAATTAAAATTGTTACTATAGATATGTGAAAACTGTGCAATGGGTACTATGAAATTAAGGTTGCATATTGATACAATTAGATCAATCTTTGTTTTGTATTATTTTCAGGTATTACAGACTTTGAGACAACAAGAAATTGCCAGTTTTGAAAGGAAACTTAATGAAACTGCTGAGGTTTGTTTTGTAGCTGTGTTTATCAAGGTTTAAACTGAATGAAGAGTAGTTGCCATCCCAACCCCAGTGTCAATAATTAAAAATTTAGAAAATGAATGGAAATGAATATTGAGGACATCACCACAAATCTTTTTATTGGTTATTTTGGTCTGTGACCAATTGGACCCTGCTCAGTGTCTTGATTTGCCAATGTTTCAAATGATATGTGCAGTCTTTCAAATGCCTTTTGAGAGATACATATGTTTACAGAAGCTAATACAGTTGTTCTCAGACTTTAGAAATTTTTAAGTTTAATTGTACCATATCATGCTTTCAGAAATAGTTTTTGCAATTAAACCATTGCATTCAATTTCCACCTTTTCGGGCCTCCTGAAAAGTGATTTTGTGTAGCTGTTTTGTAAGCATATGGTACATAACCTTACAATATCGAATCACCTTAATTGGAATAATGCATGATGATGATATGATGATGGTGATAAGGATAATAATAATGATGATGATCATTAACGAGATTGATGATGATGATGATCAATAACGACATTGATGATGATAATGATAATAATGAAGATGATGATGATCATCTCTGATATTGATGCTGCCTTTAATGTTTTGATGTCTTATGAATATAGTGCACTTTGCCTTTTTCCTGCTCTTATAGAAAAAAAATATCTCCTTAGAAATTACAAATTATTGCAAGAATTACTTGAGAACAGTTTATATTTATATTATTATTTTTTATTAATTAAAAGAAACTCCAACAAACCGAACATGACAAGAATGAATTGCACAGAACAATAGATTACTTTCGCAAGGTAAAGTTAATCAATCAATTCATATGTATATCAGGGGCGGCGCAGACGGGGGAACTAGGTGCTCTTAAAAGATGAAAATTCATTTCTGATGTTCATTTTGACACAGCTGCTTGATTTAAAAGGGGTTAGGATCATGTGACCTGTTGTTGTAGGCCTATTGCAGCCATCACTCAATCAGAGTCCAAGCAATCATATAACAGGAAGTCCCTGGTTAGGAATTTGCATTTGTAAAATCAAAAATTTGTGATTAGTGATTATTAATAGCTCATCTTGATAACTATATTCACCAGGCTGTGTTGAAGTGCTAGCATTAAATAAAAGTAAAACTGCAAATCTTGTTGTTGTAAACTTTGTTTGAAAAATTTATGCCTCAAAACCAAATCTTTGTTAATGATTATATGTCACATAATATTTACATATTTTAAAACTGGCAACCATCTTGAGATTGCATGCTATGTTGTCATTTGAAATTAATGCTGTAAATCAATCAAGTGGTGCATCATCAGATAGCATGCAAGGCTGAAAAAAAAAACTGCATGTTTTAATTTAAATGTTGGAGAAATTTGAATTATAATTTCATGGTTTTCTGTTTATTTGTAGGAGTTGAAGGAAAGAAAAGAGAAAATTGAAAAACTGGAAAAAAAAATCCAACTTCTCAACAACAAGTGTAAATTAACTGAAGATGCATATCAGGTGAGTCCAGAAATCGAAAGATAATGCAATGGAGTAGATGTATATATATTATATAAGGGTCTAAAGAATGAAGGATTTTCTTAAAAATGTGCAACTAAGTCACAATTATTAATTTAATTTGGAAACCTTTTTTTCATTATGTTATTTGTATACCGGTACTATACATGTTAAGTTGTCAAAATTTGTTTTTAGATGGGTAAATATTGTTTAAATGTCGATATAATGTAGTTTCTTTGGTGCTAAAATATGCAATGCTCCGTAAGCTACTTGTCAGTAGATTGGGCTTCTTCTCTAGTTAATATTAAGACCAGCTTATGGATAGGTCTGTCATACGTGTTGTGCTTTGCAGTCAAGACTTGAACCTTGCGAATTAGACCATCACGACTTGGGTAAGTCTTAGTTATTCTGGCGAGTGGCCACTGATTTCGTGGTGTGTTGTCCTCTCGTAGAAGCACAATGTCGCCGACTTGGCTGTTGCGTTTGAGGTTGATCCATTTGCGTCTGTTGTTTAGCAGATTCAAGTACTCCTTTTGCCATCTAGACCAGAACTGGTTGGCAAGGTACTGTACACGTCTCCATCTTTTTCGGCAGTAGATGTCAGGGCTTTCAAAGCTTCCGGGTGGTGGTAGGATCACAGAGGTCTTGCCTGTCAGCAAGTGGTTTGGCGTAAGGGGTTCAGTAGCCTCCTATGCAGCCGCTCCTTTGTGTCGTCACGCAATACGAGTCTCCCCACGGAGCGTCTGCTTACTTGAGCAGAACATTCCTTTCCCATTGTTTTAGTGAGTGTTCAAAGAACCAATCAAAAGCTTTGATAGAAAATTGCACACTACTGTCAATAACATGTAAATTGATGCCAAGGATGTTAGCCATGAGTGCATGAATTTAACTTCGAGAAAATTACCCAAAGAAAGTTCTATTAAACTGCTTCCTTTGTGTTTTAAAAGCGGAAAGAGTTCTAATGATATTTGAGGTTTAATTTAACAATGCTCTGGAGTTAGATATTTCTATCTTATATATAAATAATGACTTTATAAAACAATTGAATTACGTCTTTTTATTTGAATTAATATGTATGTAAGATATACAATATAAAACGATCAGTGTCGGTTTAAATATATTATATAATTAAGTATAAAATTTTGTATGTTTTAAAATATCCGTCGAGTAAGATGAAGAATTACTACAAGCGATTGATTCAGATGATTCGCTATGAGAGGACTAGACTTTCTTGGGACAAAATCAAAACTGATATCAAGTTAAAAACAAAACGATTAAGGCGAGAAAACAAAGGAGATCAAGCTGATATAGACTAGCATCGCCAAAGAACTAGCGTTTTCAAACAATGTCAGCCTGCTAGTATTGTTCCTACCGCTTGTACTTTTAATCAAGATAATGATTCATCATCGACACTGCTCGATTCTCTTCCATCATTCAGTCCATTATAGAACTTGACTTCCACTTCAAACTAGCGCAGTTCAACAAGATTTTCAAACGGAAATGGTATGTCGACTGTTGTTACTAATGTTACTTAGGTTATAACTCATGGTTCAAAGTCCAGGTTTAACGAATATGCAAGCCTCACGCTGATTGGCTAATTGATGGAAAGGAAAGTTCTGCTCAAGTAAGCAGACACTCCGTGGGGAGACTCGTATTGCGTGACGACACAAAGGAGCGGCTGCATAGGAGGCTAGGGGTTCAGCTGCAGAGGGATCAGAAAGATCTGAGATTGTTAATGGGCGGCTGTTGATGACGTTCTCTGCTTCTGTCATGAGAGTTCGGAGAGCTTCGTCGTCGAGTTGTGTTCCTAGTTGGTTCAGCAGTGAAGAGAGTACGGAGCGAACTGATCTAATCATTCTTTCCCACACGCCGCCCATATGGGAGGCATGCGGTACGTTGAACTTCACTTCGATCAAATCACAGCCTTGCTTGGAGAGAGAGTCTTTGATCTTGGTTGAGTTCATTTTCAGTCTTGGATGCATTGAGCTTGTTGGTTCCTCCGATGAAGTTCGTTCCTTGGTCTGATCTCAATACGTGCACCTTGCCTCTTCTGTTCACAAAACGTTGGAGGGCGTTTAGAAAGGAGTCTGTGTCCATAGAGTTTAATGTCTCTAGATGGACAGCATGTGATGATAGGCACGTGAAGATCAGTCCATAGCGCTTGAGAGTTTTTCTTCCTTCCTTTATAAGGAAAGGGCCGAAGACATCCATCCCTGTGTTCGTAAAGGGGGGTGCAGGTGTTAGTCTAGCAGCCAAATCCCAAAAGAGCTTTATTTTTCAAGTTGGCTGCGCCCCATGGGTGGCCAAGGTCTCTTGGTATCATTTGAAAGCTGGAAGCCTGCTGATTACGAATCTGCATGTTACCACTTGAAAAAAGTGTCCAAAAGCCTTGCATTGGTAACCTGGCCTAAACAGCCCATACTGCTTTGCAGCAAAACTTCATTATTCTCTATTTTCTTGCTGTTTTTCGGGGTTTTATGTAAAAACTTTGAACTTAAAGCGATTATCTTTATTCACCATGCCCTAAACTATAAATAAATGTGAAATATCTCGTGAAATTTCAAGATTCGTGATTTTTTGCCTTTTTTTGTCCACTGACCAGGACTGGAGCTCTAAGGAAAGTCAAACGTTTTTTGTACTCTTTCGAACTACATCGTATGGGATATTTTTATCATAAAAACCTTTCCTTGATATTTCTTAAGTGGTTTGGAAAACAAATTCATAAAAAAGTTGAGGTTAAATGAGCTAAAATACACTTTTTATGCAAATCCGTCAAACCGGAAGTTAACTGAAAAACTACTTCCGGTTTTAGTTTTTTCAGGTTTTCTTGCTACAGGCAGAACATAATTCACACAAAACATATTTAAACATGTAATTATATCAAGCAAACACACATGGGTGGTTTTTAGCTTATCTACATCCTTCTGAATTAAGGAAATAGCAAAAAAAAAATTATCCCAAAAAGTATAGAGAGTGGAATCGTTCAAAAAAAATAGTTTTGGAAATCTGTAATACGTTGTATGAAAAGAATAATTAAAATCATTATATCCTGGTAAGTATTTAAAAATTTAAAATATTTAGGAATAAGATATTTATTTTGAAAATGACAAAAATTTGCGCTGGTCTTCCTGTGCCTTATGAGCCAGATGACCAGCGGTTGTGATCGAAGCATGTGTTGCGCGTTTTTGATATTTTTGAATAAAGGACAAAGAAATACCTTGACCTGTCATATTCCATCTTTTCAGTGCATTCCAATACCTCTTAAAGAAATGGATGAGGAAACCTTTGAAAGTACAGAAGTTGATGAGGGAAAAGATGAAAGCTCAATTAATGGCAGCTCCATTAACCCAGATAAAGAATTGAAGCCACTTAGTAGTTCAGTGGACCCAGTAGAAATTAAGACTGGTACCGCTGACTCTACCAACAGCTTTGGAAATGGTATCACAGGTTTTTTGGACTGTGGGACTTTCTTGACACCTGTGGAAAGTATGCCAGACAAAGAGGTAGGAACTTAATACGTACCTAACAGTTTGTTGATCATGTGCATGCATGTGTTGATCATTTGAGAAAGTTATATTGTTGGTGTCTGATGTTTTGACAACCTCATGCGAGGTATAATGTCCATCATGTGATATCTTGTATTCTCTAATTTTACCATGTTAAATTAAAATTGTTACTATAGATATGTGAAAACTGTGCAATGGGTACTATGAAATTAAGGTTGCATATTGATACAATTAGATCAATCTTTGTTTTGTATTATTTTCAGGTATTACAGACTTTGAGACAACAAGAAATTGCCAGTTTTGAAAGGAAACTTAATGAAACTGCTGAGGTTTGTTTTGTAGCTGTGTTTATCAAGGTTTAAACTGAATGAAGAGTAGTTGCCATCCCAACCCCAGTGTCAATAATTAAAAATTTAGAAAATGAATGGAAATGAATATTGAGGACATCACCACAAATCTTTTTATTGGTTATTTTGGTCTGTGACCAATTGGACCCTGCTCAGTGTCTTGATTTGCCAATGTTTCAAATGATATGTGCAGTCTTTCAAATGCCTTTTGAGAGATACATATGTTTACAGAAGCTAATACAGTTGTTCTCAGACTTTAGAAATTTTTAAGTTTAATTGTACCATATCATGCTTTCAGAAATAGTTTTTGCAATTAAACCATTGCATTCAATTTCCACCTTTTCGGGCCTCCTGAAAAGTGATTTTGTGTAGCTGTTTTGTAAGCATATGGTACATAACCTTACAATATCGAATCACCTTAATTGGAATAATGCATGATGATGATGATATGATGATGGTGATAAGGATAATAATAATGGTGATGATCATTAACGAGATTGATGATGATGATGATCAATAACGACATTGATGATGATAATGATAATAATGAAGATAATGATGATGATCATCTCTGATATTGATGCTGCCTTTAATGTTTTGATGTCTTATGAATATAGTGCACTTTGCCTTTTTCCTGCTCTTATAGAAAAAAATATCTCCTTAGAAATTACAAATTATTGCAAGAATTACTTGAGAACAGTTTATATTTATATTATTATTTTTTATTAATTAAAAGAAACTCCAACAAACCGAACATGACAAGAATGAATTGCACAGAACAATAGATTACTTTCGCAAGGTAAAGTTAATCAATCAATTCATATGTATATCAGGGGCGGCGCAGACGGGGGAGCTATAGGTGCTCTTAAAAGATGAAAATTCATTTCTGATGTTCATTTTGACACAGCTGCTTTATTTAAAAGGGGTTAGGATCATGTGACCTGTTGTTGTAGGCCTATTGCAGCCATCACTCAATCAGAGTCCAAGCAATCGTATAACAGGAAGTCCCTGGTTAGGAATTTGCATTTGTAAAATCAAAAATTTGTGATTAGTGATTATTAATAGCTCATCTTGATAACTATATTCACCAGGCTGTGTTGAAGTGCTAGCATTAAATAAAAGTAAAACTGCAAATCTTGTTGTTGTAAACTTTGTTTGAAAAATTTATGCCTCAAAACCAAATCTTTGTTAATGATTATATGTCACATAATATTTACATATTTTAAAACTGGCAACCATCTTGAGATTGCATGCTATGTTGTCATTTGAAATTAATGCTGTAAATCAATCAAGTGGTGCATCATCAGATAGCATGCAAGGCTGAAAAAAAACTGCATGTTTTAATTTAAATGTTGGAGAAATTTGAATTATAATTTCATGGTTTTCTGTTTATTTGTAGGAGTTGAAGGAAAGAAAAGAGAAAATTGAAAAACTGGAAAAAAAAATCCAACTTCTCAACAACAAGTGTAAATTAACTGAAGATGCATATCAGGTGAGTCCAGAAATCGAAAGATAATGCAATGGAGTAGATGTATATACATTATATAAGGGTCTAAAGAATGAATGATTTTCTTAAAAATGCGCAACTAAGTCACAATTATTAATTTAATTTGGAAACCTTTTTTTCATTATGTTATTTGTATACCGGTACTATACATGTTAAGTTTTCAAAATAATTGGTTTTTAGATGGAAAATGCTATTGCAGCCAGTCTAAAAGACTTACCCCAACACATGGAGCAAGTTACTGAGGTATTGATTATCATTGTTGTCATTCCATCATCATCACAATTACCATGATCACTATGTTGGCGCCAGCTCGTTGTGAGAGGGCCGCGAAACTGCTTGAGCGAGTAAATATGTTTTTATTGCTATAAAGTTGAATCAGATATAAACAAATTGAAAAAATCAATGCATACATGAACTAAACATAACAATTTTTGAAGCAATAATAATTAAGGCCCATGGAAATGTGCATTCCAATACCTCTTAAAGAAATGGATGAGGAAACCTTTGAAAGTACAGAAGTTGATGAGGGAAAAGATGAAATCTCAATTAATGGCAGCTCCATTAACCCAGATAAAGAATTGTGAATTTGTTTCAACAAAACAAGATTTTGTTAACTCAAAAAACGTACCTGCCGATACAACACGGCCGCTCATGTTAATTGTAAACGCTACTTAATGGTTTAATTAAAACTGTTTATTTTGATACTACAGTGGAACTCCTCTTGAACCTCACAAAACCAGAATTTTCCTTTAAAACCATACTTATATATGTTTATAATTTGATCACAAATTTCCTATTTTCTTAGAGTTTTGGAATAAAACCTTTATGATTAACCAAAAATCAAACATCTTATTAAAATTAACCATTACCCTTGCTATAAAACAGACATTTTTCCTGGTCCTAAAGCTGTCTGGTAAAGAGGTGTTTCACTGTAATATATAATAATTATGTTGATTTAGTTTATGTATGATTATATAATAATAATAATTATAGTACCAGTATTTAGTATAAATATACGAAGGCGATTGAAGATCAGAACTGTGGGATACTGCTTGTTTTGATTGTGTTCAGCATACAGTGATATGCAACGTCCTTTCAAATTAACATCGTTTTGCTTCTACAGTGGCTGGTTATTTTTATTTTTGAAATAAAAATATATATCACCTGTGATTATTTATACTATAATAACTCTTCTCAGCTGGCTTGATAAATATTGGTGATTAATTTCCTTAATTCATTGAGGATTACAGTGAGGAAACTCGAACCATGAACACTTTGAGTTCTTTTGTTACTTTTGTTAACCCACTTCCTGTGAGTGAATAGATTAAAAATAAGATTTATTATGAACTCATCTAGTGTATTAGAGCTCAATGCTTCATTTTTAGAGGTTTTGAAGCATTAGAAGGTTCAGAAAATATGATTAACATTAAAAAAGTCAGTGTTCATGGTTCGAGTATCCTCACTGTAATAATTATTCCTAGATAGAAATAATCATAGTGATTTAAATACATAATGAAACTTAGAGACTTTCCTTCACCTGGGAAGAAAAATGACTTTATTTTGTCTCTAAAAATAAAGCCAACAATGAAAACATTGGCATTTAATACTACAAATGTCAGAGACTTCTTTACATGCATGTTTGCCATGCGGAAGAAACAATTTGTTAAGAGTCTTTTAAAACACCTAATTACTATTAGTTTTATTATAATTGCCTATTCTTTCAAGGATGAAGGAAAATCTCTCTGGTAAAACTTTGCTTTGAATGTATTAGTATGCTGAATAAAATGATGAGAAAATGTACATGTGTTTTTCTCTTATTTTTAGAATAAAAATTAATTCTTATCACACAGCCTTATCAACTCCCTTTAAACAGCAATATCATTTGTACAGCTCGCAATCGAGTTCAAACAAGACATTCATAACATAAAATTGCTACAGCTGTGGAATGGAGTTCAAACACAGCATATCCATGAAATGAAATGTTACTGTGGAATGGAGTGCAAACATATCCATAAAATAAAATTACTGTGGAAAAGAGTGCAAACTAGAGAGACTTTCCTTCACCTGGTAAGAAAAAGTTTTTACCTAAAGTTGATTTAATCACATTAAAAACATCAGTATTGAAAACTACAAATGTTTAAGATGTTTGCATGCATGTTTGCTGTGCAGGAAGTTACAAAGAATTTCATTAACGTTTAGGTTTAACGATGTCGTCCAATTGCAGGCAAAGCTACGATCGGAATAGTTGACGTGACGGTCTTTCCAAATTAAAGTAAAACTAGACGATCATAGATCATTTACTCGTGTCGTGACGTGAATGCGACAATGGGCGATTTGCACATGACCCCATCTAACCTAAATCAAGTAGAAATTACAAAACAAAATCCAGCGATAGAAAAAGCATCACGAAATTAGTAAAAGTGCTAAGATTCAACTCATAAAACTAAATATTAGAGAAATTATTGTGAAAATAGGCTCAAATATTTTCTTAAGATTGTTAAACTTTGCACTTTTATTAATTTTGGTATGTTCTATCCATCTTGAGATTGCAGCTTGGGGTCACGTGACCTCTTAGTGCAAATCGCGCGCCCATTTTTTGGCATCATTTGCATAACAAGAGCTTTTATTGCTGAAGAACATATTGTCTTGAGAGTCAATTTAGGCACAGTTAATCCAAGTTGTAAGATGGTTCATTTAGACAATGTATATGTTCCCTATGATAAGTCTGATATGATTTAGTCAATATTTCTAAAATAAAGCATACTGAAAATAAAAGTCATTCAACATAAGTTTACAGTGTTTGTCGCTTCTGTGTGTTTTAGCCTGCGTAGCTCGGCCCTAGGGAGAAAGGAGCGGAGGGGAGGGGAGGGGAGGGGGATTCCTCTCCCCATCCCCCTCCCCTCCGTCCCCTTTTTCCCCTCTCCCCACCCCCAGGGCCAGCTACGCAGGCTAGTGTGTTTTGGTCACATTTTGAGGTGTTTTGAAAATCCTTTTAAAACAGCTCAGTGTGTAACCAAACAAACAAAAACAAAAACAAACAAACACATTGTCAATTATAAAGTGAGGGTTTTTTTAATTCTTTATTTTAAGATTTTTCACTAAACTGATACAGTTTGTGCTGCGTGTGATTTTGGGACAATAAAGATTATATTTTCATTCAAGTATGTATTTTTTCACGTGGGAAGTATGGCTGTAGTGTGTACAAGTGAATAAAATATAATGTAAAGGCAATGAAACTTGAGTAGAGTACTTGATTATTATCCATCCAAATAAACTATTTTATAAACATAAATAAGCAGGACAGGAAAATAGGAATGTTATCTCTACTAACCCTGATTTAAAACTTAACATGGTTAGTATATATGACATCCTATTGCCATAGCCTGCTTAGGTTATCTTCATAAAATAGCTGCCTATTTATATTAAACATTGTTAGAAACAATTATTGACCTAATAATTTATTTGTAATCATACATAATGAACAAAAATATCAACAATATGAAAAATAGAGTATTAAAACTAAAACTCAACTATTTAAACTTGAAATATATGTTTTGAAATAATATCAACATACATAGGTTGGGAAGTGCTTAGTTTTGCAAAACTGATCAAGTTAAAGTTGGATAAACTATAACATGGTATTGGCACACTACTTTACTAGAACTATAGTAAATAAACTGAGCACGTCGAGATCTAAGTTCTCTTGTAATATTTATTGAAACCTTTAAATCATTTTTATTATCTACATGCAACTTCATAACTTTATCTAAAGTATCACATTCATTATCAAACATTGTTTTGAAAAACGTCACCAACTTCGATAGCTTGTATAAGAACGCTATAATTATCATAAATACAACTCCTTGAAACGATAAA
Organism: Metridium senile; assembly: GCA_949775045.1. Classification (NCBI taxonomy): domain Eukaryota; kingdom Metazoa; phylum Cnidaria; class Anthozoa; order Actiniaria; family Metridiidae; genus Metridium; species Metridium senile. The sequence continues at coordinate 4,209,599 of OX459103.1, read as the reverse complement.
ATTGCTTCTTTGATCCACAATACAACAAAAGTACCGAATAAAAGTAAAATAATTACCGTGATAATTATAAATGCAAATAAGCTTTGATCTTTGATCCGTGTTGTGGCATCAACCCAATCATGGCGGCTTTGTCGTTCTTTGTGCTCTTGCTCTTTGTTAAATTCTGGAATTCTTCATCTTCTGAGGATTTCCATTCAGTACAGTGGGTTGTTAAGTCAAAGTTTGTGGTATTCGTTCTGTCGTTTGTCAGTTTAGTCAGCATTTGATTGCTCATTGATTCTAGTAAGATCTTGTTTGACTCAGCTTTGATATTGCTATGACGTTCACGAACCGACCCGGTTCGAAATATTCGCTCGTCACCATCTTTTAGTGTGGGCCGATCGAGAACAGTATGAATGTTTGTATGTTCGAGCAATTGTTGAAGTTCTGGAACCATTTGACTTGCTTTTACGGCTAAAATCTACCGTTGCAAACAGTATCTGATATGGTCACCGGTCACACATGTGTCTAAAATTATTACGTCAGACTGAGCATGCGTATTTGAGGTCAAAATTAGCACTTCTGGCAGAAATGCGAAATCGAAGGGAATTTTTAACTCTTGTCGGCTACCTTCGGTAGCCCGACACGAGTAATAAATGAAAATTCATCTTAATGGCTGGAAAGAGAACTTCACAATTAGTAAAATCGCTAAGTTTCAGAAGAAAATCGTATAAAATAGCAAAGATATAGCGCGGTAAAGTACTCAGGCTAATTTTACAGACGTTTGTATGGCGGACGGACATTGTTTGCCTACCGGTAGGGAGAAACCCGAAACGGATTAAAAGGAATTGCCCTTATGTCGCACGAATCACTGCATACATATATTCTGTGAAGACAAGCACGAGAGACGACCGCTGCTTTGTGGTTATAGAAGAAAATAAAACAATATGCCTTCGTCAAGATTGTAAAGCCCTACGGTCAACGCACGCAGCAGCAGGGAACGTAGAAGATTTGCATGTGCACACGTGGACATAGTCCAGAACTGGAACCAATTTTCGCATGCAAAAGAATTTTTTTTACGCGCGCGGTCTTATTCTGGATTGAGAGAGTTGCGAAAATTGGACCCACTTTTCGCAACTCTTTCCACAGGCAGCCCAAACTCATTATCTGACAACATTGAAAAACAGAAAAACATCATTGAAAAAAAAATTACAAAATGAAAAATAAAATTACAAAATGAAAAAGATACGTTTCATGTGTTTATTTTCTATAGGGAGAGAGCAGATATTAAAAAAACGCACAAAAAAAAAAACCCACGACATTTAAGCGTTTGTAATTTTGTAATTTTATTTTTCATTTTGTAATTTTATTTTTCATTTTGTAATTTTATTTTTCATTTTGTAATTTTATTTTTCATTTTGTAATTTTATTTTTCATTTTGTAATTTTATTTTTCATTTTGTAATTTTATTTTTCAATGATGTTTTTCTGTTTTTCAATGTTGTCAGATAATGAGTTTGGGCTGCCTGTGCTCTTTCCAATGGCCGCGCGCGTAAAAAAAAAATCTCTTTTGCGAAAATTGGGTCCAGCCTCTAGAGGACAATACACAGCAATACAGCATATGAAGGTGTTGGCAAGTTGAGCGCACTTTGGTTTGCTTTGAATTGCTGACAAAAGACTTGCAGCTCTTACTTGTGCATTTGAAAATCCTTTTGTCTTCTGGCTCTACTCGAAAGAGTTGCAAGTCTTTTGTCAGCAATTCAAAGCAAACCAAAGTGCGCTCAACTTGCCAACACCTTCATATGCTGTATTGCTGTATATTTAATGATCAAGGTCCTCTAGAGGCCAAGGAAAATCGTCAAATCGGCGCATCTTCAACATCACCTACGCCGCCAGAAATTGAAGCACACTCCGTATCGCGGTTGCGTACGTTGGACATCGCCTGTAAGAAAGCACCCTTACCATACGATATTCCTTATGACATGTTCCGTAAAATTATGACATTGGAATTCCAGCCAAATGCAACAACATGCAAACATTGTGATTCCACATTAAATTCTCCACGAGTTCACCCATGTTAATTACAGAACTAAATCCGATCAAAAAAGTGAAGGCATTGGTTAGAATTTGCAGCAATGTGTTATGCCATGCTATGCATCGGTCAAATCCTCTTGATATTGGTGAGTAATATAATAAGTATAAATTTAGCCTTTTCAATATTGTACAATCCAATCCTATATTGAAAGGGCGTGGCTTAACAGCTGTGTTTCTAGTTCATACTTGAATGTGTTATAATGATGGCTTGAACGACGTATTGCTATTTAAGTTAATATTTGAACGCAACCACTTTATAACTTTTTTTATAGCTATGCAACTGATATCTAAAACATTGATATTCAACAGGTTTGTTCAACATTGCCGACAAACTATTCATTTCTATCGATAAACTGCTTGAAATGAGGGAGGTTTTCAAACGTGGAACACCTATCTCGAACTTTATCAAAGCAAAAATGGAATCCCTTAAATTCAAGTCGTCAAAGGTGGGGTAGGTATGGAATGATATTTTATCACAGGCATTAAAACATGAAAAATTTATATCTGACATTTCGTTTAGAAAAACATTCCCAGTACTGGAAAATTGCAATACATTGGCGAGCTTCTGTACAATGGCTTGTTTTGCTTTGAAATCGTTACGGAGAGGGACTGGGACTCCACAATCTGTGGGATTTGTGGAATATGTCCCGAAGTGTTGTTAGGCGATGGCAATGAAAAAAATTGTTGTAAAAACAATCAGGTAAATGTGTACAACTATTATTGAATGAAGTTGTTTAAAGATGATTGACTCCGTACGTTGGGCCACAAATCATATATATTCAGCCATATCAAAATAAAGGGCATACTGTAAAAGCTGGACTGGACCCAAAACTGGACTTGACTGGACCAACAGTTTCCAGGACTCTAAACAGAGTCCACGGACTCTAAACAGAGTCCACGGACTCTGAACAATGTATCAATTTAGAGACGGCGAACTCGGAACGAAGTCCGCGGACTCGACTGTTTAATGTGAAAGACAGAGTCCGCGGACTGTTGAGATGTATACATTCATACAATGTTATTATTATTATTGTTGTTATTTTATTTGTATTTGCCTTCAATAATGTATTGATGTTCATTTCCTTTTTGCTTCTATTTTTTTTACTCTTTAAAAGTAAAATAACAAAAGCTTCGTGACTTGAAGTCATGACTTCGTGCGGGTTTTTCCCTGACAGAAATCAATTAGCACATGTCACAAATCACTTATAATAATAATAATAAACTTTATTAAACACAGAATTAAAAAAGCTGACACTTATTTACATTGAAGCTGTGTATGAAATAAATCGAATAAGAGAAAAAAAAAATTACATTAAAAAATTATATATATATGTATATATACAAAGTTAAAAAGTATGTTATATAAAAAACTATAATATTTTACAATATAATAAATATAGAATCTACATATTTAAATATCTCAATGAATATTGATGAAAGTTAATTACTTACATAACCAGTAATTCGATATAAATGATCGAATAGATTTCGATTTTTTTACATTAGTAGGTAGTCGCTTTTGACTGCATTTATAAGGGACGGACCATTTGATATTTGATGGGGAGGGGGGCTGAATCTCCCCCCCCCCCCCCCCCCAAAAAAAATATCGAGCAAGCTTTCAAACTCTAAAAGCCTTTGCTGCACGAACAAAAAGTATTGAGTACTACCCAAAAAATATCTTGCAACATTTGTGTCCCCAAAAAAAGTATTGGGCACCGACAAAACAGCCCTCCCCCATCAAATATCAAATGGTCTGTCCCTCATACGTTAGTTTATAAAAATACAAATGTCGAAGTTTTTGGATCGCGAAGTTTCGAATGCTACTGCTATAGTAAGCCAGTTTGGTCTATAATAGGATAATTCATAATCAATAACTGCAACTGAACATCAGTTTTTGTCGAAAACAATTTTTTTAAACATATTCTTTAATTTGATTCATACATAATAGTCCTAGGACTCTTGGTTCAGTCCAGTCCATGACAGTTTTGGGTCTAGTCTAGCTTTTACAGTATGATATGCTAAAATAAAGGGAAAACTGGTATAGACAAAGTGCTAATTAAGCAATTCATATATGCATCCACTAATACAAACGTTTTGCTTAGATAAACTACAGTAACAGCAAAAGTGGAATGGTAACCCCTAGTGACTTTCTTGAAAGTATAAAGAGAAGGTGGTTGGAGTGAACAGTGTTCACTAGAACACTTGAAAAGTTTGAGGTCTCAGTGGGAGAGGTCCCGTCTGTTATATGTCCTGCAGTGATGGGTTCCCGTGTTTGTAACACAGAACAGGACAAAAAAAGTTATTATCTCAAAGAGAAGAATAGCGAGCCTGCAGGTAAAATAGAATTAGTAGTAAAATTGGTTCATTAATGTTGTTTCTCTACATTGATAGTTAACTAATTGTACTATATTTATCTTCAGTTAATCTGTGAAAACAAAATTGCATAAAATCCTTTTCTATATTTCAATCTGTAAGACTTGTATTTTACTGATTAACTGAAAGCATGTTAAAAGCCTCAGTATTGAGTGCAATAAGAGTGTGATACAGACGTAAATAGAATAATAATATACATAAAAAAATTACTCGATTCTGATTGGCTGATGAACAGTGCATTTCAGAGGTAATTCAGTGCAAAAACGAGGTAATACAGTGCAAATTACATTCTGTACAGTGCAAATTACAAAAAAATAAATCGATTATGATAGGCTTTATTCTTGAATCATTTTAGTCACTAATGCTTGAAAGTAATTTAAAAAACACTTTAAGTGGTAATCCTTTCAAAAATCGTCGAAAATTTGTAAGAAAAATACAAAAAACTGACCAAGTTTTGAGTGGAAAGTTTTGAATTTTCCGCTTGAGCCGCTCGAGCGCGCGCTTGCTTACGACATCAACACGTCATTTTTTCATTTATATTATTAATAAGTAATCATATGGTTTCTCGTTCAATTTATAATTGGGATAATTCGCACTTGTGTGTTTTTCAAAGAGCCAAATTGCACTCGACCTACAGTCTCGTGCAATTTGTACTCTTTGAAAAACACACTCGTGCGAATTAATCCCAAATTGAACTCGAAACCATATGATTACCTATACTAATACTATATCATGCAAAGTCTGTTGTTTTTTATTGTTCAGTGTCATTTTGAACTATTTGGTTAGTATTTCACTTTTTAGTGTTAGCACTCTTTATATAGTAAAAAAATAACAGTCATATGTTAACTTCTATATGGTTTATTTGTTCAAATTTCTTTTTTAATATATAGTACAACTTTTCAAATTATTTCAGGGGATCCAGCCATGTTACATCAACTGATAGCAGCAGGCAATCTGGATATTAGCCAGATCAGCTCATACTCAAGTCAAGCAGTAGGAGTGGATTTGTACTTGCCGTCGAGTCTGATATCTGATCAACTGAGATTCTTTAACCTCACAACTCTAGTTAGACTATTAATACTACATAATTTCTTTTTACAAAAGTGCATTTTATATTGCGTTGAATGCACAAATATCTGAGAGTTTATCAAATTAAAGGATTTGCTACACTTGCTTTTTAAATGGATGTGAATAAATAATAATTGATTCTTATAAGAACAACATTTAGCAATTATAACCATCAAGTTGGATTTTGTTAATTAGGAAATTTTAATGTTCCTTTTTGTTTGTTTGTAGGCCCTGATGATCAGTGACATTCAATCACTTTATGCATCTGTGTTGGTTGGTTTGTGTCCATGTCATGGATATAACCGTTCTGATCTGGTCGAACTGGTAGATTTTACTAATTTAGTTTGCCGTCATGGAGTACATATTCTAAAATTATATACACTTGGGGTGTTCACTACAGTCAGTGTATTAATTAAGATACATGCAGATAAAACATAATCTCTCTATATCACTTAACAATTATTCGCCGAAGGCGAAGTGATTATCGGTGAATATTTACCGAGTGGTGAGTCTTCGAGCTGCGAGGTAAATATTCACCGATAATCACTTCGCCTGAGGTGAATAATCGTTTTAGTATAAATACAAAGGTGATTATTTCAAAAAAGAAAGAAGGAAACAGCATTGAAAGTGAAAATATTTTATTTTCTAAAAGCGCGACCGTTAAGGTGGCCCGGTAGTATTGACTTTGCAGGATAAACATAATTTTGTAACGCATTATTTTGCATCTAAACTTTGTCCGATTTCTACGAAATTTACACATATAGATCTCAAAACTTTGAAGTTTGAGCTAGTCATATTTTAAGTGCGATTTGTAGAAACTATAAAGAGAAATAATGTTTTTTTAAAAAGCACACGCTTTACTTAAATTGTCAATAAATCAAAACTTAGAAGATGAATTTATTTCTTTTTTTGTGAGAATATTATTTGGTTGTATAGAAACATATTGTAGCAGTTTTATTCAAATATTGACCTTGGAAGTTTTTTTAAAAACGTTTTTAAATTTTTGCGCGCAAAATTAATATAAAAATTCCATTGCTCAAATCTCAATAAGAATTAAAACATAGTTACAAATTTACCTGTAGAAAGAAAGACCAATACCTCTTGTAACTTCTAATCACAAAATAGCGACTTTGAAGCCAACATTGCTAGCTCTGATTTCTTGAAGAGCTTGTCGACATATTGTTGTTCACTGCGTAGTGAGCATTTCGAAAATATATCTACTCTATTTCTACAATTGTTGACCTTGAGTTTTCTATATAGCGTAGATACATGCTTAAGAGTCATAACTGTGAAATGTGGTCTTCTGTGCTGTTCTAAAAATGACAAAATTAGCGGCCAACGTACAGCAACCACGTTGCGCGTTCATTATACCTCGTTTGACTTCCAAGGAAAACCCTTCGCGTTATGTTTATTTACATCAACTTCACAACCTCATAATCCGTGAACACCGGTTCTGCACGAAGAATGTCTTTTTATGCAAATACAGAGACAATTCAGGCGTAAACACTGCGTCTTTTTTCTATTTCTATTCGCAAAAAAGACATTCCTCGTGCAGAACCGGTGTTCACGGATTATGAGGTTGTGAAGTTGATGTAAATAAACATAACGCGAAGGGTTTTCCTTGGAAGTCAAACGAGGTATAATGAACGCGCAACGTGGTTGCTGTACGTTGGCCGCTAATTTTGTCATTTTTAGAACAGCACAGAAGACCACATTTCACAGTTATGACTCTTAAGCATGTATCTACGCTATATAGAAAACTCAAGGTCAACAATTGAAGAAATAGAGTAGATATATTTTCGAAATGCTCACTACGCAGTGAACAACAATATGTCGACAAGCTCTTCAAGAAATCAGAGCTAGCAATGTTGGCTTCAAAGTCGCTATTTTGTGATTAGAAGTTACAAGAGGTATTGGTCTTTCTTTCTACAGGTAAATTTGTAACCATGTTTTAATTCTTATTGAGATTTGAGCAATGGAATTTTTATATTAATTTTGCGCGCAAAAATTTAAAAACGTTTGTAAAAAAACTTCCAAGGTCAATATTTGAATAAAACTGCTACAATATGTTTCTATACAACCAAATAATATTCTCACAAAAAAAGAAATAAATTCATCTTCTAAGTTTTGATTTATTGACAATTTAAGTAAAGCGTGTGCTTTTTAAAAAAACATTATTTCTCTTTATAGTTTCCAAAACTCGCACTTAAAATATGACTAGCTCAAACTTCAAAGTTTTGAGATCTATATGTGTAAATTTCGTAGAAATCGGACAAAGTTTAGATGCAAAATAATGCGTTACAAAATTATGTTTATCCTGCAAAGTCAATACTACCGGGCCACCTTAAAAAACGTGAAAATTTACTGATACCTTTAAATAGCTTGACACTAACTTAGTAGCTTCTTTTGTCGATTTCTTTAAAGTTTTCAATTTCATCTTCGCTAAAAGTGACAAAACAACTACTGGCAGCCATTTTGTCCTAAAAGGTGATTATCGGCTGATAATCCGAGAAAGCAAACCAATCAGAGCGCGCGATTTTGTATAATCACCTTTGTATTTATACTAAAGTTACATAATATTCATACAATGCGATTATCATAACATTTCAATGTCTTATGGACCATGCATTGGGCTCAAAATATGCTGAACTAGAGAAAAATTGCTTTTCATTTATAGTGCACCTTTGGATCAAAGTTATTGGCACTTACAGAATCTGTGAGGGATGCAGGGGATCTTTATCTGTCAATGAAGTACACCCCTACCACATTTATATGTGATTCACCATGTGGTATGGCCAGGCATTTGGATTTAAGAGATAGGTAAATATATGATTATATAACCACATATATAACCACATATATTTATATATTAATTTCTACAGATATTCTCAATATAAATATTATTATAAGAGCGATTCAACGTTTTGACACATCGAGGGTCATTTTCATGAATGAAATGAAAATAAAGTATAAACGAGATATTTTGATATAATAAATCATAGAATACATTTACATGTAATAATACACTGTTTTATGTTACTCTGAAACCTATTCTATAAACATAATTAAATTTGATTATAGATTATATAAAACTATTCCAAGTGAATACCAGGTGATAGTTATATATATATAGCCCATCGCATAAAAATTGACATCTCCAATACCTTTTATATTAAATATGTCTATGTCTAAGGTGGACAACCTTCACAAAATAGATTTTATATTTTTATATGTAAATGCAATCAACTTGACTCAAATGCAATGGATTTGTTGTAGGGACCTCACAAGAGCATTGTGGGGAGAAAACCAGGGCTGTTTTGAACCTCCCACACTTGACAGACCACCAAAAGAAGTATTGTAAAATGATAAAATTATGTGTATATATTAAGCTATAAAATATAAACAATTATAATGTACAAAACAAAATGTTTTACACTCATTTTAATGATAACTATACAATTCAATATAAGAATTTATACCAAAAGTATATTTCAATACCTGGTATTTCAATGAAAGTATAAAACTGGTAATTATAGTAATTAACTGATTTTTTATTTACAGGAAATGAATATTCCTGACATTATCCCATCAGAATATAGGTCGGAGGCTGCAAAATTAAAAGCACCTGAAAACTTGGAAAAGGATGAGCACCCAATATCAGGGACAGCACGACACTTCGTACTGGGTGATCGATTTCACACGAGTACAAACCCTCATAAGTCACCTCTTTGTCAGTATCACAACATTAACCTTTGTGAACAGGCAAATACTATTGGCACTAGTGTGCAAGAGTCCGAGAACAATAGGAAAAATAACAAAAGGCTGAGGAGTACTTTCCAGCAAACCTTTGAACTACATTATCTATACAACTATTTAATGGACTTTTATCAAAATGAGATGATAGTCAATGAGCAAAGACTAAAGATTGAGGCTACACTAAAAAGTGATCAAACCCTGGAAAGAAATATTCATAGAAGATTTGAATTATCTGAAAACTAGAGTGCTGTCAGGAAAGCTATTTAAAATATATTGCAAATAGTGCATGCAATTATTTGCATTTTGGTCTTAGAGATTAAAGATAGAATTTTAGATTGAGAATTCATATTACATTGCAGCATTATATAATATCACAGGCCTTTGATCGAGCTGCACTTTATTAACAGGAGTTTTGTCATTATAACTTTCTGAACTTTATAATCAATAATCATCTATTGTTTCAACATGTTTCAAGTGAGACTGTTGTTTAGATTTTAATTTCGGTGAATAAGTAATTGGCAAAGATAAGACCTGAATAACGATAAAACAAAGTGAGGCTAATGTGGCTAGAAGTATTGATTAAATAAAGTTTATTTATTGCGATTAGGCAAGTAAATCGAGATCATTGATCATGCAGTGATTGTTGAACTGATCCATTATAATTTTGTTCAGGATATAAACACATGAAAAAAAAAAGAATAGGTATAATAATATATACACCTTCTTGCACTTAGGTTGTCATACAAAATAGAACATTTGTCTTAAAGAAAATAGAACATTTGTGATTTAGTGTGAAAGGAATTAATTAAAAGACAAAAGAGAGAGTTCAGCTTGAGTGATCTTCTTTTGTCTTTTAATCAATTCCTATCGTACTAAATCACAAATGTTCTATTTTCTTTACGACAAATGTTCCATTTCTGTATGATAACCTTATTGCAAGTAGGTGTAACATACTAAAAACAAGACTAGTGATATGAGTCTAATCATTGTATTAAGATTATGATATTAAAGTTAGTTAATACTACTTACCTCAAAGATCGAATACGCTATGTAACGACTATATATTTTGGTCTTGGTAAATTGTTATCTTGTATTACGCTGATTTCAAAATAGTTGTAAACATATCGCATCTACAAATAAAGTCTTTCGTGTATTGCATTAAGAACAACGTAGATTATTGTGTATCTCTTAATAAGATTGCCACCAATGTGTTAACTTTAGCGACTACGCGAGTTTGGACAAATGAAAATACACTATCTACTATGAAAAGTTTGAAACCACGTGACCTCATAATGTCATATGATTGGTTGACCACCATGACCACTGCGGTAATAGCGCTGCGCGCCCATACTAAAAATAGATTTAATCGGCTTAGGACCCCCCGCATGGGTCGGACAAACACAGTGAGATAATACAAAGCAAAGTATGTGTTTAGCAACCAAATCGACAACTTTTTTCAATATTATGACTTTAAAATGGTCACAACCAAACGCTACTGTTAGGGGAACGTGCAATAGTTATTCCAGGTATCCCTAGAAGCTTCATCAGGCACTTAAAAAGCTGCAAGCAGAGGGGGGAAACGTTTTTTTTTGCCGCAGTGGCTATTCGCAAGTCACCCGTACACGGACTTTTTATTTAGATTTTCACAGTGATTCTGTATTATTTCAGTAAAGAAGATACGATATACTTTTTTAGATGGAGTAAGCGATTATCGTAAGCTATGTTAAACTGATTAAGAGTAATTCTATGAGTCTGTACATAGTAGGCAAACGACTCATTTCGGGATACTTAGAATTTTGTTCAAGTCGATCGTACACGACTGTAAACTGGTCACGCACTTAATATTAGGACTTCGATGACATTAATTACAACTTTAATAGTATTTTATACAATAAGAAAACGTGAAAAAGAGATATTTGTTTCGGACTGAGTTTGAAGAACTAAAATTTATTTATCATTTCGACGAAGTACGGCAAAGCGATTCAAAGACTCCTGTACGCGGACTTTAGTTTGCTATTCGTACATAGTTGAATAGATTTGGAATATCATGTGAAGGGAATACTCTCTAGCCTTTCTCAGGCGGTACAAGCACTGATTGCCCCCGAAATAAACTTCCATTTACTGGTAGTTGATCTTTGTCAGTTTTAGCCTTTAGCCATTTACAGCAGACTAAACAACCCTTGACACGTGTGAGCAATTCAGCCAGTTTACCGCTCTGTTTTAGGCCTCTACACTTGAGCCACCGCTTCAGTTGATCAACAGTGTATTCGTCTGCATTATTGGTAAATTTTGAGCCAGGAACGTTGTCTTCTTCAGTTAAAATAACTATTTTACTACGACCGAAACTACTTGAAGTTTCCATATAAATTACTGTAAAAGTATACTAGTTCCGGTTTGAATGTCCGACCTCGCCATGGGGAGCAATTTATGTGACGTCATGGGCGCGCAGCGCTATTAACGTGAGCCAATAAGAAAGCATCTTCTTGAAGTGAGGCAATTTGCGAGGCAATTTGTGTGATTTGGGGGCTTGTTTCAATCTGCTCGACCACAGGCAGCCCAAGCAATTCACTTTTACAGTAGAGATATGTCAGGGGAAAATCGATATTTTTTATTGAAATAAATTTGAACATAATTCAATCCTGTGTTGTTGTTAAACTTATTCAATGTCATTCTGGGTGGTTTTTGAACGGTTTAGAGCATTTTTTCTTAATGTTTGCCCACCTGTACTATGCATCCCAGTAGACCGTGACAACCTCGAAATTTTATCGCGACCCGTCGATACGAAAAATTGATCACGTGATGCACTTTTTATGTACCACGTGAACAACATTTTTCGTTTGGCACGGGTTCACATACGATCTTCGATCAAACCATAGTGATCGAATCTTCCCACGGCTTCATTTATACTAGAGAATCTTTGCCTTCAACGTATATATACAGAGAATCTTTGCCTTCAACGTATAAGCGCCAAACAAAAGTAGTATTTCAAGTACTAGTATATTGCACATAGAAACTGACATACAAGAAACATCATTATAGACAATTATATTTGAATTTGTTGATTAATGACAAACAAAAATACATATAGTCATTTTTTGCTTGTTACACATTTTTCAGATTGGTCTTGATAAATGATTTAAAAAACTTCCCTTTAAAAAAATTACCTTTAATATAAGTATTATTTTGAAAAAGATTCGAGTTTGTTTTGGCTTTAGTTCGATCAATAAGTACTTTTAACATGGGGCTAAACCACTGGGGGCTAAACCACCATGGGGCTAAACCACTGGCATTCGTCGCTAGTCTTGAATCTTCTTCGCTTAAAATGCCGCTTGCAATCCTCGTTTTTTCTTGACCCTACAAGCGCGCCACAGGAAACCCAAAGACTACAAGCGCGCGCCAAACAAAGAAACCAAAAGAGTCGCGCGCATTTTTTTCCATTGAATCTTTATTGAAAAATAAAAAATCCTCGAAAGGAGTAGTTGGGCTGCCTATGCCCAGGCCCGCTATGAAAATCAGGCTATGACATAGGCAGCCCAACTACTCCTTTCGAGGATTTTTTATTTTTCAATAAAGATTCAATGGAAAAAAATGCGCGCGACTCTTTTGGTTTCTTTGTTTGGCGCGCGCTTGTAGTCTTTGGGTTTCCTGTGGCGCGCTTGTAGATTATGGGGTTCCTGTGGTCAATCCCGCGGGAGACAAGTATATATTGTGACAAGGTATGAAACACGGTCACGTGATAAATCACAATTTCGCTACTATCTCTTCACCTAAAAGACGAATTAATGATTTTTCTACGAATAACAATACAAATCATCTTTCTCCAGATAACATACGAGTTTGAGTCTTCAATCTTTATTACATGACGAGAATTTCCTCTTGGACGCTAAAACTCGCGATGGATCGATGTGTGCCCCAGGTAGCTTGGACACTTTTCCGTGAAGCGCTCGGGATTTTTCATTCGTTTGACATTCGTAGGACACGGGTGAAAAACGCACTGCGCACGCTCGGAAGACGGTCGTGTTTACAATAAAACCATTGGAGATTTACCGGCGTTTGGTAAATCTTAAAAGTTAAGAAAGTTCGTGGAAAGTTAGTGTTTAAATTTCACTAACACATTACATTAGTTGTTTTCTTTCCCTTGTCAAATAATACAAGAGAAATTCGCTTAATACATAACCACACGAAAACACGAAACTCTTCGTAAAATCTTCAGTTCGTCTTTTGTTTTGCTTACGCATGCGCCGTGCGTTTTTCACCCGTGTCCATTCGTAGAGGTTTCGATGAAGTCGTGAACTGTCGTGAATGCACGAATTTTTCCGAAATCTTGGCGAATTTTCGGAATATTTTTACCTAAAACTAAATACTTCGTCCGTCGTAAAAGCTTTTTTTCAGGGATTTTCTTACACATAATAGCCGAAATTACTTTAAACACCGAGCAAAGGAAAGTGGTTGACCGTGTATTAATGAAGCTAATGAAACGATCGAGTTTAATTTGTCGTCAATAACATGTTTGTTGGCCGGTTCTTGTTGGGAAATCCCCGATGATTTTGGTCATAATAATGAAGGATTTATTGACTAACAAACAAATCTAGACATCCTTTAACCTCAAGCAGATGATATTTACTCACTACTGTGATCGACATTATGTGGCTGGTTTGAGTTGAGGATTGCTTGGACATTTTTCAATCAAGTAAAATTCACGGCTAAATTCGGACGAAAAGAAATCGCCATGATAGTCAGGTAATCCTGCTTTGAACAAAAATGCATTGATGAATACTTAAGATATTGACTATAGTAATATCGTAAAGCATCTGTTTTTGCAAGCTTATTTATTCAAGTCAATAATTTGTGTGCTAAACTTTGTCCGTTGGATGCCTTGTCATTCGCTTGGGTTTGCATTGTTTAGAAATGTGAAATTGAACTTCACTTTCTTCACTGAACAGATATCTTACTTAATCCTTTGACATCAATAACCTAATTAGGCTGCATTTTTTGTACTCTTTTTAATTCAAAAACAAAACTGTCAAATATAAACTTTTTTGATCTTTTTTCGCTCTTATTCAACAATAAAAGTGACTTTTAGAACGTGATGCATTGAGTGTTTTTGTTGTTTTTGCTTTGTTTATATCAGCTTTTTAACACTCGACATTTTGAACGCCATTTTTAAAAAGTGAACAGGGAGCAAACACAACTTTTTCGCTGTTCCTCCGTCTATTTGTTTTGTTTTGTTTTGTTTTGTGTTTTGTTGTAAAGACTATTTAATTTCGGAGACTGTTCGACCTACTCTACGAATGTCAAACGAATGAAAAATCCCGAGCGCTTCACGGAAAAGTGTCCAAGCTACCTGGGGCACACATCGATCCATCGCGAGTTTTAGCGTCCAAGAGGAAATTCTCGTCATGTAATAAAGATTGAAGACTCAAACTCGTATGTTATCTGGAGAAAGATGATTTGTATTGTTATTCGTAGAAAAATCATTAATTCGTCTTTTAGGTGAAGAGATAGTAGCGAAATTGTGATTTATCACGTGACCGTGTTTCATACCTTGTCACAATATATACTTGTCTCCCGCGGGATTGACCACAGGAACCCCATAATCTACAAGCGCGCCACAGGAAACCCAAAGACTACAAGCGCGCGCCAAACAAAGAAACCAAAAGAGTCGCGCGCATTTTTTTCCATTGAATCTTTATTGAAAAATAAAAAATCCTCGAAAGGAGTAGTTGGGCTGCCTATGCCTGACCCTGCTGACCATCCATCCCGCGGGATTGACCACAGGAACCCCACAATCTACAAGCGCGCCACAGGAAACCCAAAGACTACAAGCGCGCGCCATTTTTTTCCATTGAATTTTTTTGAAAAATAAAAAATCCTCGAAAGGAGTGGTTGGGCTGCCTATGGCTATGAGAGACTAGGTAGGCCTTTATAAAATTCAATCCAGCTGAGGACCCGGATTGAAGCCTCCATATTTAAAATATAACTCGAAGGACTTCGAAGGAATAGTCTGAAACTACAGGTAAGTATAGTTCATTTATTCATACTTTTTATATGTTCTATATTAGTTTTAAAGCAAATAATGTCTTCGTTCACGAACTTCTGTATCCTATCGCTCATGGTTTGACGTGATTTGGCAGAATGCATGAAGCCTCGGCGGCAAAGCAAATCTATAAACTAACTAATCCAGGACAAACTGACAATTTTAGAAAATATTAAGAGGCAGTCTCACTAAAAGCGGACCGATGATTTCGGGTCATCACATAGATTTCCTTTATATTTCACCCACAAAGTTCTTTTGGTTCACATGTATTCGAAAGCTTATTAGTTTTGGGAAATATTAAAAATTGAATTTTTTAGAAGCGATTTTTGATTCGGCCTCGGTGAGATCAAATTTAGCAACTGGCGAGACGAAAAATAGTGTATATTGAGGAGAGCTTAGCTCTCAAAATATAATGTTTTTTTCAAACAAAATTTATCCCCAGCATTAAATAACTTCTCGGCATTAATATGATGGTATTCACTTTAAAATTGATTAAAATTAAAAGCTTTTAACTGCACTTTAGTTAGGTCTATTTTTCGTGTACTGCTCAAGACTAAAAAGTACCCTTCACGAAGTCGTTAATTTCTCGCAAGTCCGGCATCAACTAACTGCGAATTGCACGTCAAAGTAATAAGAAAGGGCCAATAAACACAAGAATATAAAAAAACCTTGTGGTTTTAACTGTTTTGGTAGTTAACAAATGCTTTCTTTTGCACTCATTTTCGATGAGATGGCGCGTCATTATGCAAATTAGGCGCCAATATCAAACTAAAAAAACCGCTCTTTTTCGTGAGAAATAATGTTAATCTAAGTAGAAAATATAACTATAAATCATAAAGACGTTCGTTTTCGTCTTAAAGCGTAGAAAAAGCCAGTAAAAGCTCAAAAACGGCCACAGTTCTATTTATAACGACGATAGCATATAAATTTGCATACGTTGTCACGCAACAAAGCTATGATTTCATTTTATATTTCATTGTAAACCCATAAAATGTAGCGTATGGCCAATATATCCATTCTCGTACTCTCTGATACAGACACTCGATATAATGTCACTTGTTTGGTGGCCGTGAGAAACAGTCGACATTATAAAGAGGGCAAGCTAGATAGATTATCAGATACCAAAACGCCCAAAAGTCGTACCGTTAAAAGACAAAAAAATTAAGATGAAACTTTTGGGAACTTTGGAAAAAACTCTTTGAATGTTTAACTAATTATTATTTATTCTATTCTGCATGTTATTAAGTTTTTTTGAGAGTACCATAATCTGCTGAAGTTGATATAAATATACCTAGTGTTTTAACTTGCGCATGACATCCTTAAGAATGCACCGTCAATTGACATTTTCAAGAAAAAAATTAAAACTTATCTTTTTAAAGAGAACTAATATATATCAATCAATTTTTACTATTTTTTCTAAATTATTTTATCAATCTTGTAATAATATATTTGTTAGTGTATATATATTTTTATATTGTAAAAGCATTGAGATTTTTAAATGCGTATTTTCAAGAATTAAATATTATTATTATTATTATTATCCTATACAGTAAAAACCCGCATATAAGAACAAGTGGGTTAAGAACACCCAGCCCGAATTTTAGCTGTTTAAGTACCATGTAAATAAGAACACAATCAGCCTGAAAAATAAAAACGTGTTCTAAAGAAAAATAAGATCAATATTTGTGCTAGACCTGTATTGCAGTAATAGAGTTTAATGCAATGCAATGCAATGCAATTCAATTCAATTTTATTATAAATTTATAAAATTACAATAACATAATTAGCAATACATAGATTTTTTTTAATAACATTGAACTTACACATTGATATCATCTACATGTATTGGCATTCTATATAGTAATATATACGGTATTTTAGAAACATTTATTTTAAGAACACCTTAAGAACACCTTCAGGCTGATTTTTCAGTAAACACCCGTTAAATAAGAACAAAATCAGCCTGAACTGGTTTTTACTGCTTTATTTGTCAAATTGTCTAGCACCGTCTAGACAACACACTAAAAATGACAGTCAAAATGTAATGTTTTTAATTGCATGGGTTCGCCGAAACACAAAATTGCAAAGTTTGCCATATGCTAGATTATAAAAAATGTCGTCTTGCTTTTTATCTTACACACCCGTTTGTTCTCCTTCAATTAATGCAAGGGGACTTCATAGGCTGTCTCACCTTTTAGATTGTAATGACTCCATTGAAACTCACATGAGATGTGTACATTTGTCAGCAAAAATGACACAGAACGTGAACTAATTTTAGCGCGAGCTGGATTTTTTGACTTGTCGGAGATAAATGACGACGATCTCTACATATGTCCAAAACATCGGCACAGCCTAGGAAAATACTGGAAACAGTGACGGTCTTGTCAATACCCCGGTCATAGAGGTGCGAAAAAAGCAGTTAAAGGTAGAGATGTGGTGACGCTGATTATGTCAAAGGATATATTGTGTCTCCATAAACTACTAGTCCCAGTGGACTCAGGTTGGTACAGATGTGATACACATACAACGATATATCAATCGTCATAATTTATTTGAAGTCAAACTGCTAACTACGTGTTTATTTTTAAATAAACAGTAATTTGTAGCAATTGTCGAAAACACCACAAGTCCGTGATATAGTTTAAAATTCCCCCCCCCCCCCCCCCCCCCAACCTATAATGTCGACTGTTTCTCACGGCCACCAAACAAGTGACATTACATCGAGTGTCTGTATCAGAGTACGAGATCGGAATGGACATTTAATGGGTTTACAATGAAATATAAAATGAAATCATAGCTTTGTTGCGTGACAACGTATGCAAATTTATATGCTATCGTCGTTATAAATAGAACTGTGGCCGTTTTTGAGCTTTTACTGGCTTTTTCTACGCTTTAAGACGAAAACGAACGTCTTTATGATTTATAGTTATATTTTCTACTTAGATTAACATTATTTCTCACGAAAAAGAGCGGTTTGTTTAGTTTGATATTGGCGCCTAATTTGCATAATGACGCGCCATCTCATCGAAAATGAGTGCAAAAGAAGGCATTTGTTAACTACCAAAACAGTTAAAACCACAAGGTTTTTTTATATTCTTGTGTTTATTGGCCCTTTCTTATTACTTTGACGTGCAATTCGCAGTTAGTTGATGCCGGACTTGCGAGAAATTAACGACTTCGTGAAGGGTACTTTTTAGTCTTGAGCAATACACGAAAAATAGACCTAACTAAAGTGCAGTTAAAAGCTTTTAACTTTAATCAATTTTAAAGTGAATACCATCATATTAATGCCGAGAAGTTATTTAATGCTGGGAATAAATTTTGTTTGGAAAAACATTATATTTTGAGAGCTAAGCTCTCCTCAATATACATTATTTTTCGTCTCGCCAATTGCTAAATTTGATCTCACCGAGGCCGAATCAAAAATCGCTTCTAAAAAATTCAATTTTTAATATTTCCCAAAACTAATAAGCTTTCGAATACATGTGAACCAAAAGAACTTTGTGGGTGAAGTATAAAGGAAATCTATTTGATGACCCGAAATCATCGGTCCGCTTTTAGTGAGACTGCCTCTTAACCTTAAATATGCTCCATACATTCAGTTTATCCTTTTTTCTTTCTCGAATCTGGTTCAGTGAGTATTGTTCTATCTCAATCACAGGAGGCCCAATCTCATAGATCGAGGCGATTTATAAGGCTTTATATGTAGGATTATTCTCAAATCTATAACTCGTCGAAAAATAAAGAAAATAAACTCAAATGTTCATGGATTATTTCTTGTGTCTTTCTTGCTATCTGGTAGCGATTTCAGGCTGATTGGACGTTTTTAAGCTATGTTCTCCTCCAACTACTAAAAAGAAGGCAAGGAAGGAGACCTTGGGTCGATCAAAGGATCGAGTCGCTCTCGAAAATCGCTCAAATTCTCAGACTAAATCGGATTCCCTTGCCTCGATACTCTGCAACACGAAAGCCAGATAGTTATCCGCTGATTTCAAAATAGTTGTAAACATATCGCATCTACAAATAAAGTATTTCGTGTATTGCATTAAAGCCCCTCTTGCATCCAAGATGCATTGCGCGCTTCGATGATTTTCTCACATACGGAAAATACCAATTTTTGTGTAGAATAGCAAAATCTTATAGAATCCGTTTCCATCGTTAGTTAAAAGAGTTCATTTTCATAATTTCTTTTTATAATCGTATAATTTAATATCTAATTAAGCTTTCTGGGATAATATTTTAGTCGTTCCGGCCTTTTTTATACATATTTTTTATCTAAATGTCGACCAGACGTCGTTGAAGGCCTCGTCTTCCCGGGCGACCCAAGTCTAAGGATCAGAAGCTCTGTGTTCGACCTATTCAGGGAGAGAAAAATCGCACTTGGCTTCGAAAGAACCACCGATAGCGTATTTATGGAAGTCCTACTGCATCGTGTCAACGTTGATACAAGGAATGAAGACTCAACTGCTGTTATAATCCGAAATGTGTTTGTCATAGTGAAATGGATTTTTAAACAACACTCGGCAAAGCTATCAAAATTAAACAGTATGAATGTATTAATGTTTATGTAAACATTTTTTGAACCGTATGCATTCACGTCGTCATTCCGTCGAACTTGACAGCCTGAATCGAACAACGTGAAAAACCCGTGAGTAGCCCGTATTGCGGGATCGGTTTTCTAACCAATTAGAAAGCGACTTTTAACAATAGATATTTTCAAAACATAAACAAACGCCTGCAATGAACCTTGGATGCAAGAGGGCCTTTAAGAACAACGTAAATTATTGTGTATCTCTTAATAAGATTGCCACCAATGTGTTAACTTTAGCGACTGCGCGGTAGGGATTTCTTGTGCAGCTCGACAAAAAAAACGCTGTTTCAACATCCAAGTTTAAAATTTAACATCCAAGTTTTATATTCGAAATCAAACTTTTAAATTCGATATCAAAGTTTTATATTCTATATCAAAGTTTTACATTCAATATCAAAGTTTTATATTCGACATCCAAGTTATACATTCGAAATCAAAGTTACAATTTTGACTCGCCGCAACAAAGTTTTATTAACTTCGACATTGGAGTTTTACATTCGAAATCCAAGTTATAAATTCGGCTCACCGCAACGAAGTTGAAATTAGACATTTGATTTCTAAACTAAATGCGCAAGCTTTCGATTAGAAAAACTTCGACCGCCGTACTCTTAGTTTTCGATAATCTATAAAGTGTTGATAATTCAACTGTTTACTCATTCAACATTCAAGTTTTAAATTGAACTTTACGCTTGGATGACTTGACCTTGGCTAGTTACTTTAATTATCATATCTGAATTGTCCCAAGTTTATATATCTCTCTTAGTGTCCATGGGTATCCTATGCTATACCTGTTCAAAGCAATCCATAAGCATTCATAGCTATCCATTAGTATCCATGAGTATCCATTGCTATCCATAGCTATCCATGATTATCCATAACTATCCATGAGTATCCATAACTACCCATTGCTACCCATAGCTTCCCATAGCTATCCATAGCTATCCATGAGTGTCCAAAGCTATCCATGAGTATCCATTGCTATCCATAGCTATCCATCAGTATCCATAATATCATGGATAGCAATGGATAGCTATGGATCCTCATGGACAGTTATGGATAGCTATTGATAGCTATGGATACTCATGGATAGTTATGGATAGCAATGGATACTCATGGATAGTTATGGATACTCATGGATAGTTATGGATAGCTATGGATAGCTATGGATAGCAATGGATACTCATGGATACTAATGGATAGCTATGAATGCTTATGGATTGCTTTGAACAGGTATAGCATAGGATACCCATGGACACTAAGAGAGATATATAAACTGGGGACAATTCAGATATGATAATTGAAGTAACTACCCAAGGTCAAGTCATCCAAGCGTAAAGTTCAATTTAAAACTTGAATGTTGAATGAGTAAACAGTCGAACTATCAACACTTCATAGATTATCAAAAACTTAGAGTATGGTGGTCGAAGTTTTTCTAATCGAAAGCTTGCGCATCTAGTTTAGAAATCGAATGTCTAATTTTCAACTTCCTTGCGGTGAGTCGAAATTGTAACTTTGATTTCGAATGTATAACTTGGATGTCGAATATAAAACTTTGATATCGAATATAAAAGTTTGATTTCGAATATAAAATTTTGTCATAGACAGACCTAAAGAAGATACCAAGAGAAAGTTTGTGTCATATTTAGGATTGATAATACGTAAGTATGCGATTTGGTTGTCATTTCAGGATATTTTATTATTTAGCAGGTACATATTTGCATGCCAAATATTATAGTTGTGAAATATTTAGGTGATTCGTACAGATAGACCATATGCGAATTCAAAGAAATTTTTGTACCACAGTATTTTCTTAACAACGTGTTCTAAAACAAAACCTTTTAAATTAACAACAACAACTGTTAGCTACAAACATTGTTTTAGATTTACTGAAGAACACTTTTATTTAAGATTTTTCCCTATATTTGTGTAATCAACATTTGACAATTTGATACCTTCGAGAGCCGCAAAATGCACTACAATTTTTCGATTTAGATCAATTCATATTTGATATTAAAACAATTCTATCAATAAATTTCGCCATTTTTGTTGCTAAAAAATCATATAAAATCAATGAATTTGTCGTAACTAAGTCCGCCATATTGAAATAAGATATCATCTAAATGTAATGAAATTGAAACCCTTTGAAACTCATCGAAATCTTATTGATTTTCAAGCCAAGATTCGTGAGGTATTCATTGGTTACACTCGAGAGCGGCACCATGTAAAGATTGAGCATCTAGAGATCGCTTTTGGTCGTAAAACATTTCCTTCCTCGCACTAAAGTCTTTTCGCACAAATATGAAGTCTTTTCGCACAAGTGTCGAATCTCTTAAAAACATTTTTTCTTTCAAATAAGTGCCTTACTATCATTTATAAAGGCGTTTGCTGGCTTATATTGAAAGCCGTTGTCGCGAGTGGCCGCCATTTTTGAAAATGATTGACCCCAATCCTCCCTCCAAAAAAGTGATCCCCTTCAATGTTTGTTCTGTCAATGTGGTATTGCTTTATTAAAGCTATTGAACATATTATTTATATGAAAAGGAAAACTATTTACAGGTATTTATACATGGATGTTTTGCTTTATTGCTTATTATTTAAATTATCTAAATATGAAAAGGAAATGCAGTTAACTATTTACAGGTCTCTATTTGTTCTATCTATGATTTATTATAAGTAAAGCTGAACCTATTATTATATCATCAAAAACTATTTACAGATAAGCTATATTTGAACATTTCAGATTGTCCTGTTGTTGATTGCTGGGACAGATAGAGTTGAACATCTCTTCAGCAGCTGGTGTACATTAAGCTCATTGCTAGTATATTTGTCCCATAAGTTAAAAATTTTACTGTGTATATCCCTATACTTTTTTCTTTGGATTCTAGTCAGCTTCCTTTCAGAGACTAGTCGGACTTGTAGCATTGTTAATGCAGCTTCACTTTCAAGGAGCTTGATTAGTAGGTAAAGTGGGATTTGTGATTTTCCTTGAGCTCATCTATTCAGTCTGTTATGCCATCCTTCCAGGTCATTATTTGTGTGGATGGACCTGCAAGATTAAATACAAAAAAAATAATATTCACAACAAATCTCATGAATGAGAGAAACACCAAAACTTAGGCATCAAAGGCCTCGGCAGAAAATTACATACAAATCTCTTCATTTTTCTCTGATATGACAATGCTAAAATATTAAAATATCTGTTGACTTGAAAAACTCATTTTTCACTATTAAATTTCATTTATTAAACCTTTGATGTTGTTCAGCAATAAATAATGCCATCAAGAATACTTTGTGTCTAACATTTAAAATTACTTACCTTAAAAAGACAGACCAGGTAGATGTCTCCCATACGGTGCTATTCACCCATGTGTCCTGGATATATTCCATAAGCTCTCGTAGGGCTGGTGTCTCAGCAGATAGTCTAAGTCTTGTAAATACCTCCATTATGTGCTCTGATGGGATGTATGGTAGGGCCATTACTTTACGAACAAGTCTCAATCTGTTTTTGCATTTTTGCACTACCCAGTATAAGGGGAAATTTATTGTCAAAAATGACATTTTCTAAAAAAAAAATCAAAAAATTAAGCATTTAAAGGCCCAGTATCGACCGGGATGCTTTGCGGCCGTTTGTTTTTGTTTTGAAATAGTGTTATTGTTAAATGGCGCTCTCTAATTGGCCAAAAACCGCGTGAGTTCAAAGTCCATGGCCGTACGGAGATACGAAAAATATCACATATCAACATACATGAAGCGAACTCTTTCGACGAACCTTTGAGCTTTTGAGTGTTTCTGAATATCCTTAAATGCATCCCTGAGAAGAAAACTGTCCTGTAATAGTATGCGGTGAATATAATAAAGGATTGGGCATGGTATGTTATGTGTATTTCTGTTGTATTATCAAAGTAACGATGTTGATCAACTCGATTTGTCCGCTTTGTTATTATTAAGCAATCGTTGTAGTAAAAATATGTTTAAGAAAGTTGAGCTCCAAATATAAAGTTAATAAGTATTTTTAACATTGTCCATAGTATATTATCGTCTCGTCTGAGCAGCTCTATGGCATATTTTAACTGCTAGTCCGTGGATCGGAATGAGATGCCTGCGAAGCGGTCGAGTTGATTGTAATCTACTCAAACATCAAAGCTTGTTATTTACATCTATTTACGGAAAATATACAAAATATTGCGGTATGTTGTAAAATACATAGAGAACTTAAATACAGTGAAATGTATTGAGATATTAGCAGGATTACTTAAGATTATTTGGATTGAGAAGGCATCATGAACTTTGATAATTTCGTGTATCACGAAATTAGGTCGAGGCACGCAAAGCATCCCGGTCGATACTGGGCCTTTAATGCTATTTTCTCTCAAAAGATGATAACCTCCTTTTCCCATAATGTGCTCATATGAAGCAAAAAGACTCTTTTCACAAATTTCTAAAATGGCAGTTATTGACAGTTTAATGCTTTTGACATACAAAGCAAAAGAAATAGAAAAAGGAAATATGTCAAAAGTAGTCATTTTTCCCAAAGAAGTATTTCGAAAAAAAGTAAAAAAGCAACAAATCGATGGTCTAAAAAAATACATGTTTAGCTTGTTTGAAAAAGTGTAAATATTAGTCAAATTGGAAATATAGATTTCCAAAAATGTTTTCTTATGGTCATTTTACAACTTTGACATCAAAGTCAAGCAAAGACTTAATGTCAAAACATTGTAATCTTGTATTTTTATATATCTTCACAACTCAAAAATACATTTTGCCCTCATTGGTATATAATTAAGAGTGAATCATTTGTAAAGCTCTAGCAAAATTGATTTCATGACATTATGAGACTAATAGACTGATATCATAACGTTATGGGACTAGTACACTGATATCATAACGT
The DNA here is from genome assembly GCA_949775045.1 of Metridium senile. NCBI lineage: Eukaryota > Metazoa > Cnidaria > Anthozoa > Actiniaria > Metridiidae > Metridium > Metridium senile. Next base: position 4,184,814 of record OX459103.1, on the reverse strand, counting down.
TATGGGACTAGTAGACTGATATCATAACGTTAACGAAAACTTACTTCACTCCGACGAAGGGCTAAAGCTCGAAACGTCAGTAAAGTTAAGTCAACAATTCTTACGGTGTTACAAATTTCATTATATTACTGGCTCTATCATTTATACCAAACACCAATGCAGCCTATGCTAGTTTACTCGCTAGTTTCCATTTAATCTAATTTTAAAGTAGGTCTATAATTATCTAATTTTCTATTTTTTTAACTTCTACTCTAAATTCAAATTAAATCATCATTTCTAACACATTTAAGTGTTAAAACTAAACAAGTGAGAGTAACCACATGAGCTCCTTGAGCTCCTTTAATTTTTAATGACAATAAAGTTATTTTTAACCGTGTGCCAAACTAGCTCCGTACATAAATCATTGAGCGCACAGGTGGGGTTCCTGTGGTGTATTTGTTTGAATGTGCGCAGATGGGATTCCTGTGACTTTATGAAAGCAATTTTTCATCAAAGTCGCTCAGTATCGAAGAGAGAGGTATTTTGACAAAGTATGAAACTCGGTCACGTGACAAATTTAGTTTCGCGAGTAGTAAATCAGCCATGGGAGAAAATTTTAATTTTTCTTTGAATATATAAACTTTACATAGATCTTCAACTACAGTAAAAAGTATGATCATCTCCGAGCTCAGCAAAGGGGTTAAAATTAATTTTTAAAAAGGGCAGCATGGAGTCGAGGTGCGCCCCAGGTTAAGGCGGCATAACTTCGGAAAACAGTTGGATTTTTACAATCGTGGAGCAATCGTGAAAATATCGATTGAGACCACATTCACCGAAAAAGCCGAAAAGGTTGTTGATTACTGTCTTGCATTTAACTTTTGGATTGTTAAAATGACTTAAAACTCAAAGAAAGAAAGCAAGAGAATGTATTTTATTGTGAAAATCATGGGATGGTGAATCGAGAGTCAAAAAGATCATGAGTTTCACTGCAGTTGCTGTTACAGTGAGTTTAGTTTACATTCAAAACACCTGATTCGAGTGAGCACTTGCATTTTAAGTCGCCGATGCTGTTCACTATTACAAAGAAAACAGGGGAAAGCTTTTCTAGTAGTTCAGGTAATGTGTACAGGTAATTATTGGAGTGGAAATTTCTGTCAAAACGAATAATGCTATCTTGTTCAAGCCAACTAAAAGCCGAACTAAACAGTGAAATTTGTGATGGCCGCTTTGCGAGTTTTCCACTTGATTGGATCAAAAAAGTTTAACTTTATTTTGTGAAAACTTTAGCTAGTTTAGCGGTTCAAACAAAAATAAATTATTTATGAAAGTGTGAAGTGTTTATAGTTGTATTTTATAAACTATTTTCGAAAAACTATAAAAACTAAAACATTATCTTTACCGATTTTATAAATACACTTTGTCTTTGAACAAAATCCCTCTCTGTACATTGCAAAATATACTAACTATATGTTTTAAATTTCAAACTTTGAAAGAAATTTCACACACTAGTTGTTTGTTTTTGTTTGAGGTTTACTTAGTGAAAATCCGAATAAGAAAAAACTTGTTTCAAAAGAAAAGTTTGAATATAATAAGTTTTTCTTTGGCGAGTCAGTCGATTGCTTCTCGCTTCCTTCTCGGTGCTCATCGTTTAGTGTTCGCCGTCCTAACAAGCTGGGGCGCACATCTATCCATCCACGCCATCGAGTTTCACACCTTGTATCGACACGCGTGAAAAACGCACGGCGCATGCGTAAGGAAAACAAAAGAGTAACTGAAGATTTTACGAAGGGTTTCGTGTTTTCTTGTGGTTATATATTAAGCGAATTTCTCTTGTATTATTTGACAAGGGAAAGAAAACAACTAATGTAATGTGTTAGGGAAATATAAGCACTAACTTTTCACGAACTTTCTTAACTTTTAAGATTTACCAAACGCCGGTAAATCTCCAATGGTTTTGTTGTAAACACGACCGTCTTCCGAGCGTGCGCAGTGCGTTTTTCACCCGTGTCCCTTGTATCAAGATACTACTTTCTCCGATTTTTCTGTCGTATATGCGATTCTGCGCGACCGAAAAATTGCTTTCAAAAAGCCACAGGAATCCCATCCGCGCGCATTCAAACAAATACACCACAGGAACCCCAACCACGTGCTCAATGATTTCGGCGCTCGGTGCGCAGTTAAAAATAACTTTATTGTTATTAAAAAAATTCCTCAAAGAAAATAGTTGGGCTGCCTGTGGTCAAACTGCAGAAAGATCGGCATTGTAATACTTCTCAAATCTCGACATAATATTGCGATAAGTCACTTTAGTGCTTTATTTTCGTCTTTAATGTGTTCTATGAAACCATTTTATTTGAATAAATGTAACTATAGAAGTGTTGTTTGAATTTATTAAAGATTTTGGTCAAAGTAGCGAAAGCACTCTTGTGGAAAGACGGCAAAAGTTCACAGCGTTGAAATACTTCTCAAATTTATCTCGACATAACATTTCGATCAGTCGCTTTACTGCTTTATTTTTGTTCAGGTTTTTTACATCAAAAAGGTTTTTTTATATCAAAAAGGTTTTTTTACTTCAAAAAGGTTTTTTCTAAATCAAAAAGGTTTTTTCTACATCAAAAAGGTCTTTTTTACATCAAAAAGGTTTTTTACATCAAAAATATTTTTGTACATCATTTTTCTAATTCAAAATGGTTTTGTCTAAATTCAAAAGCTTTTTACATTAAAAAGGTTTTTTTTACATCAATTTTTTTTTTCTAAATCAAAAAGTTTTTTTTCTACATTAAAAAGGTTTTGTACATTAAAGGCCCTCTTGCATCCAAGGTGCATTGCAGCCGTTTGTTTATGTTTTAAAAATATCTATTGTTAAAAGTCGCTCTCTAATTGGTTAGAAAACCGATCCCGCAATGCGGGCTACTCACGGGTTTTTCCCGTTGTTTGATTCAGGCTGTCAAGTTCGAAGACTTCGAAGTGTTTGTCGTTTCGTGTACTAAAAAAATGATATTATGCATGGAATCCGAAACGTTAATGTCCATGGATATTACTGCAGAAGGTCAGGATGACGACGTGAATGCATACGGTTCAAAAAATGATTACATAAACATCAATACATTCAAGAATATACTGTTTCATTTTGATGGCTTTCTCGAGTGTTGTTTAAAAAACCATTTCACTATGACAAACATATTTCGGATTATAACAGCAGTTGAGTCTTCATTCCTTGTATCAACGTTGACACGATGCAGTAGGACTTCCACAAATACACTATCGGCGTTTCTTTCGAAGCCAAGTGCGATTTTTTATCTCCCTGAATAGGTCGAACATAGAGCTTCTGATCCTTTATAGACGTTTAGGTCACCCGGGAAGACAACGGACCTTCCACGACGTCGGGTCGACATTTACATCAAATATAAGTATAAAAAAGGCCGGAACTCAACTACTGAAATATTACCCCAGAAAGCTTTATTAGATATTATCTTATATATATATATTTTTTTAAATATGAAAATTCACTTTTATAACGAACGATGGAAACAGATATAATTGGATATTACTTTTCTTCACAAATATTGCTATTTTCCGTATGTGAGAAAATCATCGAAGCGCGCAATGCATCTTGGATGCACCTGGGGCTTTAAAAAGCTTTTCTTACAACAAAAAGGTTTTTCTACATTAAAAAGGTTTTCTCACATCAAAAAGGTTTTTTTTTGCATTAAAAAGGGTTTTTTTACATCGAAAAGTATTTTAATACATGATGTGTTGATTGATCTCTAAATAGATTTGTTTTAAAATTTTGAAACAAACGGCACGCCATTTGCATAAATAATCATATTTTCCTGCTTTCGAACATGCTATCAAATTTATAATATCAAGCAATGTTTACATTTTAATTAGTTTTGAAAAATATTGCATGTTTTATGTTTTATGGTGCATGCACTCGTGCCCTGGATGCAAGGTGATGAGCTTGGGACAGCTGGAACTAGTTTACAGATTTGAATGGCAGAAATGCATTTAAGACAGTTGTCACTGAATGCACACAATTTGTGTACAATGTTATGAAGTTGCTGATCAAGTTATATGAATATGAAACTAGTGCTGCTGGAGTACTTGGATTCTTAGATGCATAAGGGATGAAATTCTATTTCTTTTGTAAGTGATCATTAGTCCCGAGCTACACTTCCCAGTATGATTTTACTGTCGCTTGCAACCTTATTTTTTCTTTTCAGGTTCCATATTTGAATACATCTCCCTTTTTTGTTGTTAATTTGCATCTTTTCTTTGTTTAATTTAAATTTCCTTAGAGTATTGTGTCTTTCCTTATCACTGGACATTTGAGAACTGGAAATTTAGAGAAAATAGTACATATTTTGCATGACATTGGGAGCTTTGTTCTTTTGTCACAAAACTGTTTTAATAAGACAGTTTTTACCATAACTTGTAAATTCCTTGCACGCTGATTGGCTGAGAGCCATTGTCGATTACAGTCCAGACCTGCTTGTTCTCACGACATCCGTGTGCGAGCGGATCAAACGGTTTTCTTCAAACTTTTTTTAGTTTTTTTTCGCTTATTGATGGTAAAAAAAAACAAACAATCGAAGTCAGTTTTCTATGGGTCTGTACTGTAATCGACAATCAAAATTACGTCACAAATGATCAAAACTTTGCAGTGAAACCCCTCGGTGCATTCGAGGTTCCACTTGAGTTTTGATCATTTGTGATGTAATTTTGATTGTCGATTACAAGTTCAGACCCATAGAAAACTGACTTTGATTTGTTAAATATATTGCCATCGGTAATGTTGTTTTATTTTGTTGAATAATACAGTTTATAGAATAACCAGAGAAACAAAGCATGAAACCGGTTGTTTATATATATAATTTGATAAATTAATATTTTCTATAAATTTAATATGCTCTTCTTGAGGGTTGTTTTACTTGAAGAACTACTTGATGCTCATGCAGTAAACCATGGTAGACTTATGTGCATTCTAGGTCAATAATGGTATCATATATCTTGAAAACATTTGGTAATTCACTGGCATCTGCATTTTGTACAAAACTATTATAAATAGTATACAGTTTAGCATATGGCATCTAATGTTACATAATTCCAATATCCACAGGATTTTATAACACAGAAACATATTGCGTATGCTGCAATAAGAAAATATGATTTATGTTATCACTGCAACCATCAGATTCATTTATAGATGTTAAAGAATAATTATCCAATGCAAAAGTTGAAACATAATGTACTTCATCCACATGACCAATATTTATTGTAGTGAAATAGTTTATTTTGTAGTATAATCAATTCCTGTATATAGGACTAATCAAATTAAATGGTACAAAGCCCTCATTTAATCACCTGCACTGCCAACATCTAACAATTGTAAAACCTTGTTCAGATAATCTAGACTGCAATAATACCACTGGGGGAATTCTTGGACCAGTTTGCACAATATTATCTTGAATTAGAGGGCCAGGATTTGATTCAATGTCACCTATAAGTAATTTTCGTCTATCACTATCTCATTTTGAGTATAACATTTTATTGAATATATGCATTTGGTGTCATATTACAAATAAACTTCATCCTTGTTTTACTACAATAAGATATACTATTGCATATAGACTTACTCATGTTCTTGATTTGTGAGTTAAACCAATGTTTAACTGTTTTTTATTGTATTATATGTTTTGCCGGTTTTTCGACCAAAGCTGTAGTCTCTTGATTTGTCGCTGCTAGGACAGTTTCCTCACAAATGGAAGGAGAAGCGACCATATATTTGCTGTTTTTTTTTTGGTGCTGGGACAGCTTTCTTACGAATGGAAAGCTAGTTGATTTGATAAAATATGGCCATTTTGCTTATGCCTTAATAAAATGGCCGCCTCGATTCAGCTTGTGAAATGTGTCGCAAAGAATGCTGGGTGTTATCACCTCGCTTCCAAAAACTTTGACGCCCTCAGGCAGACGACATTGCATTTTAAGACTCGTGCCGGCCAAAGGCCTGGGCACGAGTAAAAAGTCACGAAAAACAACATTTCGTCAAATTGCTGCTTCGATATCGAGATGCTTATTTGTCTGTCAAATTTGTCGGCCTCGTATGACAAAATTTATTACTTTAATGACTCCAAAACTTCTTAATGTTGTTTATTGTCATCTTAAGTTTAAAGTCAAGAATTTAAAAAAATATCTAGTTAATTGAAGATATTATTGTATTTAAGGTGTTGGTACCTATTCTCGGGCAGCCCTATTCTCAGGCACCACAAAAAAATAATATTAATACACAAACAACAACATTTATATTTTCCCTTTGTGTCTATTTTGTTGATGTTTGCATGTTTTCATTGAAAGTTTGTGTTAAATCTAGACTTTCCCTCTATTTCTCCGTGTGTGAATAGATAGACCTAGCTACACACGACTCATTTGACAATATGACAATGATCTATGACAATAGATTTTAAAAAAGAAAGCACTCGGATTGGTTGAGTTTGACATTGCCGGATTTCAAACCGTTAGGGGCTGGTGCGAATTTCCCTATACTTTGCCAAACAAGATTTTATTTACATAATCAGAGAAACATTGTCTAGCTTTACAATGTCTTGAAGTTTGGTGTTGATTGGTTTAATATTGCATGAGATACAGCTATTGACGTTTGTAAAGAAATGTATGGGAAATGTCAAAAACCGGACAACTTGACTAACTTGTCCGGTTTTCCATACATTTCTTCATAAATTTTCAAGTTTTTGAATTGCTGTATTTCACACAATATTAAACCAATCAACACCAAACTTCAGGATTTTGTAAAGCTTGACAAGGTTTCTCTGATTATGTAAATAAAATCTTGTTTGGCAAAGTATAAGGCGATTCGCCCCAGCCCTCACGGTTTGAAATCCGGCAATGGACATGGAAACATCAAGTTGAAAGTTTTGATCGGTTCTCATTGGCTGAAACACAATAGGACCACAGGAAGCCCGAAAAGGCACATTTGAGACCTAAGATTCACCACGCAGCATTTTAAGACATGGTCTTCCTTCGGAAGTCCATGTAATAACAATGAAGATATCCATTGATTGGAGGCTGATAATGATGAAACAATAGGACCATTGCAGGCTCTCCCTTCCCTTCTCTCTCCCCCAGCCCCCTCTTTCTCCTTTTCCCTCCCCCCTTAATTTTAAACTGGATTATTCCAAGAGATATTTTGTTGCTGTTTTCACTTTGCCATTGTCAAGTGAGATTATGGGATTGCTTATAAGGTCTTATAAATATATGGGCCATTTCACATGAGACACAGAAATAATTAAAATTTTAATTATTTCTGTGTCTCATGTGGGATGGCCCATAAGGTTCAAAGGTTTTTATTTACCTCATATACACAAGATAAATTTACAATGAAAAATGGAAAAGAATAGGTGGAGGGTGCAAGAGAGACAACCCATATATTTATAAGACCTTATGAGCAATTCCATAATCTCACTTTGACAATGGCAAAGTGAAAACAGCATCAAAACTTCTCTGGGAAAAATCCTGTTTAAAGATAAAAATCCTGCCTTGATTCTAGAACTATTGCTTTAATTAATGTTTATTTTTCATTCTACCTTAGTTGAGCATCATGAATCACGAATTAAGTGAACGATTCAAAAGCTTGGAACTCCCTTTGAATGCAATTGAATTCAAAATATTGGGAATTATTGGACCTTACGTTTATGACAAGATAGAAGAAGAGCCCCATGAGGAATGTTTGTTGGGTATTGTGAGACTTATTGATAAATCTTATAAGAACCATGTTTCCAGTACAGAAGACTCGACCCAAGAAGAAATGGAGGTTGATGATCCTAACCCTAATTTATTCAATTTTTGGCCCCATGGTAATCTCTATCTGGTGAGCTTTATATTGTGTGTATATAAGTGTATATACTTTTGTTGCACAACTTTATACTACTGAGCTGAATTAGCTTTGCTATATATTTATCAATTTATATATCTATCATTGGTATACATATGATAGATATATAAGTGAATTTTTTACGTTTTAAATTCTTCATATTTTCAGCCCATATTTTTATTGGTTAAATGCCTTGTTGGTATTTACTTAAAAACAGGTATTCCCTTCACTGACAGTGAATAGGGGCAATGCATCTCTGCAAAATATTCTGCTGCTATTCACCTCCAGTTCAGATAATATTTGTTATAATGATTCACTGGTTATAAATCCAATGTTTTTATGTTTCCATTTCATGTTAAGCCACATGTGAAAAAATGCAAATACAATTTGATGAATGAATCTTTGCTTTGTCTACAGGATCGTATGCAAGAAAACATCTTGGACTGTAATGAAAGGAAATTTAATGAGGTTTGTTTAGTATCTAAAAAGATATATATCACAAGAGAATGATGATGATGATGATGCATGATGATAATGATAATTTTCATGATGATGATGATGGTGATGATTATAATAATGATGATTAAATTATTATAATGATGACGATAATGCAGATGACAATTTTTATGATGATCAGATGATACTGTAATGATGTATTGCGTGATGATGATGTTGAATGTTGATTGCCTTAAATGTTTTATTATAATTATAAATAGTGCTTTTCGCATTTTCCAGCTCTTATAATTAAAATATTTTGATTAAAGGACAACTGACGTGTCAAATTGACCCTTTTTAAAAAATATAAATATTTATTGGAGAGTTCAAAAATATAGTTTTTACATCCTGAAAACGAACCCTGAATTTTTTCTATAGACTTTGAAATATTTTTTTTTATTGTTTGAGCGCTGGGATATCGCTGGTTCAGCAATACATCATGTGACATCACTACTTCAAAGCGTGTCTTCCACTGTTTAATTACAGCTGTAAGTTGTTCTTAGTGTTATTTCCCAGGTTTGCTTGATAGTTTATTGAGGAAAAACTACTCTTTCATCAAGAAAATAATGTCTGATTCAAGCTCTGTCTCTGGCGATACTGAAAGCTACAGTCTGAGAGTAGAAAGTTTTGATGAATATTACGATGACGAAGGTGAAAATTCCTCTTGGTAAGTGAACAGAGCTAAAACTGAAAACAATCCAATTCTGTAAGGGCTAAAACTCTTTGTATGTCTGTTCTTAATGTGTGAGTTTTATGCAAAGTCATTTGGAAAAGTAATACCTTTTAAGCTACCAATGTCGTACAAGCACCTCTACGGAGAAATCATCTTTTTAATTTTCACATTGTATTCTTCTGGTGTTCATCAAGTTAAACAAGCCCCAGGAATATCATCTTCATTAAAAAAAACCTTTGCAATCAGAATTTTGTGAAGGTTTGCTACAGACGCCATTTTGTTTCGTCTACCCAAACAATTTGCCCAGGCCTTCTCGGTCATTCTAGTACCAGTTCCCCAACTCGTTTTTGGAGTCGGGTATACTAAATGTATACATAATGTATACATCACAAAGAAATGCAAAGCAAGCTGTTTCCCTTTTATGTTGATGTATACAAAATGTATGCATCAACAATGTTCAAATATACATTTTGTATAGTATTGCTGGAAAGAACACAATTTCGGCTAATGTACATTTGATGTATACATCAAATATACATTAAAGGCTTTATGTATATTTGATGTATGCTTGATGTATACAAAATGTCTCTCAGTTATAGAGATACATTTGAGATATATATCATAAATGTATCTCTACATGGAAATAGTTTCAGACATATATCTCAAAGTATCTTCAGTTTCTGATATATATCATAAATGTATCTGTATGGCAATATGTTTCAGATATATCTCATGTATCTCCAGTTTCTAAGATACTTTTGAGATCTACGTAAAACATATATGTTTCTTTAAAGATATAAATGGGATGTATTTCAGATACAAAATAGGTATATTTTTTGGTGTTTCTATTTCGTAAGGGAGTCATCACTCTAGTTATTTGTAATATATAAATGTTAAAAAACTAGTGATCTCATTTTGTAAATATTAGGGATGTTACTTATGGCAAGCCAAACATGACAAAAGTATACTAGAATAAAAATAAGAAATCACTATATGAAATATATAATTCACTATATAAGAAAGAAAACTTACATGACAAGAATATGAAATCGTTTAATGAAAATAACGAGAAAAACTCACCTAGTGAAATGTTTTGAAATCACTAGCCGAAAATAACGAGAAAAATTCAGCTAATGAAATGTTTTGAAATCACTACCCGAAAATATCGATTCGCAATCACAAATATCGATTTGACTTTTGTGAGCCTTTGAGCACCTTTGTCAGCGGTATGATAGAAAATGGCGGACATAACTATAAGTCCTGAAGATGTGAGAGAAATTGTGGAAGGAATTGAAGAACTCTGCTCTAGAATTTGTCTTCAAGCTTATGATTCTATTAGGCTTGAAGCCTGTCAAAGAAGGATGGAAGAGCATTTAAGAGTACTTGTCGCTGTTAGTGTTAATACACATTGCATGTCAAGTATTTCTATACATCATTCTCAGAAGTCCGTATTAACAAATTAATTGATTGTCTTGTCACACTACTAAAGTCCATTTCTAATGCTTCGTTCCAAAGTAGTAAAAGCGCAAAGTCTGTTAACGTTTTTGATAGCACTGGAGGGAGACCTGCCTACATGATTTCTCAAGAACAAATATAAACGTTGCAAGAGACGGGGATGAGCTGGAAAACCATAGCATCTTGTCTTGGCGTCTCAGAGAGAACTCTTTACAGAAGAAGAATATAATTTGGTTCGACTGAAAATTATACAAAAATGACAGATGAAGATTTGGATAAACATGTTAAAAATACCCTTGAATTAACACCATACAGTGGGGAGGTGTATGTTAGGGGTAGTATTAAAGCAAAAGGAATCAATGTCCAAAGGTCACGAATCAGAGAAAGCTTGAAAAGAGTAGATGGTGTAGGGAGGGCTGTAAGGAGAAGATATGCTATCTGTAGAAGAGAGTACAATGTGATTGTGCCTAATCACTTATGGTATATGGACTCTAACCACAAACTGATATCATGGCGCTTTGTCATTCAAGGGTGCATTGATGGTTTCAGTAGGGCAATAATAAATCTAAAATAAATAAATAAATCTAGTGACCGAATTTGGTCTTCCATCAAGAGTTAAGGGTGATCATGGCGTAGAGAATGTTGATGTAGCAAGGTACATGATATTGAATAGAGGGCTTAACAGAGGCAGTTTTATAGCAGGTCGCAGTGTGCATAACCAAAGAATTGAAAGGCTATGGGCAGAAGTGAACAGAGTAAGCTCTGCACTATACAGAGATGTATTCCAGTTTCTAGAAAACAAAGGGACACTGGATTCACTTGATGAAATTCACTTGACAGAATGTATGTTCTTCAGTACATTTATGTATACTTACCAAGAATCAATGCATCATTAGAAGAGTTTACAAGACAGTGGAATTACCATGGGACCAGAACAATACACCACCAAACACCTTTAGCATTGTGGAATGCTGGAATGAGCTATGATGCGGAGTTATCTGAGCAGCAATTGCAAGAACTTCAGCAAATGATTGATCCCATGTCAGAAGATGGAAACAATGGGATCAATAATTTCCTGCATACAAAACAGGTGATTCAAAATTTGTTGTCACAAAGTTAGTTAAGTCACACTAATGTCATAAGAATAAGTTATAATGATTTATTGCTTAGTGGAATTGTTTTTACCACTTATATAGACTAGACCCTTTGCATATGATGTCAGAGTATGTCTATTTGGGGGACACAAATAGAGAATTTTGCTCAGTTGGGAGAGCACGGCCTGTTAACCGGGAGGTCGGGGGTTCAAACCCCAGCCGGACCATCACTCAGGGTCTTTAAATAATTGAGGAGAATGTTATAACTTTGTATTTATTTCGGTTTATAATTGTTAGGCTTCACGTCCTCTCGGATAAGGACGTTAAATCGGAGGTCCCGTCTCGCCACTCACACACTAACCATTAATCGGGGGGACGTAAAAGAACGACTGAGGACGCAGGTCACGACCATCCTCAGTGAAAGGCCTACACTTACACTAATATATACTAACTACTAACAGCTAACTACAATGTGTAAAGCGCATTTGAATATATACACATAGAAAGTGCGCTATATAAATACATTATCATTATCATTGCACTCCCCTTAGTTTAATTCCCCTGATGAAATATGGATAATGAATGGCACGATAATAGATGTACCATATTAAGTGCAACTAATAAAAACTGCCAGTAGACTAAAAATTTCCTAAAATATTTCAACAGTTAGCTATTTGGCCAATAACATATAGAGCACTTATGGACATGATTAGTCTGCAGCAATATATTGTTGATACATTATTTTAATAGAGAACAAGACAGTGAGCTCAACAGACTGATATGATCCCCAAAAAAATATAATAAAAACTGTAATCCTCAGTTTATAATGAATTTACTTGGTTTACATGTAGGTTTCTCCAGAATTAAAACAAATGAATATAATAGTACTTATCATTCACAAACGATATACATGTATAGCAACCATACATTATGAAATAAAAAAGGGTTCCTTCTTGTTATCAAAAATGCATGGTTTGTTCAGAAATATCCAATGAACTACACTACAAAGTATCCAAGTCTACTGTACACTCATGTGAGGAAGTTTTACAACAGTTTTATTTGTCATAACATTGCAATAATAGAAACAAACTTATATTCAAACATTATAATCATGGTGTATAATCTATCATGTAATTAGAAAGTACAACATTGATTGGCTGTTAAAATTTCTGCCTTCACAATTTAAAATGTGATTACAATTTTTTGTTGATTTCAAACATCAATCAAGCCAACAGAAATGAAGAATTTTTAACATATTTCAATTATGGCTAATAAACTTGATACCCACAACAATGCCATATGTTGTTGTAGTTAAAACATTTCAACGAAAAACTGTGACAATAACAATAACAAGTTGTTTAAGAAAACTGTAAAGGAGAATGTCTGCATTGTTAACTGTGTTCTGACTGATAATTACACCATAGGTTTTGTCAATGAAATTTAGAGGCAGTACCAAAAGCAAACTGATTTTTGCAGTATATAATATTCTACATGGGGCATAGATAAGAAAGAGAATTGAAAACATTTTTCATAATTCTAGACAAGTCATATTTTTTTTACAGTTTTCTTACTTTTAGTAGATAAAAAATACAACAGAAGTCATAGAGTGCAGTCAAAATAGCTTCATTTTGTTTCCCATGCAAACAAAAACAATGTGACATGGTTTGCTGTACATTTATGTCTCTTGACAGTACTCTATGATATTGTATTCTTTATACTATATCAATATCTGAACATATTTTCTGGTCCAGTAAATTTTCAAACTCCTCTCTCAGCTCTACAAAGTTGCTGTATGTTGCTGGTAATTCAAGCATTGGTGCACATGTATGTGCAATAAGTCTTGAACTGAAACCGTGTGTGTTTGAGAAAGACACTTTCAGTTTTTCCGAACCCATGACATGACAACCCATTCCTGTTGTAAATTTTAGAAGTTTAACTAACTTCTCTGTATCTAGACCTCTAATAAATCTCTGTAGGAACATGAAAGCATCTTTTTCTGCCTCTGTCTGTGGAGTGCAGGAGAGATTTTTTAGCACTCTCTTTGGTGTGGGGTTGAGTTTTGCATACAGTTCCATAACTGAAGTTATCGAACTGAACTGCTGGCATGGTTTAAGCCTTTCTTGTAGGATTGGCTTCAATGCCCCAATCATAATGTGAGGCTTTTGAATAAGCTCTTGCCTAGCTATTTCTAAAACAATTTTACGGACATTGTCCTTGGTGATTAAATCTTCCTTAAAACTGTGAGAATTCTTCCTCTTTTTCTCTTGATGTACTATCAGTAAGTACATTTTCAACTAAATCTTCCTTTATTTGTGAAAGATAACGTTTAAATGAGCTCAAAAATACATCATCTGTAATTTGAGTGTCAACTAGACGCTTTGAGGAAGTGTTTACTCGTGCCTTGGTGTGATTGAGTAACTCAGGAGTCCTTGTTATGCCTGACCATGAGCGATAGGATACATGGAGTTAGTGAACGAAGACATTATTTGCTTCAAAACTAATATAGAACATATAAAAAGTATGAATAAATGAACAACTTACCTGTTGTTTTGACCCCGGGTGTTTGACTCTATTCCTTCGAAGTGCTTCGAGTTGTATTTTAAACATGGTGGCTACAATACTGATTTAATTTTATACAGGCCTAGTCTCTCACGGACTATAAGCTTATTACGTCATACATTCGCCCCTCAAAGCTATAACTACACTGGGTAGGAAGTCTTAACTCGGCTTTTGTTCTATGTTGTAAGAACTTTGCTATGCAATCTTCCATATAAGGCAATGTGCCATGCAATGTTCTAGGGTGGGGTAAATTTAAAAATTTGTTCTGAGTTAATGTACGTTCTAGGGTAGGGTAAGGTACAAGTTTTCAATGAACGCGGAATCATAATATTTGCAAAATTCAGTTTATTGTAGCAAGAGCCACCGCCAAGAGCTATGCATCAAAATGGTTTTTACATTTATATTTTCTATATTATTTTACGACCAGACGACGCAATTATAAAATGTTGAGGAGCTGTTGTTACTTTGAGAACTGCACATTTAATAGTGTCTTTTTATAACAATTTTATAAAAAAAATAAAAATACATGAGATGAAAAATATGTTTTTCCAGATAACGTACTACAGAATGCAAGTTCGTGTTACGAAATGATTCAATAGAGTAAGAAATTGTTGTTTCTAATGATAAGACCTATCAAAAAAAAATATCTGAGGCATTAGAGTAGTTTCACATAAGCAGCTTCTTGTATGCTTATGTGTTTGTTCTATGCTAATGAGCTCGTTGACAACAAATATAACGTATGCACGTGCATATGTTGTTACAATGTAAACACAATTAACGTCTTTCTTTCTAAAGTTGACGGTTTTTTATATTGTAACAACTTTTTTTATGCACATGAATTCGTTATATTTCTTGTCAACAACCTCATTAGAATATAAGAAACACATTAGCATTCAAGAAGCAGTTTATGTGAAACTACTGTATTGTTCATAGAAGACATTAAACAAAGCCTGGATGAACAATCAGTGCCTCTGAGTCTCACTCTTGATTAGTTTGTACAAAATTTGCATTCTGTACATTCGTAGCTAGATGATGACTATAGTTCATAACCAGAAAAACAAATATCATCATTAATCTTGATTCACCTTCTCGTATTTCCCTTTACAACACATTTCTGTGCACATTTTGTAACAGCAAAAAAATAATTTTCCTATACTAGCTTCACCCGAATGAATTTAAGCATTCTTTGAGAGCATTTTACCTATTCTTTTAGCATATTTGTTGTTAACAGAGCCGGGAACAGCAGCAGAAGTATCACACACAAACTTTAGTCCTCCCCTGTAAAAATTACAACCCTCTCCCTCAAGAAAGTAATTTGGGTATAGGCCCATGATGCTTTGCGAACGAACACAGGAAGCCCAAAGTCACATGGAACGTTCACTCTACAAGGCTCCTGAAATTAAATTAAGCGCCGATGCAGCAGTGCATAATCTTGAAAAAAAGCGCATAATGGCGCATAATTTTCGCAAATTTTGATCAATACATCAATAAACTATGTTTTTTCTTACCACAGAAGATTCATGTTATCTTTTTCGCCATAAATTTTACATTTTCACAGCAAAAATCCATCGATTTTCTTTACAAAAGCAATCACGATATCGGAATTCAACAAGGCATTACATGCTGGTGGTTGTTTGGGCCTATGCTCTAATTCTACATATAACACGCGCCATGATTGGATGAAAGATTGCCAATCACAGCTTAGGAAAGAAAATATTGATTTTTTGGCGGCAAAAGTATTTCTTTGCTGTGTTTTCAACATGTTCAATCATGGATAAAACCAAAGAAAAAACATACAAATGAGTTTCTAAAAGAAAAATAAACGACTTAAAATCAGAGCAGGTCAGTCAGTCAGTTGTTTTGTTGCCTTAAGCTTACTTACTTTGTTAATTTACTGGTTTACTTCATAAATCGCCGGATTTCCATGAAATTTTTTTGCTATAAACGGCGCATAATTTGCGATTTTTGGTGCATAATTTGCCAAAAAATAGTGCATAATTTGCTGACAAAAATTCGCATAATCCTGGGAGCCCTGATTCTATCAGAAAATTAGAATTGTTTAACCTCCTGTGTTGATTTTATGACTAGCCCAACTTCATGCTCATAGAGCGTCTAGTTGTCTTACAAGCATGGTACGAAAGCCTAAACAATAGCCTTTTGTTATAAGAGCTGTGTGATTGGATGTATCATGGCAACCTTGATGGAGGTTCCTACCCAGTGTAGATATAGTTTCGACGGGCGAATGTATGACGTAATTTGCTTAAAGTCCGTGAGAGACTAGGCCTGTATAAAATTAATTTTATTGAAGGCGCCATTTTTAAAATACAATTCGAGGACGATAAAAGGAATAAAGTCAAGCTACAGTTAAATAGTTCATTTACTCATACTTTAGTATATGTTCTATATTAGTTTTAAAGCAAATTATGTCTTTGACACGAACTTCATGTATCCTATCGCTCATGGCCTGACTGACAATACAATACATTACATTAATTG
Organism: Metridium senile; assembly: GCA_949775045.1. NCBI lineage: Eukaryota > Metazoa > Cnidaria > Anthozoa > Actiniaria > Metridiidae > Metridium > Metridium senile. The sequence continues at coordinate 4,168,178 of OX459103.1, read as the reverse complement.
TTCTGAGATAGGGTGTACACCCTACCCTACCCACCCACCCATACTGATAAGCCATTTTGGGATGGTAGTAACACCCCCTTTCCATGAAAGGCATACTGGTAGTATTCTTGTTGCTTTAAACAAAATGGAGGGGTAGTATGAAAATCAAAGTTTTCTTATTTCTGTCTCTTATCTGAAGAACTGCTTTTTTGATCGAATCGATGCTAGTTGAACATAGAATATATATAAAATAGTACAATTTAGAATTACTGGTATATTAATTTTATTTAATTACTTCCAAGTTGCCTTGTTATTTGTATAGCTAAACCAATATATACCCTGCGACCAAAGTCACTTTACCATCCCAGGGAGAGAGAAGGTAAAGGAGAATGTGCTCGCAGGGTAATAAACATATATCATTTCACTTAGAAAATACAAGAAACAAACAAACATAAACTTTGATCACTGCGGAGTACATGTACATATTTTTATTAAAAGTGCAAATTAGGTCCGTTTGAAAATACGTATGAAAATTTTTGAAATACTAATTTGATATATATCCATGCATGTCCTTATATGAGACGATTTTCCACATGGTATTGAAAACCTCAACATACGAACGAAGTCCTTCAAATCAATAGTTGAATATTTCACTATTTGAAACGAAAACGGCGATGAACATGAAAACTAATACTCCAACTACGAACTTTGATAAATGAAAAGCCAAACTGCGACGATTTTCAGTGTCGATTGCGACTTTTAACCGCTTTTCAAGCCATTTTATTGAGACATTTTGTAGTTGTGCTTTATATAGCCGCCATCTTGAAGTTGACTGGAGAGTAATTGGTATTCACAACTTCATGGCGAAGCCAAAGGAACTTTTAACATAGAAAAATTAGATGTATCTTCCTGTGTGTTGTGTTTTTCTTTGCATTTCTGTGAAGTTTGAGGACATTTACTTTAATATTGAGCGATTTATGGCTTGGTTTTGGCAGTTAACCGACAACTTCGTAACATCTTCGGACATCTTCGGACTTTCCGAAGTACAATATGTGACATGGAAACCAAAAAAAAAAATATGCGTTGCATTTTAAGACTCGTGCCACCATAGGCCTGGGCACGAGTAAAAATGCAAAAAACAAATAAATGCTTTGGAAAGAAAGCTTGGAAAATAGTGAACCAAAATGAACCCTTTTACTAAAATTCTTCCAATCAATTCCTGTTCATCAATAAAATGGTCATTCCAAACAAAAGGGACCCTTTCTCTTTCCCCTATAGTCATGCTTATTGCAAATTCTTTCCAGAATAATGTGTACACCTCCCTGCTAACTCCCACCCCTACACCAGCTTCCATTACCCCCCTTTCATTTATAAGCTTAAATGTAATGTCTTTGTCTAAAAGACTTGCATCCATGAATTCCTTGATGAGGTTTGATGGTTGTGCGGTGAACTTTAATTATGACAGGATCTTGAATTTCTGGTATCTCTGGAACATAATCTTCATTGTGGTCTTCTTCCATTTCTAAATGTGCTAGCCAATAGCTTCTCAGCTGAACCACATCGAGAGGCTCATCTGGTTTTCTACAACCTCAGGAGTGTTTGGTGATTCATCCTGAACATTCTCTTCACACTCTATCTGTTTAGGTGACTTCTTATTTTTATCTGCAAGAAGAGAGTCTTCTAATGCAAGATTTTGCTCACATCGCAGACATGACTCACCATATGGATATGTACAAGAGCATTTGTCACAAATTGACAAATGGCTTCCCTTTTTTTACCTGCAAGTAAATAGATAAATAAATATGTAAATAAATAAATGAATGAATGAAAGTATAAAATTAATGAAAGACAAGTTAATTAATATGAATATAAATAACAACAACTTCAAATTCCTAAGTACACCTCAGCTTCTGGACAAAGAACATTTAATTATAGAGCTGTTAAGATTTGGAACTCATTGGATTCAGAACTAAAGGAACTTAAGTCGTTAAGAAAATTTAAAAACACTTTAAAGTACAAACTAGTAGACAAACTTTATAATTAGATTTTTATATTCTTTAGACCCTGTATTATATATGTTTTTAGACATCATTATAGATTATTATATATCATATTCATGTAATAGGTTTTGAAAAGCCTTTTTGGAAAACCTAATAAAGTATGTTTGTTTGTTTTGTTTGTATAAATAATAAATAGATAAAGAAATAAGATAAAGAAAATAAAAGAAATATGTAAAGAAATATATAAATAAAAAAAAGGAAATAAATATATAATAAATAAATAAATGTGATAAAAAGAAGATGTGATGATATTAATGGCATATCATATGGACATTATAATAATAATGATCATGGGGACTGATCCGAAAAGAAAATGTAAGTAATATAACAATGTGGGAATGATGATAATGAAATAAGAGTGATGGGTGAAAGGATGGTGTGCAGTTGAAATAATATAAAAAGTTATATAAATAAAAAAAAGGAAATAAATAAATAAATAAATAGATAACTGAATAAATAAATAAGATAAAGAAAGAAAGAAATATGTAAAGAAAGAAATAAATAAAAAAAGGAAATAAATAAATAAAATATAAAATATATAAAAAAAATATTTAGAAATATATAAATAAATAAATAAGTATATGAATAAATAATTAAATAAAAAAATATATAATAAAATAATACAATAGTAAAATAATAAAATAGTAAAATAATAAAATTATAATAAAAATGGATGATGGTGAAAGTGGTGAAAAGTGAAAATAAACTGATGGTGGTGCGGTGACAATAATGTGGATATGTGTGATATTTGCTTGCATAAGCATTCAAAACAGTGAAGATCAAGACAACTATTCTGAGACACAATTAATTTAGAAGCATATTGATCACATGTTTGTTTCATAAATTAGGCCAATCTTCTGATCTACAAGTAGATGGTTCTCTTTTGTCTGTATACTCTTCTTTTTCATTTTTCCCTTCTTCTTCTACTTCCATAAAGGAAATGTCGATACTTTCAGTCTAAAAAGTATGAAGTAAAATTAACAATAATCTATTTATCACCTTACATTTAGAAATCACAGAGTAACATAAGTTATGTTTATGAATGTCCATTATTTTTAGTTTATATAGGAAATATGTATTTTAATAAAAGGAGAAAAGCACCGTTGCAGATGTCTTATGTGGTTCACCAAAGGACTACCACATCCTGGGGTCCAGAAAAAAAAAACTTAAAAAATATGATGAAATTGTAATAAATAATTTAGGTTTAACTTTGTTGTACAAAGTTTGTAAATATGCACGACTGCTCACAATATGTATTATATACATTATATGTTCATAAATTATACAATCATTAAGATGATGATGACAATGAATATCATTGTTATTACAATTATTATTATTATTATAATTATCATCATTATTATTATTATATAGAACATAAAAATCCTCACCTTCGGTATCTTTATTAGCTGTTTGCTTGGTAGAACATATACAGGTTTAGACTTGAAGAGCCTGTTAAGAATTACTCCATTCATTCCCTGTTCAGAAGGTCCTGGAGCAAGAGCTGGTTTCACTAGTCTATTATGGGCTGACACCAGTATTTCAATTGAAACATCTGAAGGGATCTTATATCTCCAAACGCCTCTACTATAGTTGCCTCCACTTGGGTTTCAGACATCCCCTTGTTGAACTGGCATGCTGAGAGGATGTGCCCATGCTCCATTTAATAAGTCCAACTTTGTACTCTGTTTGGGTACAATTTTCATGTGAGGACTGGACAGCAAAATGTGGTCACACATGAAGGGCGTATTACTTGGCGCATTTCTTTTCCTGGTGATATTGTTCCCTATTTTTCACATGTTCATCAGACATCGATATCACGTACTGCTACTCAAGGTTAAAGTACTTGATGCTCCCACACTAAAACCACTTGTAGATGGTTGAGAACTCGCTGTGTTGTTTCTTTTAAAGACTGATGATACCTCGTCATTAACATTATCGATTTTAGCAGGCGGATTAATCTTTTCAGTAAGGTCTCGTACAGTTTTTATCAAGTCTTCAAGACGACTACGTTATCCATCTTGATCAAAGACCACAAGGAAGGGACCCGTCTCTTGCAACGTTTCTATTTGTTCTTGAGAAATCATGTAGGCAGGTCTCCCTCCAGTGCTATCAAAAACGTTAACAGACTTTGCTCTTTTACTACTTTGGAGCGAAGCATTAGAAATAGACTTTAGTAGTGTGACAAGACAATCAATTATTAAATTGATCAATTGTTAATATGGACTTCTGAGAATGATGTAGAAAAACTTGACATGCAATGTGTATTAACACTAACAGCGACAAGTACTCTTAAATGCTCTTCCATCCTTCTTTAACAGGCTTCAAGCCTAATAGAATCATACGCTTGAAGACAAATTCTAGAGCAGAGGTCTTCAATTCCTTCCACAATTTCTCTCACATCTTCAGGACTTATAGTTATGTCCGCCATTTTCTATCATACCGCTGACAAAGGTGCTCAAAGGCTCACAAAAGTCAAATCGATATTTGTGATTGCGAATCAATATTTTGGGTAGTGATTTCAAAACATTTCATAAGGTGAATTTTTCTCATTATTTTCGGCTAGTGATTTCAAAACATTTCACTAGGTGAATTTTTCTCGTTATTTTCATTAAACGATTTCATATTCTTGTCATGTAAGTTTTCTTTCTCATATAGTGAATTATATATTTCATATAGTGATTTCTTATTTCACATGATTTTATTCTTGTATACTTTTGTCATGTTTGGCTTGCCATAGTTACTTGTGAATGATTGGTAACAAAACAGTATGACCGTCTTTGTTTTCCATTGTTGAATAAGTGATTGTTCTTTCTTAAGTGTGAACTTCACTCTAGTAATCAATGATGTAATTGTTTAATTTCATGCTTATTTCTGAATTATTTACGGAAGCCCACAAGGGCCACTGCTCTATTTACAAACGTCTGCTGCATTCGTAACGGACTAGCACACTTTATTTATTGAATGCGAACTTAATTGGTTGACAGCGAACGTTATTTATTGCCTGCAAACTTTATTTATTGCCAACGAACTTTATTTATTGACGGCGAACTTAATTTATTGCCTGCAAACTTTATTTATTGCCAGCGAACTTTATTTATTGACGGCGAACTTAATTTATTGCCTGCAAACTTTATTTATTGCCAACGAACTTTATTTATTGACGGCGAACTTAATTTATTGCTTGCAAACTTTACTTTCTGCCTGCAAACTTAATCAATATGGCAAACTTTATTGATTTCCTGCAAACTTTATTTATTGCCAACGAACTTTATTTATGGACGGCGAACTTAATTTATTGCTTGCAAACATCAGATATTGATCGCCGGCAAACTTTACTTGTTGCGTGCAAACTATATTGATCGCCGGCAAACTATATTGATCGCCGGCAAACTTTACTTGTTGCCTGCAAACTATATTGATCGCCGGCAAACTATATTTACAAACAAAGCAAACCTCAAATATTGATCGCCGGCAAACTTTATTTGTTACCTGCAAACTATATTGATTGCCGGCAAACTTTATTTACAAACGAAGCAAACTTCAAATATTGATCGCCGGCAAACTTTACTTGTTGCCTGCAAACTATATTGATCGCCGGCAAACCAGTTTACTTGTTGCCTGCAAACTTTATTTACAAACGAAGCAAACTTCAAATATCGATCGCCGGCAAACTTTACTTGTTGCCTGCAAACTATATTGATCGCCGGCAAACTATATTGATCGCCGGCAAACTTTACTTGTTGCCTGCAAACTATATTGATCGCCGGCAAACTATATTGATCGCCGGCAAACTATATTGATCGCCGGCAAACTATACTTGTTGCCTGCAAACTAAATCCAAGCCCTCCTGCTGGGACGGAACTGAATTGTAGGGGGAGGGGAGGGTGGCGTTGCTGCAGACTAAATCCAAGCTCTCCTGCTGGGACGGAACTGAAGGGGGAGGGGAGGGTGGCGCTTGCCTTTTTCTCTCTAATCCCCTACGGAAAGTAACTGGAAAACACTTGATAGAGCATATTTCCCTCTCATTATAAAATTGCATCTAATGAAATTCACTTGCATATGTCATAATCCGGGCTTGAAATCAACCAACTTGTCTCGGAAACTGAAGACAGGAGAGGGCCTAGGGGTGAGAAGAACTGAACGGATGTTAGGGTCAGCAGAATCAAAATGGCAGCCGCTACTAATAGCGCTGTAAGCGAAAGACAGATAATTGAGCATTACTTTCACCTTGGTTATTCCAACGCCGTGATAACACAATATTTAGAGAGATTCCATGACATTGATATAAGTATTAGAACATTGAAGAGGAGACTTAATGGTTATAACCTAAGAAGACAAGAGAATGGGTTGGCTGACAGTGATATAAGAGATATAATTAAACAAGAAATTGAAGGACCCGGAGACTGTTTTCACTGTATTTCCGGAGTTTCCAAGTAACACTAGCTTAAAGTGTCCTAGTGAAAACACAGCCAAAAAGAGAATATCCTTTTGACCTCTGTAACCCCTGCAGACATATTATTATTATTATTATTAAAAACAAGATATTATAAATGATAATGAATGGACCGTAATATGATTTATAAAAAAAAACCATATAATACTTATGCTTCAGTTTAAAATATTTTATTATGTAATTTAAGATACTTGAGATTGAGGAAAGGTCCGAAGTGTTATCCAAGCTGAAGCATGTAACATGATCAGTTAGACGTCCATCAAAAGGCACGTTTTACGACTCAGATTACACTGTGCGCCGTGTTGAGTCGTGTGAAGACGCTAATTCTTATGCTAGTTGTTCTCTGCAAATCGTATCGTTAATTTGACTTGCCGGATTAAACCACGCGACTTCCTTTGAATTAAATCCTTGACACTTTCCTCCATTAACTAACACGGTGTATGAAGTAAAGAGAGAACTACTTTGACTACTTTAAATCCGGATATGAAAGTAATCTTACCAGAAAGAAAATGTTTTGCCAACTCAAACTTCTGGATTCGGTAGCCATTTTGGCACAGGAAGCCCAGTTTCGATGTACAATGACACAGGGATCCCATACATGTCATCTGTTGGCGTTCGCCGTAAACGCGAATCTTAATTTCTCTCTAATCTGATAACGACGCACGTGCAACTTCATAAAACTAGTTACGCTGAAATGTTCAAGCGATAGCTTTTTATTTCCACACGGATCGCATCATAAAATGCACTTCAACGCGTTTATAATTAAGATATTAACAGATGACATGTATGGGATCCCTGTGTCATTGTACATCAAAACTGGGATAGTTTGGACTCATTTGGATATTATTCAAAGCTTAGATTTCGGTAAAAACTATATATTATTGTGTTGTTTCGGTGTTTCGTTGTTTCGTTTTGGTGTTTCGGTGTTTCGTTCTGGTGTTTCGTTGTTTAGTAACGCCCCAAATAGTCAAACCTTCCATACCTTCAATATCTGTTCACAGGTATGTGGGTTGGTTATGTCTTTAATAGATGGCACATGAGTGTCATCCTCTGCAAAGATGTATCTGTATAATGATTCTGGTAGACATCCAATGCCTATAATCAAAATTGAATAATTAATAATAATAATAATAATAATAATAATAATAATAATATTAATAATAATAATAATAATAATAATAATAATAATAATAATAATAATGATGATGATGATGATGATGATGATATAATTTGTATATGCATAAAAAGAAAGACAAGAACACTTCCCGACATTAGTAGATATACATACTTATGACGTTTGACATCACAAATTTACTAACCCAGCTAACACAATTCACTATTTTTTCCTTTTTCTTTTCTCTCATTTTTTCATAGTTTTTGATACTTATATTTATTAGTTTCTGATAGAGATTTGTTTTTCAAAAAACTAGGTCTACTATTTCTTCTATATTTCAAGAAAAATATTATTTTTTAGAGCTTGAACCTTGGTCAGGTTGCAAGCAATCAATATATCTGATAATTAAGCTATTTACATTTTGTAATAACATATGTTTCCTATTAACTGTGGTCATTTTTATCTCTTCTAATACACTTTCAATATTCATTTTGAGTGGTCACACACTTCAGAGAGACAAAAAGTAATTCATTTATTTCCTCAGATCGTCATTGAATTTCTTTGTCCGTGATCATACCTCAGGCGGCGACCAGACTCAACCAAAATATATAATTAGTTTAATCAAATTTTAAACTAGGTCTATAATTGTTTTCTATTTTTTTAACTTCTACTCTAAATTCAAAAGCCACTTAAAAAGCATTGCAGCATTTCACTGCAGAAATTAACTTCTAGTATCATCATTTCTAACACTAACACTACCAAAACTAAAACAAGTGGGATCCTATAACCATATGGGCTCCTTGAGCTCCTTCAATTCACATTGACGGTGGTCAGGAAAAAATCTACTTGTGTTCGTCACAGTAAAATTATGGCCCTCTTGCGATAGCCGATTACAGCCAATCTGCAGAGCGTTCAGAATTTTGATGCCAACCAATAAAGTTAATTTAACTTAAAGGGATCCTGTCCACTAAACATCAACTTATATAGTGAACTTGAACCTATAATCATTCTTTGGGGAATTCTTGCATAATAGGATTAGGCAGAACCATTTTGTACGATATTTATAGTCATATCCATATAAATTCCCCATTGTTGGAGGCAACATGAAGTCATCAGAAGGTGGCACAGGGATCCCAAAAAAAATTTCTAACATTTTAAACCTTTTTTATGCGCAAAAAAACGTCTGATGAAACTTTTTGATATATTTTTGAGATCAGCATAATTATTTTCACCATATAAGTTCAAGTTCATTTTTAGTGAAGGATCCCTTTAATTTAATTGAGTTATATCCTTTTGGTTCTGTGGAATCAATGATTTAGTAATGTTAATTTTTACTCACCAGGACCTCCTTGTTGCAATGACATTGCTGCCATGACTCCAGCATGGAAGTAAACTTTCCGTTGTAGGAGTACAGGGTCAAGGGCAAAATTCTTTTTCCCATCCTCTGCCCCTTCAAAGACTCCTGAACGTTCCAATAGATTGAACTTCAGTAAACGGAGGAACTCTCTTCTAGGTCCACCTTCATCAGCTCCCACTTCACTTATGAAATGGATGGAGAGTTGGTTATGGGTGGAAAATGTAGGCTTCATGAAAGCCCTCAGACCATCTTGCCAAAGGTGACTCCTTCGGATCCTTATTATGTGTGGATCGCTTTTTATCAGGGCATTGTTTGCTTCATTAAGTAAATCTTGCAACATATTACTACAAAAAAAAAATCAAATATTCAGGCCCTTTTAAGTCTCAAGTATAAAGGTTTATAACTTACTAGCCTACTTACTTAAGTCAGGGTAATAGTAAAAATTCACTATACTTTTACATTTATTGTTATTCTACCCTAAATTCTTTTAACAGGAGATACGCTTGGGTAGAGTTCTACTTTTTTGTCAAATATTTTGAGCGCAAAAAATTGAGTCTGCACCCCAGTCTAAAGCTTGGACTCCCTGTGTCAATGATAATCCAAGATGGCGGCCAAAGTGAGATTGCTCCAAGATAGCCTGGCGTTCTTTTTGCTTTTTGGAAAATTTAGGATCTTGGGCTTCCTGTGTTAATTTTTTGACCACAAGAAATATGGAGCTTAGAAGCCCAAAACCTAATCTTTCCCAAAAACCCGAACAAATGCTTGTTTTGCAGGATTTAATTACCCCTATTGGCTCCTATTGCATCCACAATTACCTGTTCTTCGCATTTATGAAATTCGTTTGGTGGCAGAGTGGGCGGGTTTATTGGAATACGATGCGAACATTTTTCACTTATAGCGACTATATAAATTAATATTTGTAACCAACCTCCTAAGGTAGCTGTAGTTATCATTTTCATTAGCACCAGTTGCAACTTGAGAGGAAGTAAATATAGCATCTTGTAGAAGCATCTCCTCATCGTCGTCGTCTTCAATAAATATTGGGCTGTTTGGGCCCTCAATGCCCAGGGCACAGTACTCTTCATATGCATTAGTGACTACATTGCCAACTGCACCTGCATGGCCAGCACTGCAATCTCCACCATTGGGCTTTGGTTGAGGACCAGATTTGATATTAAATATAACTTCGTCTGAAGAGTTTAAAGTCTAAATAAAGCAAATTTAGGAACTTTTAATGGCAAGAGAAGGCATGTCAATGAAATGACATGTGTGGTTGCTAACTATATATATACATTGTTTATAGCTTATAATTACTGACAAGGAAGTAAATAAAGAATCACTCCAGAATTGTTCCAAATGTATATTCTGACACTAGGGAGCGTAAATGCAATAACAGGGTTTTTTTTTTGTTTCATGCAACCACTCATGATGAAGGATGTAAAGAAAAAGCATTGCCAAAACAAATGGATATCTTTGAGATGTTGATTATTCAAAAACAATAAAGCCAATTTACAAATTGACTTACACAATTAAGATTAAATTTAAATTAAATCCTTAAAAATCAATATTCCCATAATTATTGCATTTAAGGTATCAGGTAACTCTTTCAACTCAGCGAGTCGTATCGTGGGGAAAATCATAATAACTTCAAACCTTTTTTTTCACAAATTTGATTTCAATATCAAAATCTTTGTTCTTTTAGCTTTAAGATTATATATATATACTTTATTACAAATATTTTAAAAGCTGTACGCACTACACAACTTTCAAAAAGACATATTCATTTTGTCCCCTGATACCTTAAGAACTTTCATCTCAAAGTAATATACATACATCATCAAGAGTGTCCTGTGATTCCTGCAGTTCATCATCTTCATCATCAGGGTTTGTGTAATCTATAAATATGAACAAATTAGTATACAGAAACAGATCACTATATTAAAAGTCATAATTAAACTATTATATAGTACTGCATGCATCTAGTAAGATAATTTGGAGTTCAGGCTGATTTTGTTCTTATTTAACACGTCTCTTTACTGAAAATTCGGCCTGAAAGCGTTCTTAAGGAGTTCTTAAAAGAAATGTTTCTAAAATATATATTTTACTATATAGATTAATTACTATGTAAGTTCAAAAATTTTATTAAATCTTGACTTTTATTTATAAATCTTGACTTTTATTATTACTTGACTATTACTATATATATATATAGACTACCAATACATGTAGATGATATCAATATGTAAGTTCAAAAATGTTATTAAAAAAAATATTGACTGCAATATTATATCAAAACAGTAGAAAAATATTGATCTTATTTTTTTAAGAACACTTTTTTATTTTTCAGGCTGATTGTGTTCTTATTGACATATGGTACTTAAAATGCTAAAATTCAGGCTGCATGGGTGTCCTTAACCCACTTGTTCTTATATGCAGGTTTTTACTGTACTGCTTTTATAATTAATGAGCTATATCTAATAAGTTTCTGTCAATCTAGGGAGCACGGCCTGCATGATTTGATAAATATACATGTGCAACATCCTAAATAACTATATAGGTTATATTTGTACTATTTGAAAGTGCACACAATAAATATGTTTTTAAGTACCTTCATACATCTTTTTGTGACAAAGATGGAAAGTGAGTCTATTGTAAGACCTTCCAATTAAGTTCTTATATTTTTCCAGGGAAAAGGGGTCGGCACTCCCTGGCAAAACATCTATTACTTCCAAGTTTGTATATAGCAGAATGAACGGTTCATCTTTGTCCACATGCTGCTTGTGGAAGGCTGCATGTTTTTTTAATGCAGCATCTAGCAACGTAACCACGTTACATGTACTGTCCACCTCTACTGGGAGTCCACTTCCCCTTTTAATCTTGAGAATTCCATCTTTTAGATGTAAAAGCGATACCTGAACCTGGAAATTAAACATATGATATTGTAAGTTTAAATGTACAAGGTATACGTACTGCACATAAATTATTATGGGTTAGGGTTATTTTGTTCATGTTGTGACACATCGTTTTTCGTAGTAACTCTCATTTTGAGAATTAAAATAAAATTTTATTTAAATACGTTCATATATTATTATTTGTTTTGAAAAAATGAGGGGAAACTAAAATAGAAACCATGCAAAACCCTAAAGTTTAAAATTTTGAGCTTACATCTACAGTAGCCTGTGAAGCATAGCTTTCAAGGGGGAGAGGTGGGGGGAAGGGGGGGGGGTCGAGAAAGAGCAAATCTCCTCCCTCCCCTTGGAGGGCAAAGGCAGGCTAGGAAGGCTAAGCTTACAGCCAGAAGTAATCACAAATCAGAGAGGGATTTTGTGTTGAGTTTGGTGGGACTGATATTTACATTTGAAAGCTTTCAAACATAAATTAACACTAACCATCCTTTTTTTGTATTTTGTCAAATATAGAAATATATATTAAAAGAATAATTATTTATCTATTTATATTTATTTATTTATTTATTTATATATTTATTTATTTATATATTTATTTATTTATTTATTTATTTATTTATTTATTTATTTATTTATTTATTTATTTATTTATATATTTATTTATATATATATATATATATATTTATTGATTGATTGATTGATTGATTGATTGATTGATTGATTGATTGATTGATTTATATAGCTTCCTACAAAGACAGGAGACCATAACAGCATGACGAATTACTATTTCATATCAGAATAGAAAATAAAATAAAATAATAATTTCTGGACACAAATGTTGGAAGATTTTTTTACCGTGTAACAAAGGCTGCCTGATATTTTTTGGGGAATTTTAAAGCGTATTCAATATTTTCTTTTTTAGTTCAGTCTACCAACCCCATCCTCCCCCCCCCCCCCCCCCCCTCCCTCACCACCCATCTATTCCCCATCTATTCTTTTTTCAAGGATGGTGTGGTGTGACAAGTTTCCGGCCCGTACGGCAAAAGACTACTCATTATCTGTAGGTGATGACAAATCAGTTGCAGAGACGATATCGCAATGTTGTAAAAAGGTTCAAAATTCATGTTCATTCTAGCTCAAAAGTGACAAAAAGTTTTACAGTAATTGTGGCTCCAACACTTAGTGTATTGGAACTCACTGCTTCATTTTTAGAGGTTTTTGAGCAGTAGAAGGCTCAGAAAATAGTAACATGAAAAAAGTCAAGTGTTCACGGTTCGAGTATCCTCACTGTAAACTGTCCCATTGAAAGTAGGGCAGAGTATCAAATCGTGGTATAAGTATTTTACATTATCGCATTTAAAAGTTAAATACGTAATTAACATTTGCAAAGTTTTCATTTCTTCAATAATCACAGTTTAAATATAAAGATTTCGGTAAGCGACCCTGTGAGCACGGGTGCTTGAAAGAGGGTCCTGAAGGGGTAAATTGGGAATTGGGATTTGCCTTTTTTCGAGGCTGGGAATTGGGATTTGCCCATTGGGATTGGGATTTGTCCATTGGGATTGGGATTTGTCCATAGGATTTGGCTATTTCTTGTCCATTCGTTTTCTCTTTAGTTGCTAAAATAATGTTTTAAATTGAGTAATTTGCAACATTTTACGTCGTTTTAGTAGACTAGAAGAGAAAATCGCTTCCTGTGGTTAGTATTCAATTTGGGCTTCCTGTGGTTAATGTTTGGGCTTCCTGTGGTAATTGGGATTTTGATAAAAAATTGATTGGGAATTGGGATTGGATACCCCCCTTCAGGACCCTCTTGAAAAGAAATCAAGCGTATTTCGAATTCGATTCGTTGCAATTCAACACTAATTATTCCAAATACATTATCATTATTATTAGAGTGATAGAGCTAGTATTTGGGAAACGACCAATCCGCATGCCACACTCTTAAAAGTTACTAATTTATCACAAATAGAAAATAAGTGTACCTTTACTTGTTCCTGCTTTTTTTTTACTTTTTTAGATGGTTTATCAACAGAGCGTGTTTTTACAAACTGTGCAAACGAAATAGGCAGTTTGTCTTGCCTCCTGGAAGACGATGAAGAAGAAGAAGATGTTGAGGACGCCGTGGTGGTAGCTGAGCAAGTACCAGTGGGTATATTTGCTGGTGAAAAGTCCAGGCTTGCACCACATGAAGCGCAGTACTTCCATGAAGGAGCGCTTGACCTCCCACAAACGGGACAAAACATGATCAAAAGTCAAATTAACGATACGATTTGCAGAGAACAACTAGCATAAGAATTAGCGTCTTCACACGACTCAACACGGCGCACAGTGTAATCTGAGTCGTAAAACGTGCCTTTTGATGGACGTCTAACTGATCATGTTACATGCTTCAGCTTGGATAACACTTCGGACCTTTCCTCAATCTCAAGTATCTTAAATTACATAATAAAATATTTTAAACTGAAGCATAAGTATTATATGGTTTTTTTTTATAAATCATATTACGGTCCATTCATTATCATTTATAATATCTTGTTTTTAATAATAATAATAATAATATGTCTGCAGGGGTTACAGAGGTCAAAAGGATATTCTCTTTTTGGCTGTGTTTTCACTAGGACACTTTAAGCTAGTGTTACTTGGAAACTCCGGAAATACAGTGAAAACAGTCTCCGGGTCCTTCAATTTCTTGTTTAATTATATCTCTTATATCACTGTCAGCCAACCCATTCTCTTGTCTTCTTAGGTTATAACCATTAAGTCTCCTCTTCAATGTTCTAATACTTATATCAATGTCATGGAATCTCTCTAAATATTGTGTTATCACGGCGTTGGAATAACCAAGGTGAAAGTAATGCTCAATTATCTGTCTTTCGCTTACAGCGCTATTAGTAGCGGCTGCCATTTTGATTCTGCTGACCCTAACATCCGTTCAGTTCTTCTCACCCCTAGGCCCTCTCCTGTCTTCAGTTTCCGAGACAAGTTGGTTGATTTCAAGCCCGGATTATGACATATGCAAGTGAATTTCATTAGATGCAATTTTATAATGAGAGGGAAATATGCTCTATCAAGTGTTTTCCAGTTACTTTCCGTAGGGGATTAGAGAGAAAAAGGCAAGCGCCACCCTCCCCTCCCCCTTCAGTTCCGTCCCAGCAGGAGAGCTTGGATTTAGTCTGCAGCAACGCCACCCTCCCCTCCCCCTACAATTCAGTTCCGTCCCAGCAGGAGGGCTTGGATTTAGTTTGCAGGCAACAAGTATAGTTTGCCGGCGATCAATATAGTTTGCCGGCGATCAATATAGTTTGCCGGCGATCAATATAGTTTGCAGGCAACAAGTAAAGTTTGCCGGCGATCAATATAGTTTGCCGGCGATCAATATAGTTTGCAGGCAACAAGTAAAGTTTGCCGGCGATCGATATTTGAAGTTTGCTTCGTTTGTAAATAAAGTTTGCAGGCAACAAGTAAACTGGTTTGCCGGCGATCAATATAGTTTGCAGGCAACAAGTAAAGTTTGCCGGCGATCAATATTTGAAGTTTGCTTCGTTTGTAAATAAAGTTTGCCGGCAATCAATATAGTTTGCAGGTAACAAATAAAGTTTGCCGGCGATCAATATTTGAGGTTTGCTTTGTTTGTAAATATAGTTTGCCGGCGATCAATATAGTTTGCAGGCAACAAGTAAAGTTTGCCGGCGATCAATATAGTTTGCCGGCGATCAATATAGTTTGCACGCAACAAGTAAAGTTTGCCGGCGATCAATATCTGATGTTTGCAAGCAATAAATTAAGTTCGCCGTCCATAAATAAAGTTCGTTGGCAATAAATAAAGTTTGCAGGAAATCAATAAAGTTTGCCGGCAATATTGATTAAGTTTGCAGGCAGAAAGTAAAGTTTGCAAGCAATAAATTAAGTTCGCCGTCAATAAATAAAGTTCGTTGGCAATAAATAAAGTTTGCAGGCAATAAATTAAGTTCGCCGTCAATAAATAAAGTTCGCTGGCAATAAATAAAGTTTGCAGGCAATAAATTAAGTTCGCCGTCAATAAATAAAGTTCGTTGGCAATAAATAAAGTTTGCAGGCAATAAATAACGTTCGCTGTCAACCAATTAAGTTCGCATTCAATAAATAAAGTGTGCTAGTCCGTTACGAATGCAGCAGACGTTTGTAAATAGAGCAGTGGCCCTTGTGGGCTTCCGTAATTATTAGCACTATTAACTTAAACAATAGAGAAAACAGGATCTCATTCTATTTAGTACTAATAACTACACTAATCATAGTTCACAGGGTTAATGCAAACTTTCTAGTTTCTAGCGATTTTCAAAAACCAGTGAAACAAAGTGTAATAACCAAAGTGTTATAGGGTGTAACACACCAAAACGACAAAGAAAAAATGTAAAATATCAAGTAATTAAGGGAAGTATACTAAAAGTATTTCACTGCTTTTCGAAAACCACTCTAAAGTAGACAAATAAGGACACTAATAGTTTTTGTGAACATTGGTTTTATTACATTATTAATATAAACATACACTGTGTGCATAATCCCATTCATAATAAAGTTTTTACACTTGAGTGTGAAAAAATATAGTGCAATATAAAATTTAAAATATATACCAAACTACATGTAATTCAAAACCTTTTACCATAGTATTTCATAAAAATTATCTTCTGGTATATATTTCAAAGGTTCATGAAACTTACTCAGTTTCTGTTATGACAATGTTCAATTAAAGTATCACTTTATTATATAACTGTAATGGTGTTGATTTACTAAATTGTTTGTCTGATCATGACATGTATGCTGATACCAAGAATAATATTTTCACATAATCACTCAAAGATTCATTCACAATTAAAAAGATCAATTATAATGATCACTTTCTTCCAAATTATCTCCAAATATATTGTTATTTTGTTTAAAATACATGTACATTCAGACCAATCCAAAAATACATGTTCATTCCAACCAACCCAAAACAAAATCTTATTTACAACTTCTTAACATTGTCTGAAACTAGTTTTTTTTATGGCCACTACTATTGATTAATATTCTAAAACCACTTTTCTTTAAAAC
This sequence comes from Metridium senile, assembly GCA_949775045.1. Lineage (NCBI taxonomy): Eukaryota > Metazoa > Cnidaria > Anthozoa > Actiniaria > Metridiidae > Metridium > Metridium senile. The sequence continues at coordinate 4,151,233 of OX459103.1, read as the reverse complement.
TCTTAATTAACTTGATTTAAACTATACCTACATTATTTACACCAACCATTAACAAGTTGAAATACAGTAGTTTTCTTTAATAGTTTCAGTTTTGTTTTGTAATGACACTCCATATAATATTATCTAATTCCTAACATACACTTTCCAGTTTGATTGCTAAAAAAAAATCAAAAGTCTCAACTGATGGCATACAAGTTTATAACACTACCTTTTGTTGTCTCTGTCGTTTGATACAATTCTCTGAAGTTGCTCTTCTTTTACCCGATACAGAAGACGAGGCAAAGCTAAATAGACTAGGAATTGCATCTACTTTAAGTCATCTCTTTCTCTTATTACCGGATAGCTGCTGATATAGTTCTGTTTCAAAGCATTCGTCTGTGAAATGTTCGATACAGAGTGACATAACAATTCTGTAATGGCGGCATGTTTTCCCTTCTTAGTCAGGATTTCCAAGCCTTAAATCTTTAGGTATGTTATGATAGCTCACATTTTTAGTTTTGGAAGAATAATTGGTGCACCCTGGGATACAACAATTGACCATTTTCTTGTTAGAAGCCTGGTACAATAAGCTTATATACTAGCCGTTTCTATCAAAAGTGAAATGCTGCGAGCTGTTTACATAATATTCCATAGGCGCAGCAGCCAAATCTTGGCCATAACTCGTTCGAGAAGTCGACTTTCAACAAAGGAGAAGGGTCTTTATTTACGTTCACTAATAGTCAATACCACTGTTTACCTGATTATTTTGTGCAAAATTTAATAAACAAATGTAAGAATTATAACTCAAGTTTCCTATTCACTAACTCAGACTGCGACAGATAGTATAAGGACAACGTCTCTGTATCAGGGATGATTCTACTTGCAAGAGCATCCAGATAAAGTCAATCTCCTTCGGTAATAAAGATCTGATCTACGGTGGCCAAAGTTTCATTGACAAACTCTGAGCACATAACAGCGCTGAAAAATTCGTAAAAGAACATTGTCTTTTCCCGCGAGAAATGTCACTAAAAGTCGTTCGTGACCTTGATCAATGCTTCCAGCAATAAATAAGTTTGATTTTGAGATTATTACAGTGCGAAAAACTCGGATAATATGATGAAACTATTCCGTGGAACGAGCTGTTTACACAATATTCCACAGGCAGCCCAATCCTGGCTATTAGGTGGATATGTAGGCATTATGTTCAATAACTTGTCGAAAAGCTGACTTTTTATCTTCCTATTTTCAAGAATGTACGAAATTGTATGTTTTAGTTTATTACATGTAGTTAGCGCTCGTGGATCTCGAATGTGATATGTTTATGTAATCAGTTTAAAATCACACTAATAAGTGTCAATAACTCACTCAAGAAGCCAACTTATTAATTATATTATCTTCCTAGCTATATTCAAGAATGTACAAAGTTGTATGTTTTTAGTAATATTAACTTACATGTGATTAGCGCTCGTGGATTAGCGTGATCAAATCTCGAATGCGATCGAATATGTTAACGTAATCAGTTTGGAATCACACTGAAATCCCATATTGCAAGCGTTGCTGTGTGACTGGCCATATTTATATCTTCTTTGGCTTAGGAATTTCCCACAGAATAGTCTCTGGTCTCTAGTATATAAATTAGGTACTTTAATGGCGAAAGTTGCTGACCTAACGTATTACATGTTCGGAAATCATCGCCAGCCAGTCCGAAAATCGAAATTTTTCTCACTATATATAGCCCAGGAACGCTCGTCCACAAGTACAAAGGGATACCGTCGAAATTAGTGTCGCTACTCGCTTCGCTCGCAGCAATTACAACTCTAGTAATCCTCCATGGTGTGCTCATTTTGTCTTTGACGTTGTGACGTATCACGTGACAGCGGTTTGTTTCGCGGGCTCAAGTATGGTGGCGTTCAAATGATAAAAAATATATTTAAAAGTCTATAAAAAAAATTCAGGGTTCGTCTCCAGGACGTAAAAACTATATTTTTGAGTTCTCCAGTAAATAGATATTTTTTTCAAAAAGGGTCAATTTGACATGTCAGATGGCTATATTTATATTATTGTTTTTTCTTGAAGACTACCCAAAGCAAAGAACATGACTGTGATGAACAAACAAAATTAATTTCATACTTGCTCAAGGTAAAATTTCAAGCAATTGATAATTAATAAGTATTGTGAATGTTATATACCGGTAATATATACTCTTATTTCAAAGAAGGTTGTTCGAGTGGTCAAGCTGTGAGGTACACTTCCTGTTGAATGTATGATCCACATCCGGTCACTTGACCACATTTGCATATTTGCATGTGAAATAAAAGTCAGTTTTGGAAGCCATTTTGTTTTGCACGGTATTGACTAGTTTTGTTGTTCGAATACACAACAAGGTGATGCTGTTTAAGTTGGAGAAAGTTTAAGAATTTTAATTTCATGTTTCTGTTATTTGTAGAAGTTGTATGAAAAAAATAAGAAAATCGAGGAATTGGAAAACAAAAATGGTACCCTCAACAACAAATGTAAATTAACCCAAGAAGCTTTGCAGGTGAGTGCACAAAATGGAAGTGCATGCACTAGCTGGAGATGAAAACCTAATGAATACATTTTTTTTTTTTTAAATGAGAAACTATATAAAATTATTTGAATTTGAGTGAAATGACAACATTTTTTAATTTCACTGACATATGAAAATGACAAATTATTGTCATTTCACTCAAATTCATTCTATATTTGCTACTTATATACATCCTTTCTGAGAAAGTTTGTCACTTGTTGAAAAGCAAACAATTTATTGGCTTAAAGTGCAACTAATAACTAACTCCAAACTTTTTCAAACGAACCCTTAATATAGTCTTAAAAACATTACCCAAAAAAATTTCTTATCTTTAGTGTATTATCCTGATTTTTAAAAGAGATTTGAAGTTGCCCCATAAATTCACACGACCGCGCAAATGAGGAGACTGGTAGTGACGTCATCAGGGTGAGCATCTTCGAAAAACCCCAAAGGAATATATGGGAAATTTGTAAACATTAGAAGTTTTTCGAATATTTAAAGCTGTAAAATCGCCCTCTTGGTAATCTAAGTAATTTTTATCGAAAGCATATCATCTTGTGAATCAGATTCACTAATTTTAAAAGAAAAAAGCAACTATGAGAGCCACTATGATTTTTGTGAGAAAGTAGAATGCATTAATACAAAGACGCCCTCGGCCAAGACATGAAGAAACTATAAAGTGAAGATGAGTATTCATGTTGATACTATGCGCTGATGAACCACTAGCTGACAACGGATATCAGAATACAATAAGGAAATCAAAGCAGCCGAAGAACAAGAAGCTGAATTGAAGGCCGGCAGCGATTAAAAGCGAATAAAAGTTAACAAAGAGTAAGAACGTCCAAAGCTCGAATCTCACCGTGCAAAATAGATGATTGACGCTGTTATTACGACTGAACCGCTAAACTTCAATGAAAGCTTTTTGAAATACCCTCTAATTTAGCGATTGCTGTGCAAATAGATATTGAAACTGTCTAATTCTAAATACTAGTAAGAAGTATTTCAGACTATTTGTATTTCAGACTAAATAATCGAGATAGACTGATTCTGTGAGCTTCGACATAACAATAACTCAGCATTCAAACATTAACTCGCGAGTGTAATGCATGTATTTTATTATTTCGCTTGAAAAATTCCTATAAATTTCACTGACATAATATGTAAGATGTTTGCAAATGATTTTCCGGCGATTTATCACTGTAATCTTACAGTTATTATTCAAACACCGGAATTGTACAGTCGAAGAGCTTGTCGGCACACTCTAATTGTCACCCACAGCGTCTGGGCAGCGATCAGAAATCAAAGATTCGAAGCTGTTTAAACTAAAAACTATATTAACAAAAGATATATTATTACGGAAACTCCATGTTATCTACCGAAAGAGGATTTTTAATACCTTATTCGTTCTGAAAGTTTTCAAAATAGTACTTCAGTCCTTGGCCGGCAAAATATCGAGAAAAAAATCTATTTGTCTCTTGTATTTATATTTCTAGTTTATCAGTAGTGCAAATATATGCAAATCTGTTTGATAATGCTGCAAAACTTTTAAGATAGTTCTATGCTTCCCGTCGTCGTTCTAAATTATTTCTTAGTCTATATAGAATCAATTTTAGAATCTATGAAAAATTAAACCACAAATGACAATAGTTTGTAGAAGTATCTTTGCAATCACGATCAATTTGTGCATGCATTTTATCGAAGATATAATAATCTAATTGACTCGAAATAAACCTTAGGTGCTCTTCGTAGTAAATAAGGTAACGAGAACACTAAAGTCTGTATGAGAAGAAAAGTTTAGATACTATATATTCGATAGATATCGAAGGACCTCAGTGTTCTTTGTTGTTGTTCGCTTTCAGCTCTTATTATGCTTCAGGATGGCGCTCATTGCAAAAAATAAGTACTTTTTCAATGACTAGTACCTTTAACAAAGTTTAGTTAACTCGTTTAGTGGAAAATAAAACAGAATATTTTGCCCTAGACACATCAATCCTTTGGATATTTATCCGAAGGTCACCCCAATGACGTATTTTTATAGTATCGCTCCAGGCTCCCCAAACGCGGTACTGAAACGATGAGGGTGATTGGACACTAGGTTTTTGCTAACATTAAAGCGCTGTAAAAATCAGGATTGCACCAAAAATGAGAAATTTTCGGGGATAATGTTTTTAACTCATGGATCGAAGATCCTCGAGTTATTGGGATGAGGCTTTTGAACCGGAAGTGTCACTCACTCACTCACTCGCTCAACCACTCGCTCACTCACTAGACCGTCAGTGTAAACTTTTGAGCCCCAAGATCTCGGACAGCATACTTCGAGCACACATGGATATTTGATTCGTCTGCAGGAATGATTTCTTGATCGAAATAATCCGAATACTCTCATATTTTATGTGCTCATGTCACACAATTTGCAGTAGAATTACACATAAGTATATGTCGAATGTTTTCGGAAATGGTCATTCTGAATTTTACTAAAGATCATGCAATTTACGAGCGAACTAAGCAAACCAACTTATTATGATCAAATTTATCGAGATATCTTCCCTGCTATGATCCATCCTTTCATGCCATATGGAATGGATTCACAACCAGTTTCAAACGACGAAGCTGTTACTACTGGATATTTAACAGTATTGCCGGTAAGCATTCTTAGAGAGTACAATACACACTAGAAGTGAAGACAGCAACAGTCATGTATTTCTCTTGTAATGGACAACGATAGAAGAGAGTTGGTAATGTAAAGAGAAATGATTTCCTAAATGCATGAGAGGACTGGGTATGAGTTATGTAAATGATTATGTAAATTAGCAATGTGTGTTATAAGGTTGAGTGAGTGTCAGTTAGGTTATTGTGGTCTAAGTTCGCTTAGTTGACACTTAAAGTTCGCTTAGTTGACACTTAAAATTCGACTTTACTTTCCAAGTTACTACTATCTTCGTTGTATTATGCCTCGCTATTCAACTAGGAACCAACATAACCGGCAGAGAGAACCGAAAACATCCATGCATAGGTCACGTAGCTCAAGTTCCACTACGAGACGATCTAGTTCGCGTTCAGGATGCGCTCAAAACCCACTGACACTTGAAGCCATTCAAGAGTTCAGAGAAGTCTTTGACACGGAATACTCCGATAGGTTATCGGTAGAAGCAGGTAGTGACCTGGAAGGAAACCGCCGCGAAGATGACGTGAGAAACGAGCCAAGCCACGATCTGGCGGGAAACGCACCTCGTCAGGAACCGGACATGCCGGCCTGGGCGAGGACTCTATTGGAAATCCAGGACAAGGCCCTCGAAGTAAGCAAGAAAGAGCTGAGCGAGCTCAGAAGTAAGAGCGTTAAAAAGAAAAAGAGACGACCTGGGCAAGGATAATCTGTTTGACTGGAAGAGGAAAGGAAACCAGAAACAATTTGAATTTAATCGGACCGTGGAAGAACAGCTTGAGGATGTTGCCGTGTCCAAGACTTTGTTGGAAGCAAGAATGCTAGCTGAGAAAGGTTTGTCTCTTATTTCTGATCGTAATAAACTTATAAAGATAGCGGATAAACACGGCTGGGACACTGTAAACCAATATGTTACCGATCCTTTGGCGGCGGACGACACAGACGATAAGAAGTTGCGAAAAGCAGTAAAAGACGCCGAAAAATCTAGGGAGAAATCCAAGAGAGAGAAAGAAGCGAAATCGCGCCGCTCTTCACGCGCCAGAGCGTTCTCCAGTACGACGACATCGTCTTTGGGCTCGAACCGCCTTGGTCCGCCACCATCTACCTCATCGGACAGGGTTGTCTTTACGAATACTGACAAGAAATTCTCACAAGCGAGGTGTTACCGCTGTAACAAAGCTGGCCATTTCAGCCGTGATTGCGTTAGCAACGAAAGTAGCTTCAAACCCTGACTAGAAGGTGACATTAGTGCTGATTTATGTGATAGTGATGATAATTATGATTGTGAATTTGACGAGGATGTTTCTTTAAATAATTGTAACGTAAGAGGTCGATTAAAGAAAAAACTTGATGTTTGGCGTTATATCGGTGCCTCTAGCATGATTTTAAAAGTTGTAAATGATGGTTATTTCCTAACTTATCTGAAAGAACCTAAAAAATCTATGTTTGCAAACCATTCTAGCGCTATTTACCACAACGAATTTGTACTAGACGCTATTTCTGAGCTTTTATTAGCAGGCTCGATAGAGGAAGTCAGTTTAGACCTTATACATGTGTGTAGCCCTCTGGGAGTTGTCCCTAAGAAAAATAAGAAACTTCGTTTAATTCTTGACTTGCGCTATTTGAATGATCATTTGCATACTAAAAAATTTAAATACGAATATCTTTTTGTTGTATCACAACTCGTTTCTCTAGGTGATTGGTTTATAACTTTTGATTTGAAGAATGGCTACCACCATATTGATATTGGCCCTATGCATCGTAAATTCCTAGGGTTCAGTTTCATGAAGAATGGAATTATTAAGTATTATGTCTTTGCATCTTTGCCATTTGGACTGTGTACTGCCCCATATATCTTTACGAAAGTACTAAGACCAATGGTTAAGTACTGGAGGGACCAAGGTAAGCGCATGCTAATGTACCTCGATGATGGCTTTGGGTGCGCGTCTTCTGAGGAGGGTGCAAAAAACCTATCTTCCTGCGTACGCAATGTTTTGGTCCAATGCGGCTTTATAATTAACGAGGAAAAGAGTATCTTAATACCTCACCAAGTTGGTGAATTCCTGGGTTTTACCATAGACCTAAAACAAGGTTTGTTTTTAGTCCCCCAAACCAAAGTTGATAATCTGATGATCTTATTACGTGAAATTAACCACAAACACCAGTATGTTTCGGCACGCAAGGTTGCTAAACTGACGGGGACTATTATTTCTATGGGCTTAGCCCTTGGCCCTGTAGCCAGACTATTTACGCGTTATCTCTACTCAGTACAAAACAATGTTTTGTCTTTGAGCTGTAAAGTTTGTTTGTCAGAGGGTGCAATGAATGAAATTCAATTTTGGATAGAAAATGTTTCAGATCTTGTTGGTCAGCCTGTATGGAACTCTTCACCACCAGCTGAGTTGACCTTCAGAACAAACACAAGGTCAACCAATCAGAATTGAGGATTCAACATCATATTTTGATTAGCATTTCCCATTATTTTGCCAAGAAAAAATATGAAATACGAGTTGTTCCTTCTTTAAATTAATTGTAAACTCTAGTCAAACTCATGGTGGGATTATATTTCAATCAACAAGAAAAGTCTACATTGTATACTCAGAAAATGCTTGAAAATTGCTGACCAAAAATAGTGTCCCATAATTCCTTTCGGGGAAGGCGGTCAACTCAGCTGGCATGCATTGATGTGATTTCCTACTCCGACGCCAATAATTCTGGTTGGGCAGGTTATGTGGTACAACTTGGCCAGACAGTAGCATGTGGAGACTGGGATGATATAGATTGCATTCAAAGCTCTACCTACAGGGAGTTAAAGGCAATTCGCTTGGTCTTGGAATCCTTCGCTTCGAGCCTCATCCACAAGGAATGTAAACATCGATCAGACAATCAAGGGACCATCTCAATCCTTTGTACAGGTAGTAAAAAGATACATCTACAGTCTGAGGCGACCAGGATCTATGCCATCTGTCGTCAACATGGCATACGACTCTTTCCAGAATGGGTTCCGAGGCATTTGAACCAAAAAGCAGACTACTGGTCCCGGATTATAGAGATGGATGATTGGATGCTCAACCCTATCCACTTCGGGGAACTGGATGCACTATGGGGACCCCATACTGTTGACAGGTTTGCAAGCTTTAACTCAAAACAGCTTCCTCGTTTCTGCTCGAGGTGGTTATGTCCTGGCTGCGAGGGAGTTGATGTCTTCACAATGAACTGGAGTGTTGATAATAATTGGCTTGTGCCGCCTGTATATCTGATCTCAAGAGTGTTAAAGCAATGGACTACAATGGAGAGTCCGGCACACTAATTGTTCCATATTGGCCATCCGCTTCTTGGTGGCCGCTATTGTTTAAGGATGATGGCACTCTAAAAGACTTTGTTACTGGTTGTGTAGACCTTCCTTGTCATTCAAGGACATTTCTACCTGGTTCAGCTGAAGGAGATCTATTCGGTTATGGAACCCCATTCTGTAAAATCTTGGCCCTAAGGATCACTTGTCCTAGTTAAGTATCATGATTGTTGAAGACTACTGAGGTAAGACGGTTCTAGCTCCCCGCTACATTAGCGGAGGCAGGAAATCTGCTATTGCTATAAGGTTTGCTCTGGAGCCCCCCACTACAGTAGTGGAGGCATGGTTGGTTTGTTGCTATTGCTCCATATGATCTTATTAGTGTATTCTGTCCCGAGCTCCCCACATTGTTTGTGGAGGTACTGTCTTGCTATTGCTCTGGTGGACATCAGGTTTTATTCATGTTGCATGTTTCTTGAAATACCACTCCATAGTGAGTAGAAGTTCTTACGAGTTCGTACAGAATGTCGTTTGTTGTGATACAAACTTGTTGTGTCTGCAACCAAAGGTTCCTCCTCAAAGGAAGTATAGTAATTTATTTTACCTTAATTCATATTAGAGTATTGCTCACTGTTGCTATTGTTGGTCTTTTTAGGTCTATCCACCAGTGGTTGCTGCAAGAGCCTGAGGAACCTCGGCGACATGCGACTTTCAGCCTTAGCCAATGAACTCCCTAATATCATTGTATGTGACCGTGCACCCTCCACAGTTTCAAAATACTACAACAGTTTTGAAAGATGGCAGAAATGGGCAACCTCCTTTGGTCTACCTGCCTTACCCGCTAAAGGTGCTCAATTAGCTTTGTACTTGTGTGAGCTAGTGAAGAAGAGTAAGCCACCAGGCCCAATCTTGTCTGCTGTGTATGGTGTTTCCTGGGCACATCGCAAGGCACTGGCCCCTGACCCATGTAGCCATCCCTTAGTTGTTCAGGTGCGTGAGGCAGCCAGGAGACTCCTTGGCCGCCCGACGACAAGGAAGGAAAACCTCACCAGGGACAACATTCGTGCAATTGTGAAAGAATTTGACCAAGTAGGATCTGGCATTGCAGACCTTCAAATTGTCACAATGATTACATTGGGCTTCGCGGGCTTCCTCAGATGGAATGACCTATCCAATATTAACTTCCAGGATATAAGATTTCACGACTCTTATATGAGCATCCTACTTAGGAAAAGAAAAAACGACCAATACCACAAGGGTACTATGGTGAATATTACTCATTCTCAATCTGATTACTGTCCAGTTGCCTTAACTGAGAGATTCATAGCAAGAGCTGGCATCTTATGCGGGCCAATGTTCCGCGAGATTCAGGGTCATGGCTCAGGAAAGAAGATATCAAACAACAAACTCCGATATGGTACTGCAAGAGCTCAAGCACTAAGAATGTTTGCTGCTATTGGTTTGAATGCAAAACTATACGGGCTACACAGCCTTCGCTCAGGAGGGGCATCCACAGCCTCACAGGCTGGAGTGCCGGAGAGGCTAATCTCTAGTCATGGAGGATGGAAGTCAGAGTCGTCTCGCAACTGCTACATTCGAGACAATAACGAAACCCTGTTGTCTGTTTCCAGAACCTTACAGATGTAGTTATCAGACACTTTTTCTATTAATTTTACTTACTTTACTATTTTCTATGCTTTCGCACTGTGAATTGTGGGCTTAGGCCAACCACCGCAAATTGTGTTTTGTGTTATGGACTAGAAGAAATACTAGGAAATGTATTTCTCTTGTAATGGACAACGATAGAAGAGAGTTGGTAATGTAAAGAGAAATGATTTCCTAAATGCATGAGAGGACTGGGTATGAGTTATGTGGTTCAGTTATGTAAATGATTATGTAAATTAGCAATGTGTGTTATAAGGTTGAGTGAGTGTCAGTTAGGTTATTGTGGTCTAAGTTCGCTTAGTTGACACTTAAAGTTCACTTAGTTGACACTTAAAATTTTGTTTTTACACATGATGTATTCATTTACTTGAAAGTATAATAAAAGTGAATTGTGGGCTTAGGCCAACCACCGCAAATTGTGTTTTGTGTTATGGACTAGAAGAATACTAGGAATAATACTTTAGTGATGTTTTAGGGTAAATATATTGCTTATTGTAATTATTTCTTTTATATTTTTGATTAAAATAACCAGTTTATCTGTCAATAGTTTAATTTTATTGACTACTATTAATTCGTAGATCAGCGATTGAAACTGGCGAATGCCGAGCTCTTAGCTTCTTGCACAGAACAACAAACTTATTTGCCAAACTTTTAAGTTTTAAAAATCGCTTCACCCTATTATCTAGCAGTTCAACTTAACGATCTATGTATATGAAAGTAATATTTCAGGTCGAGCTCGACAACAACAACTATATAAACAGCTGAAACGGCCTCTCTGAAAACTACACCCAACAGCCCAAATTGCCTCAAATATAACACCAATTGCTTCAATGACTATCTATTTTGCTTTTTCTAGCGTTTATTCTGCAAGAACAACTTAATAACACTGTTTCTTACACACTCTTTGAACTCGCATGTATCTCTGCATGAAAAAATCAGGTAAAAATCAGACTTGTCAGCGGATCATGGACTGAGGGAACGACGGACCGTAAGGGAAACGGACGAAAACCAAAAAAATACAAATAGAACAACAACATTGAATACTTATTTTTCGCTTCAAATCATCTCAAGCTAATCCGAGAAAATAATTACGTAATCGTAATGGAGCCCAAGTTCACGCAGATTGTGTCTAGTTTAAATATAACCTACATAGTCAATATTAAAAGTGGTCTAAACTGTAAGCGCTTTCAAAATGTTCTAACAATGATCCACGAGTTGGCCATAGGTGGCCTTTGATTAAGACTACAAGGGTTTGTTTAAAAAAGTTTGGAGTTAGTTATTAGTTACACTTTAAAGATCATGGATCAATTCAGAAACTAAACGTGCATTTGGAACGCCTTTCTTGTCGTTGATAAGTCAAAATGGTCATTTCTCAATAACATATTGACATGTGTAGCAATGTGGCCATGAAATCCCTGCGTTCTAATAAAGTATACATAGTAACCCATAATCCCCTGCACTACTAGCTTGTAGGCTTTTCACTTCATGGGTGACAAAGTTTCTCGGAAAGGGTGTATTTTTACAATCATCACTCCCTTCCTTAATTTTGGTCAACTGTCCAATTTGGTCTTGACTAGTTTTGTTGTTTGAATAAACAACAAGGCGATGCTGTTTAAGTTGGAGAAAGTTGAATTTTAATTTCATGTTTTTGTTATTTGTAGGATTTGGTTGAACAAAATAAGGAAATATCAAGGAAACATGATGTGCAGGTGAGTGCACAAAATGGAAGTGCACTAGCTGGAGATGAAAACCTAATGAATACATTTTTTAAAAAAAAATGAGAAACTATATTTGAATTTGAGTGAAATGACAACATTTTTTAATTTCACTGACATATGAAAATGACAAATTATCGTCATTTCACTCAAATTCATTCTATATTTGCTGCTTATATACATCCTTTCTGAGAAAGTTTGTCACCCGTCATAACCATGTTTATGTTAAAAAGTGGTGGAGTTTAGCATGTATTTGCATGAGGCTAATGTTTTAGAACATTACTTACAATTATTTGTTATGCGCATAGAGACATTTTTCTTATAAATTTCCACCAAAAACTGTACTTGTCATCATGCTTTTCAAATCATTCATGCATGGTCAGGTCTTATGCCAAACAAATCCAAAAATGGTATATTTAACAATTAGACCTGAAGCCCGAATGGGCTACGGGTCAATAGCCCACGAGGCCGAGTCTTTGAGGCCAAGTGGGCTATTGATCCGTGGCCCATGAGGGCGAGAGGTCTAATTGTTTTAGTATCCAACAACTTATAGGTCAAACTTTGTCATATTTTTAAAAAAAAATAACATTTCAATCGTTGTATTTTGACAAAATGACTGAAAATACCGAGCGCGCGCTCAATGATGTGTGACGGCAAAATGTATTCAAAACACATCGAAATTCTCCACTGTTTTTGCTATTTTCTCCCTCAATATTTTAATTTTAACGGCTGAAAATAGCATGCTTTTAGTATTAAAACTACTATACATTTTAGAACGACGGAGGAATTAAGAAAAGTTCTAAGCTGAAAGTTTAAAAATCTGGCTTTCTCAATCGACCAAACTGAAGAATCGCCTGATGGCGTCAGTAGCGCGCGCTCTTCAAGTCAAAATTCATTCACAAAACATCAAAATTATGTGCTTTTTTGTCATTTTCTTGCTCGTATTTGTAATTTACGATTCAAAGAAAAGCATTATATTCAGTACTAAGCCGTTTTTGAAGAAATAGAAGAATCAAGAAACTTGTTCAATATTTTACAAAACCGGCGCTTTCCCCAACCATGGGCTATCACCCAATAGCCCATGGTTGAGTAGCCAATGAGAGCGCGCGATTTGTGATAGACCATAAGTTGTTGGATACTAATAATATATAGCCACCAGATTGATGTTTATCATGACTTTTGGAAGTCAAAATCTGCAATAATTAGCATTATGTGCCATTAGAAAATTTTTAGAAAGCTGTTTATAGAAAACAAACAGAATAAAGTAGAATTTATATTTATAGTTTATATATAATATAGTTTTAATGTATAGTAGTATTTAATAATGTTCATAAAAAATCGTTTTGCTTCTACAGTGGCTGGTTATTTTTATTTTTGAAATACAAATATATATCACCTGTGTTTATGTAATATATACAATATGAGCGGCCGATCTGTATCCGATATACAACGGCGAGTCGAAGACGAGCCGTTGTATATCGGATACAGATCGGACGCGAATATTGTATAGAACTTATGAAAGTCCAACGTTAGTTCTTTCATATTTTACTAAAATTGTCAAGATAAATGTAAATCTGGCCGAGTAAATTCAAGTTGAAACTTATGCAAATCAGGACGAAATCTGTATGAGATTTACAACCTCCGTCACGGACGTGAATTCTTTTGTTAATTGCTCATTAATTATTCATGAATTTTATAATTATACTTAATAACTCTTCTCAGCTGGCTTGATAAATTTTAGTGGATAGTTTCCTTAATTCATTGAGGATTACAGTGAGGAAACTCGAACCATGAACACTTTGAGTTCTTTTGTTACTTTTGTTAACCCACTTCCTGTGAGTGAATAGATTAGAAATAAGATTTATTATGAACTCATCTAGTGTATTTGAGCTCAATGCTTCATTTTTAGAGGTTTTGAAGCATTAGAAGGTTCAGAAAATATGATTAACATGAAAAAAGTCAGTGTTCATGGTTCGAGTATCAGTCACTGTAATAATTATTCCTAGATAGAAATAATCATAGTGATTTAAATAAGATAATAAAACTTAGAGAGACTTTCCTTCACCTTGTAAGAAAAATGACTTTATTTTGTCCCTAAAAATAAAGCCAACAATGAAAACATTGGCATTTAATACTACAAATGTCAGACACTTCTTTACATGCATGTTTGCCATGCGGAAGTACAATTGAGTTAAAAGGAGTTTTTTGTTGTTAAGGAACAAATGAAAACAATTTGTTAAGAGTCTTTTAAAACAACTAATTACTATTAGTTTTATTATAATTGCCTATTCTTTCAAGGATGAAGAAAAATCTCTCTGGTAAAACTTTGCTTTTAATGTATTAGTATGCTGAATAAAATGGGGATAAAATGTACACATGTTTTTCTCTTATTTTTAGAATAAAAATTAATTTTTATCACACAGCCTTATCAACTCCCTATTCAACAGCAATATCATTTTTACAGCTCGCAATCGAGTTCAAACAAGATATTCATAACATAAAATTGCTACAGCTGTGGAATGGAGTTCAAACACAGCATATCCATGAAATGAAATGTTACTGTGGAATGGAGTGCAAACATATCCATAAAATAAAATTACAACATATAAAACAAAATTCCTACTGTGGACTAGAGTGCACAAACATCATAAAATAAAATTGCAACATTGTATCCATAAAATAAAATTACTGGTGGAATAGAGTGCACAAACATAAAATAAAATTGCAACATTGTATCCATAAAATAAAATTACTGGTGGAATAGAGTGCAAACACATCATAAAATAAAATTGCTATGACAATATATCCATAAAATAAAATTGCTGTTGTGAAATTCAGTGCAAAGACAATAAAAGATCTCTATTCAAATAAAATCCCCTGTTGTTATGACGTCACATGTAAACAAATCGCTCACAAAGTTTAAATTGGTCTCCCTGTGGTTGATAGCTATGCGGGAGACTGGTAAACACGTTTTCCAAAATGGCTGACCACATGGCTACAAAAAAGAGGTAACAAATAATCACATTATTACGAATATATTCCTTGTTCAAAACTTGAAATTCCAACATCTTCCATTAAAATGTTTCCCAACAGACGGCTTGAAGACATGAATGCAGATGAATTCATGCAATATGGCATGGACAGCGATATAAGTTTGAGCGAAGAAGATGAAGATGAAGGCGAGAAGACATCAAGCAAAAAGTATGTCTGAACTTTAGTTCTTTGTAAACTTTGTAATATAAAATTACCCAACTTCAAATCCTGTATTCATTCTTATTTACATGTTGAGATATTAAGTTTTTTGAATACAATGATTTGCGCTTAAATTTTTAAGAAATGATGATATGTAGAGTATGCCAAATTAACACGTGAGTTGTGTGCTAAAAAATATTCAATTTAGGGATAGTGATCGTAATTCTGAGTTACACCAATTAGTAGTTACAGGACACTTGTGTGTGCCTAGAATATTGAGATGATAAAAAATTTATTTTTATTTAGATATATATTATATTTATTAATTTTTTTTTATTTTGTTATGATGGTGATATATATCATGCCCAGAAGTTCGTGTTGATGGTAATATTATACACTTATAGGATTCATCCAAATCTATTATGTCAGAATATTTAAGTGGAGAATTAAATCAGGGTTCGTGCTACTCCTTAAACTCCTTGAAAACTCCTTAAATTTGATTTATGTTTTTAAGGGCACTTGAAAAGCCCTTGAATTTTAGAAAATCAGCAAAAACTCCTTAAAAACTCCTTAATTCTAGATAAAGTAGGGTAGAAATTCTAGTATTGCAAATTAAAGTTAAGTAAAAATTCTAGTATTGTACATCATTTTCGTAAATTTTCGTATATCAAAGTTGTTGCAAAAAGTGCTTGAAAATTACCTTTTGGTCCTTGAAAACTCCTTAGATTTTGTTTACTGACATCAGCACGAACCCTGTTAAATATTGGACGAGACTGCTGGCCGAGCCTAATATTGAAATTGAGACTTAAGAGCCGTTCCACGTAAGCTTCGAGTAATTTCAGAAATGGTCCGATACAACCCCACCTGAAACTTTGCATGGTGAAAGGTAGTCATGAGCAAGTAATCATATGGGCATTATTTAGTCGTTTCATTTTAAAGCGGTCACGTGACATTCGTTCAAAGTTTGACCTATTTTCGGCCTAATTTTGCCGTCTGAGTTTTCGAAAATTTGTAATGTTTGTAAATCTCGTACAGCGTTTTCTCTGCATATTTTGTAATCAAATGTACACGGTTTATAGAACATCATTACAGCTTTTGAACAGTATGTTTTATTTTGATATATCGTATTATTTTAATTTTTTATGGATATTTGAAGTAAGAGCATTTTCGGGTGGTCGTGAAAACCGTAATTTTGGTACTTTTCATAATTATTTTTTTCATACAAGAGTTCTGATTTCCTAATAACTATTTATACTGAAATGAAGAGGAATAGTTGTACTTCAACTCCAATGAAAAACATTTCTGGGCACTTTGCGTTTTGGCTACAAAATATCATCGTAAAATGCAAGAAATATCAAAATTAACAATATCGATGGACATTATATACATCCACATTACATTGGTTTTAAATCATAAAACATACATTAACTGGTTCAAAAGTAATATTAAAATGTAATAAAACGCAAATGCATCGATGAAAAGATCATTTTTCCAGAAAATTTGAATGTAAACACTATTTTATCATATATGCAAATTTGCATTTCACAGCGAGGTCACTCGCTTTCTCACCTCCACTCCCACGGGATATGGAAGATTGTCGAAAAGCTTCGATTTTGCCAATATAATCGCCAAGAAAAATAGCATTTGATTACAATTCAATTTCAATTTAATAGACATGGAAAACTAGCCTTTTAAATCTTAAATATTAAGGGACAATTACTCATGTAAGCAGTGACCATTACTTTTCTATGTGTTGTAGATTTCATTAGTCTTACATCGTGAGCCTTACCCGATTATTTGCTGTAAATCACTGGTGTATTTTTGTAATCACATATCCACGATTATTTTTAATTGAAGTTTTATAAGTAATTAAAATGTTTGCTTGTGATTGTGCATGGTCTATACGAACATTTCTAATAAAAGCTTCAGGATTTGCATAAATACCGATCTGATTTGATGTAAATGACACTTGCCGCTAATGTGTAATATAAGAAGTCGATCTGTTTACTCAAAGGTGCAACTTTTGAAAAAAAAATCGTACAATTAAAAATGTATTTGTAAATGTTTATCAGTATTTTACCTGACGCTCATCGGAGAAGGCAGAGACAACGTAGTTCGGTTAATGTTAGATATTCTTTACATCCTTCGATGTGCTTAATCTGATGTTTATGTCGGCATGGAATTGTCAATCTTTGAAATTGAACCAAATCATAGAATGCGTCCACTGGTCGTGCATTTTATGTCCAGTTAAAAAGATAAATAAGTACAAAATTGCGGTAAATGTGAAGATGTGCACGACCTGCAGTTTTAGTAAAATAGGGGATATCCTGACTGCGGCCCGTGTTTCACACCTGAGCATGATCAGATACTTGTGGACAAAATTGTTACTCTTTTATCTTGCACACAAAAAATCCAGTGTCATATGAAGCAGTTGCAACTGTGTCGTTCTGAAGTAAAAACAGAGGTTGAATTGATTTTGTATAGAGCAGGTAAATTATATATTGTATATACACCTACTTGCAAGAAAGTTGACATACGAAAAAGAACATTTGTATTTAGTGTGTTAAGAATAAATTATAAGTACAAAAGAAAGAGTTCAGCTTCAGTGATCATCTTTTGTACTTTTAATTTATTCCTAACACACTAAATACAAATGTTCTTTTTTCGTATGACAACGTTCTTGCAAGTAGGTGTATATATCTAGGTAAATCTCTCAGAGGCAAATAACCAATCAGCGCGAAGTGGACATGCACAACTTGTTAGCGTAACCCCGAGGGGAGGGGGGGGGGGGGAGCCTAACCGGTATAGGGAGCTTTCTATACTAATTTTGTAATCTATCGAAAACCGCATAAAATGTGGAAAAACTGTATAACAACTTTACACCTAAAAGAAATGAGGCTGATTTATAAGTTTTAAAAGTTTAAAACATAGGGGGGTGGGGGAGCCTAATCGGGACTAACTGGGATAGGGGGCTTTCTATACTAATTTTGTAATCTATCGAAAACCACTTAAATGTGGAAAAACTGTATAACAACTTTACACCTAAAAGAAATGAAAGCAGTAAAAGTTTAAAACATCATAATCTTAAAACTTGAGGCTCAAAAGTGGAATTTATGCAAATCCTGATGTTTTTATTAGAAATGTTCGTAGACCATGCACAATCACAAGCAAACATTTTAATTACTTATAAATTTTCAATTAAAAATAATTGTGGATATGTGATTATAAATATACACCAGTGATTTACAGCAAATAATCAGGTAAGACTCACGATGTAAGACTGATGAAATCTACAACACATAGAAAAGTAATGGTCACTGCTTACATGAGTAATTGTCCCTTAATATTCAAGATTTAAAAGGCTAGTTTTCCATGTCTATTAAATTGAAATTGAATTGTAATCAAATGCTATTTTTCTTGGCGATTATATTGGCAAAATCGAAGCTTTTCGACAATCTTCCATATCCCGTGGGAGTGGAGGTGAGAAAGCGAGTGACCTCGCTGTGAAATGCAAATTTGCATATATGATAAAATAGTGTTTACATTCAAATTTTCTGGAAAAATGATCTTTTCATCGATGCATTTGCGTTTTATTACATTTTAATATTACTTTTGAACCAGTTAATGTATGTTTTATGATTTAAAACCAATGTAATGTGGATGTATATAATGTCCATCGATATTGTTAATTTTGATATTTCTTGCATTTTACGATGATATTTTGTAGCCAAAACGCAAAGTGCCCAGAAATGTTTTTCATTGGAGTTGAAGTACAACTATTCCTCTTCATTTCAGTATAAATAGTTATTAGGAAATCAGAACTCTTGTATGAAAAAAATAATTATGAAAAGTACCAAAATTACGGTTCTCACGACCACCCGAAAATGCTCTTACTTCAAATATCCATAAAAAATTAAAATAATACGATATATCAAAATAAAACATACTGTTCAAAAGCTGTAATGATGTTCTATAAACCGTGTAAATTTGATTACAAAATATGCAGAGAAAACGCTGTACGAGATTTACAAACATTACAAATTTTCGAAAATTCAGACGGCAAAATTAGGCCGAAAATAGGTCAAACTTTGAACGAATGTCACGTGACCGCTTTAAAATGAAACGACTAAATAATGCCCATATGATTACTTGCTCATGACTACCTTTCACCATGCAAAGTTTCAGGTGGGGTTGTATCGGACCATTTCTGAAATTACTCGAAGCTTACGTGGAACGGCTCTTAAATATGTGCCATAATGGGTGAGGATGATTACTATAGGCAGGGATTCTGGCATTATGCGGGGCTGCGGACCCGCATAATTGACTACTTTCCGCATAATCCCGCATAATTTGCCAAAAAAAAAAAAATTGATAAAAGCACCAAAAATGCACCAATGAAACAAATTAAATAGATAAAACAATAGATATATATTAGTTATCTCCCTTGCTTGCTTGAATAGTTTTTTGCCGTTTTGTTACAGTCGTACGAAGTACAAATTGTTCATTTTCACGGCTTACAAACCAGCCGTCGAAGCGACGCCATTTTGTTTTTATTTCTATAGTATTGGGCTTCCTGTATCTCGGCCCAGGCCCCATGCTGTTTGGCGGTTTTCCAAGATGGCGGTTTTCCAAGATGGCGGAACGTTTAATTAACGGAAATCGTTAGTTCTTTTGGTTATAGTGTTGTTATTAGTTTGAATTATTGATGAAAAACGAATGATATGACATTATGTGTAAAAAAGAACCGAAATAGGAGAGCTAAAGTAATTGAATTAGTTTTATATTAAGTTTTAAGCGATTACGTCATCCCGCATAATTTTCCGCATAATTTATCGTTTCTTCCGCATAATCTTCCGAAAAAATTCCGCATAATTTTGATTTTTCCTCCGCATAATGCCAGAATCCCTGTATAGGTATTTTGTTATACCAAACAAATAATGTTTTCAGAATATTTCGAGTAAACAATTGCAATGTTGCAGTCCAATAGGTTGCTGTCCAATATTGCAAATATTGGTTTGTCCTGTGACTGAAATATTGAGATGTGATTTAAGGATTGTTTATGAGGTATAATAACAAAGGATGATGATGACAGTATTTGCTGTTTCATTTTGAATTTTGAATTTATGTTGTAGTTCAGGTTCAATATGATTTTGAACTAGTTCAATTTATTTTGAACCAGTATCATATCTATTGTACTGGTACAAGTTATTTTGTACTAGTACAAATCATGCAGTACTAGGTTTTGTATTTTATAGGATAGGGTTAGGTTTAGGGTAAGGTTTAATTTATGCCATTATTGGGAATTTATGAATAAAACCAAAGTCTAGTGCGGAATTTTCAACTGAAGTCGCCGTGGTATAGTGGGGTAGTCTCTGGACTTAGGAGCAAGAGATCCTGTACAATAATTATTGTACTGGTTCAAAATAAATTGAACTGATTTACAGTGCTGCTAATTCAACCGGGGCCACCCCAAGTTTATTAGCCAATCACATTTGAGCTTAAGAACAAAAGAACCAGACATAGACCATCCGTCAAGTCAATTCGCGCCTATAATTTGATTGGCTGATAAGGAGAGAAAGAAGATATTTTTTTTTCTTAAGCTCAAACGTGATTGGCTTATAAACTTGAGGTGGCCCCGGTTGAATTAACAGCACTGTAATATCATATTGAACCTGAACCACAACATTTATCGAACTCGTCTTTCACAGTTTTTTTGTTGAGACATTTTTGCAGGGTATTTCAAAATGTTGAACATTGGAAATTATTTTTGCAGGACAAATTCAAAGACTTCTGCCCATAAGCAACAGCTTTCCACGCTTGAGCAAAAAGATCCAGAGTTCTACAAATTTCTCAAACAGAATGATCAAGAATTACTTCAGTTTAATGATTCTGACACTGATGAAGATGTAGAAGAGAATAGCGAGGGAGAGGATGATAATGAGGATGACAAAGATGATGTCAAAGATGAAGAAACTACAGGAATGGTAGAAGAGGAGGCGGAGGAGGAAGAGGAAGATAAACAGAAAGGCAAACTGGTTACCATGGAAATGATAAAAGAATGGAGAAAACAACTTGAGGTATTTCTTCATCACAATTCTGCTATTTTTGTACAAATTGAAAAATAAATTCTGCTAACAGTCTACTTTTTCACTGTATCACTGGTATGGTGTTAAAGTAGACTCTGTTAGTAGGAAAATAAGTAATAGATACAATATGAGCAGCCGATCTGTATGCGATATACAACGGAGACTCTATCGTATACAGATATTGTATACAGATCGGACATGAATATTGTATAGTACCTGTATTTTATCTATTTTATTTCTTGTATTTTATTTATTTTATTTCTTGTATTTTATTTATTTTATTTCTTGTATTTTTTAATGTTTTTCTTTAGAAAATGTCTTTACCTGGTCTGCGTCAAGTAATCAAAGCTTTCAGATCAGCAGTTCATGGAGCGTTGGATGATGGAACAGATGACAAAGCACCAAAGCAATTGGCTTATAGAATAGAAGGAGATACAGGTAAGATAAACTAGCAGTGAACACCTAGAAAGGATTAATACAGCACTAGTCGAAAGCTACATTTTTCGTTGCCCCCCCCCCCCCCCCCCTAATACAGTACCACTATTGTTTGGTTAGGTTTAGGGCATTAGTCCTTTTCACAGTTCCACTCTGTAACCACAAACAATAGTTTCAAGTCGAGGTTTGAGTTGATGCACATAGCAAAACTATTATTTATCATGCACAGCAGCACGAACCTTGACTTGGAACTGTCATTCGTGGTCACTGAACGGACCTGTGAAAAGGACTATTGTTTGGAAAGACTCTATTGTTTTTTAAACCAATCCTAAATGATTTTTCAATTTGGTGCCGACTGTCCCCTAGAAAGGGGGATTCCACCGCTTAGAAGACTGAGTCAGGAGTAGTCACAAATAGCCAAAGAGTAAAGGAATGAGATTCCAGACAGTGTATTGTCATTGCAAATGCTATTCCCCTTATCAAAGTTGTTTACCTTACAGTGCGGACACTCCAACCAGGACCACTTAGACAAAACCGTCCAATCAAAAAACATTTAAACCAGACAGAGATTGAACTGATAACAGCATAAGCCAATCAAATTATAGTGTTCTCACGCTCATCACATTCTTGAACTGAAAGCTGCAATATGATTGGGGTTGATTATCAATTCATCTAAAGTGGTCCCGGTTGGAGTGTCCGCACTGTAAAGACCCATTGTCATACGTAATACCACTGACTGTGAATGAATTATTAAACTCAAATCAAAATAAACAACGCAAAGCATGGTGGTTAGTGACCATGGGTCTTTAATGGCAGCAAAATATTGTTTGTTTTTCAAAGATTAACCATTGTGTATTTTATAGTATTCAATGCCATTGTGCAGCTTTGCCTGAAACATGCCTATGTCATCTTACATCATCATATTGGTGGCTCAACAAATAAACATGGAAAAATGTATGTACATTGTGAAAGTATTTCAGACAATGATTATAATGATGATGATGTGGATGTTATGTTAATGATGGCAGTAATGATCATGATGAGAAGGAGGATAATTACTATAATGATGATGGCAGCAATAGTGATGATTACGAGGGCAAAGATGACAATGAAAATAACAATGAATATGATCATGATCATGGTGATCATGATAATAGAAATGAATATGTTTATGGTCATGGTGATCATGATAATAGAAATGAATATAGAAGTGATGGTAATGATGACAGTGTTGATGGTAATGATGATGGCAATTATAAATGACAGCAATGTTGATTGTGATAATTATAGTTTCCAAATACATGTTTTTAATTTTATTTTATATGATTGTTGTCTTCAGAACTCTTCCATCTTCTAACAAGAAATGGAATCAAGTGAAGACTCATCTAAAGTTTTACCTTAATGACTTGCTTCAGGTTTGTACTGGTAATACACTTTTCAAGGTTCGAATCGAACAATCTCAGCCTTGAAAGCATGTAAATATATATTCTTTACATTTGACTACAGCCCATGCAATTTTGAAGTGTTTCAATAAGCTTCTAAAACTCATGAATAATTAATGAAGAGAAAACAAAGACAAAATCACTAGCGTGAAGGAGTTTGAAATCTGATGAAACACTTGCATAAAATCAACTTCGCTTTGAATTTCTCCAATAATTTGAGAAGTAATATTCAACACTCGAAAGAGTGATTCATCAGGTTTTCAAACACCTCAAAATGGGCCCAAAACATCTTGGCTGCGCCTCGTTTTTTCAACCCATTTTTCGGTGTTTGAAAACCTGATGAAACACTCTTTCTCATGTTTGATATATTACTCAATTGTTTGATAATGTGTACATTCCTCAAAATACCACGAGCTGTAGTCAAATTGTAAAGAATATATTACACACTATTGAGGCTGAGGTTGTGGACGTGAACCATGAAAAGGGCTATTGAATAATCCACAGACATGTAACCATGGAAGTTGTGAAACCAGCTATACATGTAAAGTGGATGGCGACTGCATTTTCTCATCTATTTATTAATTAATTCATAATTATTATGATAATTAATTAGTGTTATGTTCAATACTCCATTCATTCATCCATTCTTTCATTAATTAATTAATTTATTCATTCATTCATCCATTCATCCATCCATTCATTCATTCATCATCAATTCATTCATCCATCCATTTATTCATTCATCATTCATTCATACATTTATTTGTTTGTTTATTCATTCCTTTATCCATTCATTCACTCCTTTATTCATCCATCCATCCATTTGTTTATCCATTTATTCATTCATCCATTCATCCATTCATTTATTCATTAACTGATTCTTTGTATATCTTTCTAGTTATTAAGGACATTGGCAGAGCCATCCATGCTATGTGTTCTTTTAAAACATGCCCAGCAATTGTCTCCTTACTTTGCTTGTTACCCTAAAATATCTAAGATATACATCAAGGTGATTAATTGATTTACTGTTGATATGATGATGATGTTAATGATTTATAAAATAATTGGGATAGTACGCGCGCGTTGATTGGTCAAACAACCGTGTTTCATGAGAGTATGAAACACACTCACGCCATTTTCTAGCGCACACTCATTCAACGGTCAATTTATCCATTGTTTTGATCTTTCGCCTGCGCTTATTGGTCAGTTTCAAGAAAAAGCATCGTAGGGAGAAATGACATGAATAAAAGGGCATTTTTTTCGTCTTTTCGCTCGATTGTTATTTTATAAAAGAAATGAAACACATCTTCTGTTTTTTCACTGGCTTATGAAAACCTTGATACGTTTCTTGAATTCTAGAGTCTCGTGTTTGGACTGATCTGCTCTCGAATTCTCCCAAACGCATCTCGGTTTTCATTGGCGCGTGAAAACACAGAAGACGTATTTCATTTCTTAAATGTAGAATAATGATGATGATTATGATGATGATGGTGGTGGTGGTGGTGATGCAGGTAGTGATGGTAGTGATGATGTTAATGATATGAAGAATAATGATGATGATTATGATGATGATGGTGGTGGTGGTGATGCAGGTAGTGATGGTAGTGATGATGTTAATCGATTTTGGTGATGATAATGGTAATGATGATGGTGATGGTACCAGGTGATTTTGCGCGCGCACTTCCAGTTAGTATAAGCCAATCAGAAGCATTTCTGTCACATCGCCAACATTTCCAAGATGGCGTCGTTCGAGAGAGTTGTTTCCTGTGTTAATCCTCGATAAATACATCCTTAACATAATTTACATTAAAAAATATATGTTACTTGAGCAATAAAAGTTCAATGCTACTCTATCAGGGATAAAAACGATTAAAAACAAAACGCAAATGCCAAAAAGTACAGGAAGTTTTTTATTTTTCTCCAGGCGCCATTTTGGAATTATTCGTTTTGACAAACAATCCTGTGCGCGCTTCGAAGCGAGATCACCTGGTAGTTATGATGATGATGTTAGTGATGATGATGGTGATGGTAATAATGATGGTGATGGTAATAATGATGATGATTTGATAGTAATGATGATGATTTGATAGTAATGATGGTGATAATGATAAAAATGAGTGTAATGATGATGATGATAATAGTAATGATGATGATGATAATAGTAATGATGATGATAGTGATAATGATAAAAATGAGTGATGATAATGATGATAATAGTAATGGTGATGATGATGATAAAAATGTAACAATGTAGTGTAATAATGATGATGATGGTAGTAGTAATGATGGCTATGATGATGATGGTTGTGATAATGTCGATGGTAATGGTCATTAATTACATTTCTGTCTTTAATTCAGAGGTTGATTCGTATGTGGGGAACAGGCAATGAACATGTTCGTGTCATGGCTTTCCTTGGCATCAGTAAGCTGCTTACTCTACTCCATTCATCATTGTTAGAATTTACCATCAAGGTAACCACCATTACGTTATTGATAATTTATTTATTTTATTGTCTCATTAAGGAATTGTTTAATATATTTATTTTTCTTCATTCATTCAATATGTTTTTAATTCATTTCTTCCATTTATTCATCCAATAATTGATTTATAACTTTTTATTTATTCATTCATTTCTTTTCATTCATTCATTCTTCCATTCCTTCATTTAAAAGAATTGAAAGAAATTAATAACAAAATTGGAATAAAGATTTATTTTTCCCTTCACTGATTCATTAGTTTTCTTTCATTCATTTTATCATTCACCCATTTATTTATTCCTATGTTATTTCATCCATCCCATCAATTCATCAATCCATCCTTCCATCCACTTTTTATTCATTTATTCAGTGCATAGTACATCATTTTAATGGGTTAGGGCTCCTATTGATAACAGATTACTTTGTATTCTGATTGGGTTTTACCCAGTTTAAATAAAGGTTTACTACTAACTACTACTATACACTGAATCCAAATATGGCATCCACTTTTAATAACTATTGTTCTTGACTGGCAAGCTTCTCATACATGTGAAAACGCCATTGTGTTTCAACGTAAACATGAGGCTAGTCAGTCAAGAACAATAGTTATTAAAATTAGATGCCATATTTCGATTTGGTGTATTACTAATGCCCATTTTTATCTTTCTTTTATCCAACAGCAACTGTACATGGCGTTTGTGAAAAACACAAAGTTTATGTCTCCAAAGACCAAGCCTTTAATTACATTCATGCAGAATTCATTGCTTGAAGTATTCAGAACAGATCCTCACATGGCCTATCAGCATGCATTTGTTTACATCAGACAGTTGGCTATTCACTTGAGAAACGCCATTGTCCATAAGAAAAAGGTTTGTAGATGTATTTGTTGTCAATTAATAATAATAATGGTGATGATCATGAATGTTACCTGAGTGCCACAAGGCACATAAGGCCTTTGATAATAATGATAAGAAAACTCATTGATGATTCAGCAGAAATCAAAAGAAATCATAGGCGGGAAGATCGTTGTATATTATAAAATCTTCCTTATTTGCATAAGTCTTGACTTGACAGATTTACTTTTATCTTGACAATTTTAATAAAATATGAAAGAACTAACATTGGACTTTCATAAGTTCTATACAATCTGTATGAGATATATGGCTCATCAATGGCTCATTTTCCTGCTGTTGTATAATCCATTCAAAAACTCAATATTAATCCATGAGAAATTGACAAAAGAAATCATAACTGTGACGAGTGTATTAAATCCTGATAAAACACTCCTGCTCGTTTATTAAACTATATTACAAATCAGCTGCTCATCTATTTATATATTATTGCATATAGCAATGTTAATTGTGGTGTTGAAGATGATGTTGAAGATTGGTGGTGGTAATGATGATGAATATGGTGAGGATGATAGTGATGACAACAATTTATCATATTTAATTAGTAATGTTAATTACCCCAGGATTCCTACCAATCAGTCTATAACTGGCAGTATATTCACTGTATTCATTTATGGTGCCGTGTTCTTGGTGAGGTGCCGTCACATGGTGTTCTGGATCCTCTTATATACCCTCTAGTGCAAGTTGCCCTGGGTGTTATCAAGTAAGTTTGATGGCCTTGTTGTTAGTGATGATGATAATGATGGCGGTGGTGATTGTAATGATGGTGATGATGATAATGATGGTGGTGGTGATTGTAATGATGGCGGTGATCATGATGTTGATGATGATGATGGTGATAGTGATGATAACATTGATGATGATAATGATTGTGATCATGACAATAATGAATGACAATTATGTTGGCAATAATAATGGTAGTGATGATGTTGATAATGATTATAATTTTGATGGTGATAACAAAGATGATGATAGTGATTTTGAAGATAATGAATAACAATTACGGTGGTGATTATGATAATAGTGGTGGTGATGATGATAATGATGATGAAAGTTAATTTTGATTTATTTCAGGTTACTGCCTACTGCTCGCTACTACCCCCTCAGGTTTCACTGTATTCGCTCACTAAACCTTTTGTCTAAAGCTACAGGAACATATATTCCTATCGCACCTTTCTTATTGCAGGTTATTATATATTATTTTATGTTATACATTTTATACATTTTATATATCCATCCATTTGTTTGTTCATTAATTTTATTTATTCCTTCATTTATTCAATCATTTATTTATTCATTCATTCAATCATTTATTCATTCATTTATTTATTCATTCCTTCATTTATTCCTTCATTTATTCAATCATTTATTCATTCGTTTATTTATTTATTCATTTATTCAATCATTTATTTATTCATTTATTCAATCATTTATTTATTCATTCATTCAATCATTTATTCATTCATTTATTTAGTCATTCCTTCATTTATTCCTTCATTTATTCAATCATTTATTCATTCATTTATTTATTTATTCATTTATTCAATCATTTATTTATTCATTCCTTCATTTATTCATTCATTCATTTGTTTATTTATTTATTCATTTATTCAATCATTTATTCATTCATTTATTTATTCATTCCTTCATTTATTCCTTCGTTTATTCAATCATTTATTCATTCATATATTCATTCATATATTCCTTCCTTCATTTATTCATTCATTCAACAATCATTTATTCATTCATTTATCAATTAATTCATTAGATCATTCATTCATCCATCCATCAATTATCCATGTCATTTTGTAGGACCCTACTGTAAAACATGTATGTGATGTAGGCATTTCCTGAATAAAGATTGATTATTATTATATTAATGAACACTATAATTCATGCATATATTGGTCAATTTATTCATTCTTTTTTTAAAAAGAAAACTTAAAAGTTTAAAACTTAAAAGTTTAAAACTTAAAAGTGCTTTTTACACATCTATATCATCAGTATAATCTATTATAATATTTTTTACCAGTGTTATTTAATAAATTATATTATAAGTTAATAATATTTTGGTATGATATGTGTTAGATTCTAGATTCAGAATTCAACAAGAAAATCAAGATGTCCACAGCAAAGCCACTGGACTTTTCTTGTGTGTTGAAAGTTTCTAAATCAGCATTACATACTAAACCGTTTGAGGTGAGTAAGAACTAAATAAATGAATGAAACAATTTTGATGTGTCTGGCAGGTAAACAAATTATAGAATAAATTATATATAATTATAATATATAATTACAAAGTAGTTGGCAGTCAAAGGCTGATGTGGACATGCTATTGTTATAAATATATAAAGGATATTACATGGGCGCGGAGTGCAGCGAAAAAGTGAGAGATTTTCAACACAAGAAGACAAAATTAGTATCTCCAAGCGCCCATGTAATGTTCTGTTTATTATATAATTATCAATGAAAATAAAGAAATCCTTTGTTGACACAAGAAGTTTCCATAAAGCTGTGTAACCATAGTGAGGATATTTTCATTTATGTTGAAGATATCAAATTATTGAAACAGAGAAATATAGATATTTCATTGAAAATTATATAATAAATTAAAATACTTCATAATGTTTTTTTATTATATGGATAATAGTGTCTTACTGGAAACTTAAACACTCGTATTTTCCATATTTTCACTAGTACAGAAATGTCCTGTATGTATGCACACACCCTTTTTTTCTGTTTTTTTGTCCATATAATAAAAAGAACATTACACGTTTGCTTGAAGATATAAATTTTATTTTCTCGTGTTGAAAACAACATTTAACTCCCTCGCTCGTGAAATATTGATTTCCCCTCTCGAAAGTCAAATTCATATCTTTGCGCCACCGTGTAATATCCTCTATATATTCTTATTTTCAATTCTAGGATGCAGTAATTGATAATGTGTTTGAGTTGTCTCTGGAGTACTTCTCTGTCCATGCCCACTCTGTTGCATTTCCAGAAATAGTCTTGCCATCCGTTGTTAGGGTAAGTGGTTGTCATGGGTTGTTGAGTGGTTTTAAAGTCTCTTGCCTCTAATCACTGTAGTCTAGTCCTGACTCATAAAAAATAAATGTGAATTAAAGTTTGTTAGATGGGTTCCTTATCTTGAATGTAAGTCATTTATGGCGATATAGCCTTTTCAGTTGCTGCACTTAGGCTATGGAACAATCTTCCACTAGACATATCCTATTTATTAGTCGGGCTAGAGGGCCTGACTCTAAGTTTACCTTTTAGTCAATCTATGTATGTATGTGTCTATCTTTTATGTTGCGTATAGTCCCCCATGATGCTTTGGGAACGAACACAAGAAGCCCAAAGTAGAATTGTTTAGCCTCCTGTGTTGATTTTATGACTAGCCCGACTTCACGCTCATAGAGCGTCTAGTTTTTATTTTATTTAACAATTCGCCAAGGCGGGTAAAATTACAATAGAACATTACATAAAATTACATAAAGAATAGCCTGTCAATTACTGTTTTTAAAACTAAAGACTTACCTTTTTAGAACTGTATATAACTGTTTTATAATTTTTATATGTACATAGTTTTGACATTGTAATTTATTTAGAAATTAGTTTTATCCTTTGTAAAGCCATATAGAGCTTTGTGTATACCGCTATATAAATCAATAAATCATCATCATTATCATCATCATCATCATCATCATCATCATCATCATCATCATCATCATCATCATCATCATCATCATCATCATCATCATCATCATCATCATCATCATCATCATCATCATAATAATGCTATGAGGGTTTTTCTCGGGAATTCTTGTAAGTTAAGTTTGATATGTTGTTCTCCTTTGTCACAGTATTTTTACAACTGTAGTTTTCCTCCCTCTGCAAAATCTAACATGAGAGTCAAGTGTTGAGTGATGTAAATATTGGATGTAAGTGTAGTGGAAGTGTGTGTATAAAAGAACCCTAATGGAATGGGATTGTAGTATTTATTGAGTGAAGTAGTAGTGCGTGGGGGGAATACAGAAGAACACTGATAAGGAATGATGGCTTTAAAATACATGTATTTTTGACAAGTATTAAGTTCATGTAAAGGTTTTTTGTTATTGTTTAAGATTATTTTACAATTATACTTATTAATTAAATGGCTTATTGTAAAGTTGTTTTGTTATTTTAGCTAAGAAAATTCATCAAATCGACTCCAATCCCAAAATACAGGAAACAAATTAAACAGCTCTTAGACAAGGTAATCACTTTGCTATTAGTAATTGTTTTGTATTTGGTAGTTAGGTTTCTTTTTCCTTCATCCCTTTCATTTTTTTCTCCTTCCTTTATGCCTCACTTCATTTCTTGCTTCCTTTTTTTGCCTGCTTCCTTATTTCCACCTTTTCTATTCCTTCCTTCCTTCCTTCCTTCCTTCCTTCCTTCCTTCCTTCCTTCCTTCCTTCCTTCCTTCCTTCCTTCCTTCCTTCCTTCCTAACTCGCTTTGTTTGCTTCCTCGTTAATGTTCATTTTCCAATCAGTTTATACGTTATACTAATGTGGTTTTACATATTTCTTAGATAGAAGAGACATCTAAAGAAGTAACAGAAAGACGGTCAACAGTCTCTTTCAGTCCTAAAGACATCAAGCAAGTGGTACGACACATTGCCATTTACGCCTTGCTTGCTGGCCTCCTACTCCCTTCCTTTACCATTATTCTCTCGTTCTTTCTTTCTTGCATTCCTTCTTGTTTTCCTTTCTTACATCTTCCATTTGTTGTCTTTTCCTTCCTATCCTCAATGTTTTGTTTTTCCTTCCCTCCTTCCTTCCCCTTTTTCGTTTTTAATAACTTCCTTATCGGTTTTCTTTCTTCCATTTTTTTCTTTCTTTCGTTGTCTCCTATATTCTTTCCTTTTTTCTTTCCTTTTATTCCTTTGTTTCTTATTATTCTTATTCCTTTGTTTTTTATTCCTTTTTTTCTTTATTCTTCTCATTCTTTTGTTCCTTTCTTTCCTTCCCTTCTCATAACTTTGCTAGTTTCCTTTCCTTTTTTATTTTCTTTCTTTCCCTTCTCATAACTTTGCTAGTTTCCTTCTCTTTTCAATTCCTTCCTTTACCTTCTGTACCTTTCTTTTATCACTTCTTCCTTCGTTTTGCCTCCACTCTCTCTCTCTCCCTCCTGCCTTCTTTCCTTCCTTCCGTTCTTCACATTTCCCCAGTCTAGTTTCCTTTATGTAGGATATTTTGGAGTGTCATAATTACAAATTTAAATCCAATTTCTCAGGAGTCATGGACAGCTCAGTACAAACAACAACCCAACTCAATTGTTAAGTTTAATGCAACGTGGAAATTAATGAAGCCAACGCTACAACCCACTCAGGTAACTAAATCATTTTAGCTCGTCTGTGTGTGTGTGGTTTTTCGTTTGTTGCTGGGCTCTTTTTCTTTCCTTGTCCATTTCGGCTTGCTTTTGTATTTTTGTTCCTTTTGTTTGTGTGCTTTCACTTGCTGTTTTTATTTGTTCTTTCTTCTTTTTATGCCTATTTGTCTTTGTGTTTCCTTTTTTGTTGATTCGCTTGTTTAATTGCTCGTTTGTTTGTTATTTTGCTAGTTGTTTTGCTTGCTCATTCGTTTATTCGCTTGCTCGTTTGTATCTTGCACTTAAGTTGTTGTTGTTGAACTTTTCGCTGATCTTTTTTTGTTGATTTGCCATTTCGTTTAATTGTTTGCTTGCTCGTTTGTTTCTTGTACTTTAGTTGTTGTATTTCGCTTTTTTCGTTTGTTTGTTTTTTTTCGTTTGTTTGTTTGTTTGTTGTACTAGTTGGCTGTTTAGTCATTCGTCAATCCTTCCCTTCCGCCAGCCAACCAGCCAGCCGATTCATTCATCCAACTAACCTTCCAGCAATTGATTCTTTTATTCAATTTTCTAAACTAGGAAGAGGAAATAGATTTTCCCGAATCAGACAGCGAAGACGAACAGCCAAAGAAAAAGCGACAAAAGAAAATCAATAAAGACGCTAAATCAACTGCAAAGACAAACTTCAAACACCAAAACGGCAAATCATTTGAAGGACCTGACCAAGAAGACATAGTTGAAGATTTTCAGTTTTCTTCGGACGAGGAAAACTAACAATTTCTCGCATTCAAAAAGTTTACTTTTCAAATTGCATTTTATCGACAAATCATGTAGAACTAAATTTAAAAATAATTTTATTATTTTTATCTATTAAAGTTTAAAAGGATGAAAATGTCTAAAAGATAGTTTAAAAGTACTTGGAAACAGAAAAATTAAAAACAATTGGAAAATAATTATTGACAAAAAAAATGAATTGGAAAATTATCGAGAAACCTTTAAAGTGTAAAGCGCGGCCGCGCAAAAGCGCGCGAAAATAGCTATCATTTCTGATTGGTTTAGAGGAAAGCCATTCTGATGCCAAACTCAAAATCCACTAAAATGTTAAAACAAAAAAGTTAATAAAAGCAAGCTGTTTTTCGATATTTCTTTACAAGAAAAATATATTTCCTTTTACATCGTTATTTTTTATTGAATCGGTTGATTGAGTAATTTTTTAAAAATTGTTTTCATTAAGAAAAAATATATATTTTTGGATTAGATATTGTTTGAGCAAAAAATTAACTATTATTAACCATCCTTAAAAGTATCAGCAGATTTAGCCTTTCTATGCATAAATTAATAAATCTTGTGTTAAAATATTAAAACAAGATACAGAAATTACGGAAGACGAAAAAAAAAATTTGTAATTTTGAGAACGCCTTTGATATTATAAGTTCACAGTTTTTGCCGATTCAAATTTGTACTATAGGCAGATAATCGACTAAAGATCTAGATTACTCCCACTTAAAAGTCACAAATATCACAAATAACCTTCATACTTTATAATGAAATATCTCAACAATAAGATAGAGTTTAAGTACATTAAAAATAAACTGTATAATTAATTTAAAACTTTGAGCCATTTTTTTGGGAGGTTTTGAAATGTTTTTAACAAAATTGATCTAAGATTGAATCTTTGTCCCATTTCGATGTAAATGAACTGATTTTTTTTAAAGTCTGCTTCTTGCCTGACAATAGTAGTGGTAAAGTGTTAAAATGAGCCAGCATTTTTGAGAGAGATGCGAAGTTTCTATGTGAACAAATGGCTGACATTATAAATATTTACAAGTGAACACATGCGTCATATCCAAGAGCGTGGTAAAACTTAAGGTCATTTTGACAAGCAGTCCACACAGCAAAAGTTACTTTTGCTTTACGAAGCGGGACTACTGATGACCAAATTTAAAACCCTTTTTGTGTTACAACTTGCCTTTTTGGCATTTGTGGCTCAGGTAGCCGGTGAAGGTTAGTGTAAATCTCAACGACTGTCCGCTATGTCTGTGAGGTTTTCTAATTTGCTTACATTGTAATTTAAACTTAACCGAAATAGGTTTTCGCTTTTTTTCCTAAAAGATTTGGTGAAATATTCGTGTTCAAGAAGCAAACATTGATACTTCACAGGTTTATTTATAGGTTTTTGTTAAAAAGGTGAAAATTTTGAACGTCAACAACGCTTGGTGTATTCTGGTCAAACACGACGATTTTTTTTTGTATTTTTAAAAGGAAACTTTACATCAAATCACAGTTTGAGCTAAACGTATATAATAAACGCCTAAGTTTCTTTAAAAATGCATTTGTTTCTTTGTTAACAAACTCAAATGATCTCAATTTTCGCTCCTTTGTTGTTTGTACTTTAATTCACACGAATAACTAAATATTTGCCGTTATGTATAACAGCTAGATTTATCTTAAGCTGAAAGTTTCATTTAATACTTACTATTTATATCCCAGTTATTTAGTTGTCTAAGTTTCCTTAAAAGTACAATGTTTTCTTGGTTTAAGAACTCCACTGATCTTAATCTTCGCTTCTTTAATGTTTGACTGTTCACGGTTCAGATGTATAACTTAATATTTGCCGTTTATATAACAGATTTATCTTAGCTGAAAGTTAATTTTTTTATACTTACTTTAACCCATGTTATTTAAAAATCTCCAATGTATATATGTAATATTTTATCAGAATTGAGCAGATTATTAGTATTATTATACGTAACTATTTTTATATTGATTAAGGTTGACGTTTGAATTTTCCATTTTATGCTCCAAAACAAACCCCTTAAAAAATCTCATTATACAGCTTTTAAAATAAACTATCTTATTAATAAAGAATAACATTTTAATTATCTAGGTATGAAAATGTTAATATCCATTAATCCATTAATCCCTTACTCCAGTTTTCAAATGTTTTTAATTATTTTTTTAATATTTTTGATTTAACTCTTTTGAAAGTGTTAACGCCTTAAGATTACGTAGTACGGTATCTTTGAAGTATGTAATAAAAAAACGTACGATCAGAAATCTGAGCCTACTGATATTGCTTTTTAACTTCAAGTAAAAACTACTTTAAGTTTCTGATTTTAATTATGTTTTACTTACTTGAAACAGCGTTTAAAAAGCAATGTTCATAGTTTAATGTTGTTGCGATTTTCGATATTGATTCTGCTCTTAATTGTTTTTGAATTTCGTTTTTTTTTTTACAACCGATTGATGAGCTTCATGCGTAGAAATCTGGTTGCATCTTTGAAAGTTTGTTTTTGATGATAAGTAAAATACTCGTCAAAGAAATAAAAACGAGAAATGATAAAATAAAGAAATAATTAGGGAAGTAAAAAATGAAGGATGGAAGAAATGTGGAAATGAAAGGGATAAAAAGCAAACAAAATGTATAAAAAAGACAACCTACAATCACAAATATTACAAAAGACTTGGCATTGACTTGACATAACTGTATTAAAATTACTTTCATTCTTTCGGTCCTTATTTCCTCGTTAATTCTCTATGTTTATTTTAATTGTTTCGTATTTAAACTAAAGTAAAAGACAACACGTACAACAATTATATAACAATATTAATTCAGTTAAGTCCAAGTGAAGCCGCCTAACATATTACTAGAAAAAGTAAGGGTGCGGTCATTAATTACTGACGGGGGGGGGGAGCGGTAAAATTTCTAAAACATCATGCAGAATTCTTGCACCTCCCCATACTAAAGCCCAAAAAAAACTTAGCCACTCCCTAAATTTACCATCCCTTATGGACCCTCCCAGTGAGTGTCAGCCCAAAAATGTTTGGCCCTCCCCTAAACTTACCCCCCCCCCCCCCCCCCATAGTAATTAATGACCGCTCCCCATTTCCCAGTTTATATTTGGACCAAATCCCAGTCAAAAACCACATAATCCCATCATTTTTCAATCCCATTACCATTTTCTATTGTTCTTTTATCTGTAAATCCCAGTGCCAGTGCAGCCAATTTATCCCATTTTCCCAGTTAAAAGTAAGCCAAATCCCAGCTCCCATTTTACCCCTTCAGGACCCTCTTATAAACTATAGGCACTTGTTTTCAAGTGTCCAGTTTTTGTATTCCCTTTCTATGATTTGGAGCCTCAGTTTTGGCACTATAGTTGTTTTTAATAATCATATTTTTCCCCCTTCGTGTTTTGCTTCAGTTTACGTGACTCCCGTCGTTTGAAATTAAAGTCATTAAAAAACACAACAAAAATAGAAAACAAATTATTACAAGTGGCGCTCCCAGACACTTTCGTGTTCAAGTACCGTTGTTTTAATTAGCGCTCTTGAAAGTTCTCGAAATAATTATCTAAAAAACAACCATTTTTTCAATTATAAAACCTAATTTCAAAAGCAAAAAAAGTAGTTTTTTAAAATTTAAAATACAAGAAGTGGAAGAATAGACGTAAAACAAGAAAATAGAAAACAAGAGCAGTATAGTAACATTTCTATTTTGATTTTAATTTGGGTTTGTTGTAGCTTGTTGTTGAGAAAACGTGTGTGGTCCTTTGAAGTTTAGCGTATAATTGACGACTTTTTCTTTTAACAAATGATCTCCTTGGACAACCTTTTTGATTTAAATATATGTATGCATAATTCCTTTTTCGCTTTGGAATGACATATATCTTTAGACAACCTTTTTCAAATAGATGTATGTCCATAATTCATTTTTCGCCTTGGAATAATATATATCTTTCGACAACCTTTTTGAAATTGGTGTATGCCTATTATTCCTTTTTTGCCTTGGATTACTTGGCATATCTCTTTATAAAACCTTTTTGAAATAGATGTATGTTCATAATTCCTTTTGCGCCTTGGAATGGCATATCTCTTTATAAAACCTTTTTGAAATAGATGTATGTTCATAATTCCTTTTGCGCCTTGGAATGGCATATCTCTTTATAAAACCTTTTTGAAATTGGTGTATGCCTATTATTCCTTTTTCGCCTTGGATTAATTGGCATATCTCTTTAGACAAACTTTTTGAAATAGATGTATGCCGCATAATTCCTTTTTCGCCTTGGAATGACATATCTCTTTAGACAACCTTTCGAAATAGATGTATGTCTATAATTCCTAGCTATTTTTGCTTTCTTGAAATGATTAATGGATCACCTTATTTGGACAACCTTAAAAATAGGAGTATGCCTGTAGTTAAATTCCCATTTTGGGATTGACGTATTGCATATTGCTATCTTACACTTACAGCGCGACGCGCAAATGTATAACCACATTTAATGTATTCGCATACTTCTATGCACGGGAGTTTGTACTTTAAACAGACACATTTGATGTGAAGTTGTCTGATTTTACCAAATAAGGCGTGTAAAAACTCGTTTCGCAGCATAAAGTCCGTGCATAGAAGTATGCGAATATATTAAAAGAGGTCATACTTTTGCGCGTCGCGCTGTAAAGATATTACAATGTAACTATGGTCTAAAAAATGTGATTAATGATCTAGCTAAGAGGATTACTAGAGCAGGCAATTAGTTCGTATGTAATTAGATATTAATCCAAAAATATAACTCTCTGAAAAACTGATCAATTAATCGGAAATTAATCCATAACATGCTAGAAATCATACAAACAAACAACCATGAGCAAATTTAAAACGCAAATAGTCTCAAAAGAGACCTTTTTTCTTTGACCAGTCAATCTACGGATTTTTTGGGGTCCAGTCCAAGCAAATTGCAATATAATTTTTCTCACTGTAATTATGTTAGGATGATTGTCCTAAACAACATACTAAAAATACCGCCCCACATACTAAAGAAACAGAAAACGCGTAGTGCTGTGTGCAGTTATAAAGCACGCGGGGTTGTCAGAACACGAGAGAAGTGTAAAGAGAAGCACAACGCGAAGCAGGCACTTCTTGAGTATTCTGACAATTAATCCCCAAGTGCTTTATATACACCTATTTCAATAATCGTTGTCGCAATCAAAGCTGCAGTCTACACTGTGAAGCTTGCAAAGGATGTCGGTATGTCTACTCTTGTTATCGATTTATTCATAGGATATTTTGGTTGTACGTGTTTGTGTTATATGACCATAACAAGTTGTTGCAGTAGTAGATGATGAAACAAATATTTCTTTAAAGGATGTCAGTATTTCTTCTCTTGTTATCGATTTATTCATAGCATATTTTGGTTGTACGTGTTTATGTTATATGAACATAAAAAAAATTGTTGTAGGGGAAGGTTATGAAACAAATATTTCTTAAAAAGCGCGCAATAAATCACACATACGTTTCATAAAACCGACATCCTTTGCAGGCTTCAGAGTGTGGACTGTACGTAGCTTCGGCTGCGATAACGATTTTTGAAATAGGTGTAACCACATACAACACAGAGAGCAAACTAACCATCTCTTTTATAAAATACAAAATGATCAACATGCAAACACGGTGCTTTTATCAAACACGCGCCTCAACCAATCGGAATGCGTGGTTTCTAATAGTTTATTTTATGATATTTCGTAGAATACAAATCCTTAACCAATCAGAATGCGTGGTTTCTAATAGTCATTTTATGATATTTCGTAGAATGTGATGATGTGTTGACTCCAGACAGTCAACTATGCAAGCGATGGAAAGCCAGGGGTGGATGCACGAAGAGATCTGTACGAGACTTCTGTCAGAGATCTTGTAGCATGTGCAATGACGAAGGTAACACATTTTACTTCTCTTTGTTGTGCTTTCTAGAATAATAATAATAATAAAAGTTAAAAATGGATTATATCCCAAAATACTGAGATAGTTAAAACATTCTACCAATACGATACAATAACAACACAAGAAAAATGACAATGGAATGATTGATTTAAGGACCAAAGCTAAAGACTGCCTCCCCCTTTAAAAAAAATACAGCTTAGCCTAGGAATAATTTATTCTCGCAAAGTTGTAAATAGAAAAACAAGTAGCTTCAATAAAGAGTCAATAATAATAATAATAATAATAATGATGATGATGATGATGATGATGATGATGATGATGATGATGATGATGATGATGATGATGATGATGATGATGATGATGATGATGATGATGATGATGATGATGATGATGATGATGATGAACATGATGATGATGATGATGATAATAATAATGTGACGCAAATTACAATGTAATACATTTTGAAATCGAAAACTGATAGATGTGTATTATAGCAAAAATTGAAATAGTGTCTGCAATAGTGTTTTGGTTATTGCCCAGTAATATCATAAAACACGCTGCGGGAACTGGCAGATTATTCATTAATTCATCCATCTATACATTTTCCACTCACTCATTCATTCATCTATCTATCAATCCATTCAATTCTTTCATCCATTATTCATCCATCCATCCATTCATTCATTCATTCATTCATACCCGCCAATGGATGAATGTGGGGACCTAGACTTTTCACCTGCAAACTGGGGACTCATATTAATTACGATAATTCTTCATTGATTTTGGAGTATTATGTTATTATTTACCTGAGCTTTGAAAATAATACATTTTTTTTTAATTTTTTTGCTTTTTTCTTGAATTTCATTTTTTGCTCATGGTTAAGTGGGGACCTCAAAATATCAATCAGTGATTGGAAACTACTAAGTAACGTGGGGACCCAAGTTTCTTTAGGTAGATGTGTTCACTTAAACAAAATTAA
The DNA here is from genome assembly GCA_949775045.1 of Metridium senile. NCBI lineage: Eukaryota > Metazoa > Cnidaria > Anthozoa > Actiniaria > Metridiidae > Metridium > Metridium senile. Next base: position 4,111,790 of record OX459103.1, on the reverse strand, counting down.
GTGGTACATATAACGCGATTTGCACGGATTTATATGAAGGCATCATAGTGTACTGTATATTACTTTTTGTTGATTTTGTATCGGCTGCCAACATATAATATTGCACAATTTTGTAAAATAATACATATAAACTTCAGTTAAAAGTGCTGTTAAGGGATTATTGTTTTTTGTACATTTGACGTCTCATAAACATTTAAAGGAGACCCCTTCTCTGCATTAATATTCGAAAATGATAAAAAAAAATCATTTCTAATGCACACATGAAAGTGGGGACCTCCATTTCTAATGCACACATGAAAGTGGGGACCCCCATTTCTAATGCACACATGAAAGTGGGGACCTCTATTTCTAATGCACACATGAAAGTGGGGACCTCCATTTCTAATGCACACGTGAAAGTGGGGACCTCCATTTCTAATGCACACGTGAAAGTGGGGACCTCCATTTATAATGCGGCATCACTTGATGCGGACACCATGGATCCCCACGGATATCTAAATAAAATACTCAGTATAGCAAAATATAATTTTACGAAACCTTTAAAGGTCGTCTGGTTGTATTTTTAGAATGAGCGGGTTTTTTTTCGATCGTGACACGAAGCTGCTGAAAGTTTTTAGCGGAAACTATATCGGCAAAGTATAAAAAGCAGAATTATTTAGTCTTTTCCGTATTAAATTTTGAACATCTAGATAAGTACGTTTTAGGTATTTCACTTTTTCAAAGGAATTTATATTGATATCCAGAGGTGTTACAAATAAACTTCAGTTAAAAGTGCTTTTTAGGCTACGTTTACACGGGACCGGACAAATTTTTGATCGGTCAAAAATTCGTCCCGCACATGCTGTTCACACGGAACCGAACAACATTTTCGTCCTGTTCAGACGAATATTTGATCGGTTAGGCGTCCAAATTATTGTACGTTTAGCGCGGTCCCGTGTGAACGGAACCCGTAAGCGGATGTTTTTTTGGCCGGTCAAAAATTTGTCCGGTCCCGTGTAAACGTAGCCTTAGGGATAGATTTTTGTGCATTTGACTTACATTTCATTTGACGTCCCTTTTCTAAAATTATAGGAAATCATTTCTAATGCACACATGAAAGTGGGGACCTCCATTTCTAATGCACACGTGAAAGTGGGGACCTCGATCGCTAATGCACACGTGAACGTGGGGACCTCATGCCATTTCTAATGCACCCGTGAAAGTGGGGACCTTGATCGCTAATGCACACGTGAAAGTGAGGACCTCGATTGAAAGTTGGGACGTCCATTTCTTACTAGTACGGCATTTTGACTTCACGGATACCATTGATAGTATATTAAAAATGGATACTAAATACTTATATCAAAAAAAAACTTTTACGAAACCTTTTCAGGCCGTCTGGTTGGATTTTTAGAGTGGGCGGCTTTTTTTGAATCGTGACACGAAGCTGCTGCGAGTTTTTATCGGAAACTATATCGGCAAAGTGTAAAAAAAAAAGAATTATTTAGTCTTTTTCGTATTAAATAAAATTTTGAACATCTAGATAGTACGTTTTAGGTATTTCACTTTTTCAAATAAATTTATTGGTATCTCAAGTATAAAAAGCACTTTTTGTGAGGTTCTGAGAATAGTTCCTTTTGTCACATTCGCCGCTTCGTAAATCGTAAAAGACACACAATTCGTGTAATTTATAAAAATTTAATGAATTTTTCACACAAAATTAACTCTTTGAATATCACTTATGTATATGACCTAACTGCTTTGGATGTCCAACAAATATCCGATGTCATTTTGGTATGATTTGCGAAGACTCGGTTCTCCATTGCTGTGATGGTGTGTTGATATATTTTTTTTCTTTCGTGTTCCGTGAGTTGACAAATTGACTTTAAGCCGTCTTTGTGTTACAGATTATGTTTTTTTCTTTCCACTGGTTCTGATTTGTGATCACCACAATCTCGTTTTAGGCGAGTTTTTTCATCAAATCATGATAAAGTTGGCACCTATGCGCCAAAATATCCATGCTCAAAGCGACCAGCCGTGTCATCCATGATGCATTGCGCGCCGTGGGCACATTTGGATATCAGGATGTCATCGGAAATGCCGTCTCTCCATGGTACTGAGTTGAAAACCCATTTGAATATCGATCATCGCGTTATTTACAACCAAAAAATGGATTCGTTGCTTTTATCTATTTATTATTCTATCTTTTCTGAAGTTATTTAGCTTATTTTTTGGTTTTAAAATGTAAATATTTGAAGTTTTATTCGAGCTACCGTTATGTCTTCGTGTATTTCCAACTCGCTGCCGTCCAAGACGTAAGGAAGCTGCAAAGCACATAGTCTTTCAACTGTGGACCTACGAACTAAAGGATACGACAAAAGGATAGGATGGATATCTACTGTAAATAACAGCGAGTTCGCTTAAGTTTTACTCTACCGTGTGAACATTGAAGAAGAGACCGCTGATGAAAACACTCAAAGAAAACGCAAAAGCCGGAACAGGTTGGTATGATTCTGATGATCTTTAAATGTGTTTAAAGCTGGAAAAAGTAATGATGATGACGTTTTCTCTATTTCTCCTTCCACAAGAACCACTTTGCCGACTTTTGTCAACTTTGGTCTACTCTGTCCACCCAGCGAAGTACACTTGCAAGTCCTTTATCTTTTATATTGCCCATCGCAAAAATCAACAGAAATCAAGTAAGGTTAGCAAAGAAGTAATATATATGTGAAAATTTAAAGGTTATTCATCGTGGATACCAGAAAAAAAAAGAGTGTCACGAATGTAAAAAGTTTTACACTAATAAAAACTTATATTTATGACATCATTTTGTGTTTATAAATATATTTATATCTATTATGTTAATTTTAGCGTTGATATTACTGGGGAATTTTCAAGTAGCCAATCAGTTAAAAAGATCCCTGCAGTCATGATCAGTTCAAACTATGATCCAAAGCTTATGGAAACTTGTAAACACCAACTATGGTTCTTTGGAGGTTGATCCTTTGGTTGATAGGTAATGTTATAATTATTAATTATTATAATTATTTCAATGGTTGTCTAATCATATTAATAATAACAACATCAATAGCCATTATGATAAACAATATTAATAATAACAATAGACTTTTAGAGACTCTTACATGTAATTATTATTGAACTGCTTCTCATATATTTTGTTATAATTATACAGTACCGGCCACGAGTAAAGTACCATTCACGAGCGAGTACTCGTATTCGTACTCGCTCCGACCAGCTACTCTCGAGTGCAAGTGCTAACTGGCGCTAATGAGTCTGCCAAAAACAATAGCACTCGCTTTGACTAGTTACTCGCTACTTGCGAGGCTTATGAGTATTTTAATTATACAGTAAATCAAGATAAACTGAACCTGACATCTTGGATTTTGAATTGGAAATGATATCAAAAATCTTTCAATGTTCCGTGTCATTGCTACAAGTTTGATAAAAGCACTAGCTTTTAGAACAAGCGACAAGTGGAACAAGCGACGTCAAAACGATTACCAATTCTGGTTATCTCCCGGACTGCTTACAGGATGATGACAGTGGCTAAGCATTCCCAGAATGCAGTAGCCACAAAAATATTGTTATTAGTAAATATGTTCAGTTGGGCTAATAGTTTTATGATAAAGTTGATAACTAGAAGTTTAACTATCATTTTATGATATTTCGGATGACCTCCATCATCCATCATCAGATTTTAATGCTTTGTATAAATTACAGTGTAAATACATGTTTGCAGTCTCATGGGACTGGGTCAGTCTTGTTATTAGTCTTTCTGTTCAAATTTTTTAAATGTACAGAGAAGAAGATAAAGACCAATATATCCTTAAGACAGCCAGAACTCAATGATTATCCAAGAAAAATCCATTGAAACTAAGTGGAAAACTTATTGTTTAGATTGAGTTTGAAATTTAAATGCAAGATCTTTAATTTATTGGGGTTTTATGTAATATATACAATATGAGCGGCCGATCTGTATCCGATATACAACGGCGAGTCGAAGACGAGCCGTTGTATATCGGATACAGATCGGACGCGAATATTGTATAGAACTTATGAAAGTCCAGCGTTAGTTCTTTCATATTTTACTAAAATTGTCAAGATAAATGTAAATCTGGCCGAGAAAATTCAAGTTGAAACTTATGCAAATCAGGACGAAATCTGTATGAGATTTACAGAACTCGTCACGGCATTGAGTTCTTTTGTAAAATTCTCATTAATTATTCATGAATTTTATAACTACATTTATTTGAAATATGAAGTGTTATTTTGTATTGTTATAGGAAAAACAAGAAAAAGGAAACATGACACCACATCTTTTGATTGATTGTTCTTTACAGAAGCAGATTCAGGTGAGTTGTTAATTTAGTGGACATGTAGCAGGGAAGTGTAGACCCTAAGGTGGTACATACTCCACCTGGTATCGACAAATTTTCGTTCAGACAATTGTAAAACACAATGTGAATTTAACTAGACGCTCTTAGAGCGTTTACTCGGGCTACAGAGCAAAAGGGATTGAGGGATTGAAATTCATGATGTATCATAATCATACACAATACATATATACATTAGACACTAGCTGAAGCAAATTCAGTTAGTCATGAGCAAACTGATAGCGCTCTATTCTGAGACACAAATAGGAAAAATGTTATTATCCAAGGAGACGACAAAGCCAGAGTTGTCTTTTATGTTAAACATTTTAGCCCGCTTGGTGTTTTTATTTCATTGGTTGGTATTTTAAAACAGCATTAAAAATGTTTCACATTTTCATATTACACAAAGCTATCCTGAGACACTAATAGGAAAATGTGAAGAACTAAATTGGCTGATTAATGTTAACAAAACGTGCACAAAAATAAACAAATAATCACTTATGAGTTATTTTAGGTTATTTTAATGATAAATTATAAACTTATTTGCAAATATTATAATGATAATAATAATAATAATATTTTTTTTTACAGTACCTCTTGATTAGCTTAACATTTTTGCTGCATTTGTTAGTATTTTTAATTTATGCATGTTATATTTCTATAATTTGTTTATTTTTTTGAACTAAGTTCGGTTTCTTTCTCTTGTCACATCTATATATAGTTTTTAAATGTTTTTATTAGCAAAATTTTTGAAAAATAAATTAACGAAGCTAAACTATCGTTTGTGGTGTATCTTTTTAAAAATACGAGTAACGCAAGGTGTTGTGTGACAATGAATGACCTTTGAATTTGCATGCGTAATTAGATTTCAACATAGTTGTATTTTGTACGAATTAAACGCTAGAAACAAATGAAAAAGAAAGCGTCCGAGTAATAAATATATAGCAGAATATGACATAACAATACATCTAGGAGAAGTTCAATGAGTAATATCGTGGATGTTTAATTCGGATGCAAAATTCTAACAACAGAGTATTAAAGATTAACACAATATTCATTTATACTAAACATGTACTTTGAGATGTACTAATTATATCAATGTATAACTCAATGTCCAGCAAAGATCCAATCTCATTTTGTTATGATCAGTTTGAACATTTTTCTCCGTTGCGTTCTTACTTGTCACAAAGATGGTGTGTCGACATGGCTTTCTTTCTTGTTTCTTAAGTTGCAGAAAATGACTTCAACTCCTCTTTATGTGACAGATTATTCTTTTGTCTTTCCACTGGTTATGATTTTCGATCATCATGAAGTCGTTTTAAGCATGTTTTTTTCTCAAAATATGATAAAGTTGGCAACGATGCAAACACAATCAAAGCGGCTAATTTGACCAGACTCGAGCAGATGCCAGTGTATGTCGTCCAAAACAAAATACTATAAAACTTCCAATAGCTTTCATTGTTGAAATAATGATTCAATGTGATAGCTAAAAAGCCTAAATGTTCACAATATAGATTAACTTTTGTAGATTTTGGATTCAGAGCAGAGCGATCAAAACAATCGGAAATATGAGCTATCAACTTTTCAGCAGTTATCCCCACCTTTTGGCTTTTTGGGCTTCCTGTGTCTTTCAAAACGCGACGTGATAGATACATAGATAGGGAGAAAAGGTAAACCTAGACTTGGGCCCCCCTTCGGGTAGCCGGAGTAATAATAAAATAATGCTCTTAAGAAAATTCCTCAAATGATTCTAACAAATTAACAGAAAGTATTAGATAAGACATGATAATATCACGAGAATGAAAACAATGACAAACATTAGTAGCAAATAGAAGCAAAATATAAGTATTTTGACCTTATAATTATAATTATGTTGATGCGACCTTATAATTGCCAAAAATCAAAAAGGGCACTTCATTCAGTGTGTTCGATGTCCAATGCTGGGCTTTTGTTGTAAAAACAAATCATCATTAAATGTCTTATTAAACCTAAATTCCTGGATAAACTGTGTTTCCGCTCTATTCCACAGAAGCAATTTGATTCCATTTCATGGATATAGTGCTTTCGCTTTATTCCATAGTAGCAATTTGATTCTATTTCATGGATATAGTGTTTGCACTCTATTCCACGGAAGCAGTTTGATTCTTTTTCATGGATATAGTGTTTGTGCTATATTCCACAGTTGCAATTTGATTCTATTTAGTGGATATAGTGTTTGTACTCTATTGCACAGTAGCAATTTGATTCCATTTCATGGATATAGTGTTTTCACTTTATTCCATAGCAGCAATTTGATTCTATTTCATGGATATAGTGTTTTTGGTTTATTCCACAGAAGCAATTTTATTTTATTTCATGGATGTATTGTTTGTGCTCTATTCCACAGTAGAAATTTGATTCTATTTCATGGATATAGTGTCTGTAGTGTATTCCACAGAAGCAATTTGATTCTATTTCATCGATATTAAGTGTTTTCGCTCTCTTCCACAGTAGCAATTTGATTCTATTTGATGGAGATAGTGTTTTCGGTCTATTCCACGGAAGCCATTTGATTCTTTTTCACTGATAATAGTGTTTGTGCTATATTCCACAGTTGCAATTTGATTTTATTTCATGCATGTATTGTTTGTGCTCTATTCCACAGTAGAAATTTGATTCTATTTCATGGATGTAGTGTCTGTAGTGTATTTCACAGAAGCAATTTGATTCTATTTTATGAATATTAAGTGTTTTCGCTCTCTTCCACAGTAGCAATTTGATTCTGTTTCATTGATATAGTGTTTGTATCGCTGTATTGCTTGTATTGGTTGTATTGCTGTATTGCTTTTCGATATCCATTAATCTGATTTCATTGATATTAGTGTTTTTGCTCTATTCAACAGTAGCAATTTAATTGTATTTCATGGATATAGTGTTTTCACTCTATTCCACAGTAGCAATCTGATTCTATTTCATGGATATAGTGTTGGCGCTATATTCCACAGTAGAGATAATATATTGTATTTTATCGATATAGTGTTTGCGCTCTATTCCACAGGAGCAATTTGATTCTATTTCATGGATATAGTGTTTGTGCCCTATTCCACAGTAGCGATTTGTTTCTATTTCATGGATATAGTGTTTGTGCCCTATTCCACAGTAGCAATTTGATTCTATTTCATTGATATAGTATGTGCGCTGTATTCCACAGGAGCAATTTGATTCTATTTCATACATATAGCTGTTTGTGCTCTATTCCACAGTAGCAATTTGATTCTATTTCATACATATAGCTGTTTGTGCTCTATTGCACAGTAGCAATTTGATTCTATTTCATGGATATAGTTTCTGCACTCTATTGCATTAAGTAGCGATTTGATTGTAGTACCATACATGGATATAATGTGTGCGCTCTATTACATAGTAGCAATTTGATTCTATTTCATGGATATAGTGTTTGTGCTCTATTCCACAGTAGCAATTTTATTTTATTTCATGGATGTATTGTTTGTGCTCTTTTCCACAGTAGAAATTTGATTCTATTTCATGGATATAGTGTCTGTAGTGTATTCCACAGAAGCAATTTGATTCTATTTCATCGATAATAAGTGTTTTCGCTCTCTTCCACAGTAGCAATTTGATTCTATTTGATGGAGATAGTGTTTTCGATCTATTCCACGGAAGCCATTTGATTCTTTTTCACGGATAATAGTGTTTGTGCTATATTCCACAGTTGCTATTTGATTCTATTTAGTGGATATAGTGTTTGTACTCTATTGCACAGTAGCAATTTGATTCCATTTCATGGATATAGTGTTTTCGCTTTATTCCATAGTAGCAATTTGATTCTATTTCATGAATATAGTGTCTGCGCTCTATTCCATAGAAGCTGAATTTGGTTCTATTTCATGGATATAGTGTTTTTGGTTTATTCCACAGAAGCAATTTGATTTTATTTCATGGATGTATTGTTTGTGCTCTATTCCACAGTAGAAATTTGATTCTATTTCATGGATAAAGTGTCTGTAGTGTATTCCACAGAAGCAATTTGATTCTATTTGATGGAGATAGTGTTTTTGGTCTATTCCACGGAAGCCATTTGATTCTTTTTCACGGATAATAGTGTTTGTGCTATATTCCACAGTTGCTATTTGATTCTATTTAGTGGATATAGTGTTTGTACTCTATTGCACAGTAGCAATTTGATTCCATTTCATGGATATAATGTGTGCGCTCTGTTACATAGTAGCCATTTGATTCTATTTCATGGATATAGTGTTTGTGCTCTATTCCACAGTAGCAATTTGATTCTATTTCATCGATATAATGTTTGCACTCTGTTCCACAGTAGCAATTTAATTCTATTTCATGAATATAGTTTTTGTGTTCTATTCCATAGTAGCCATTTGGTTCTATTTCATGGATATAGTGTTTTTGGTTTATTCCACAGAAGCAATTTGATTTTATTTCATGGATGTATTGTTTGTGCTCTATTCCACAGTAGAAATTTGATTCTATTTCATGGATGTAGTGTCTGTAGTGTATTTCACAGAAGCAATTTGATTCTATTTTATGTATATTAAGTGTTTTCGCTCTCTTCCACAGTAGCAATTTGATTCTGTTTCATTGATATAGTGTTTGTATCGCTGTATTGCTTGTATTGGTTGTATCGCTGTATTGCTCTTCGATATCTATTAATCTGATTTCATTGATATTAGTGTTTTTGCTCTATTCAACAGTAGCAATTTAATTGTATTTCATGGATATAGTGTTTTCACTCTATTCCACAGTAGCAATCTGATTCTATTTCATGGATATAGTGTTGGCGCTATATTCCACAGTAGAGATAATATATTGTATTTTATCGATATAGTGTTTGCGCTCTATTCCACAGGAGCAATTTGATTCTATTTCATGGATATAGTGTTTGTGCCCTATTCCACAGTAGCGATTTGTTTCTATTTCATGGATATAGTGTTTGTGCCCTATTCCACAGTAGCAATTTGATTCTATTTCATTGATATAGTGTGTGCGCTGTATTCCACAGGAGCAATTTGATTCTATTTCATACATATAGCTGTTTGTGCTCTATTGCACAGTAGCAATTTGATTCTATTTCATGGATATAGTTTCTGCACTCTATTGCATTAAGTAGCGATTTGATTGTAGTACCATACATGGATATAATGTGTGCGCTCTATTACATAGTAGCAATTTGATTCTATTTCATGGATATAGTGTTTGTGCTCTATTCCACCATAGCAATTTTATTTTATTTCATGGCTGTATTGTTTGTGCTCTATTCCACAGTAGAAATTTGATTCTATTTCATGGATATAGTGTCTGTAGTGTATTCCACAGAAGCAATTTGATTCTATTTCATCGATAATAAGTGTTTTCACTCTCTTCCACAGTAGCAATTTGATTCTATTTGATGGAGATAGTGTTTTCGATCTATTCCACGGAAGCCATTTGATTCTTTTTCACGGATAATAGTGTTTGTGCTATATTCCACAGTTGCTATTTGATTCTATTTAGTGGATATAGTGTTTGTACTCTATTGCACAGTAGCAATTTGATTCCATTTCATGGATATAGTGTTTTCGCTTTATTCCATAGTAGCAATTTGATTCTATTTCATGATTATAGTGTCTGCGCTCTATTCCATAGAAGCTGAATTTGGTTCTATTTCATGGATATAGTGTTTTTGGTTTATTCCACAGAAGCAATTTGATTTTATTTCATGGATGTATTGTTTGTGCTCTATTCCACAGTAGAAATTTGATTCTATTTCATGCATATAGTGTCTGTAGTGTATTCCACAGAAGCAATTTGATTCTATTTGATGGATATTAAGTGTTTTCGCTCTATTGCACAGTAGCAATTTGATTCTTTTTCACGGATAATAGTGTTTGTGCTATATTCCACAGTTGCTATTTGATTCTATTTAGTGGATATAGTGTTTGTACTCTATTCCACAGTAGCGATTTGTTTCTATTTCATGGATATAGTGTTTGTGCCCTATTCCACAGTAGCAATTTGATTCTATTTCATTGATATAGTGTGTGCGCTGTATTCCACAGGAGCAATTTGATTCTATTTCATACATATAGCTGTTTGTGCTCTATTGCACAGTAGCAATTTGATTCTATTTCATGGATATAGTTTCTGCACTCTATTGCATTAAGTAGCGATTTGATTGTAGTACCATACATGGATATAATGTGTGCGCTCTATTACATAGTAGCAATTTGATTCTATTTCATGGATATAGTGTTTGTGCTCTATTCCACAGTAGCAATTTTATTTTATTTCATGGATGTATTGTTTGTGCTCTTTTCCACAGTAGAAATTTGATTCTATTTCATGGATATAGTGTCTGTAGTGTATTCCACAGAAGCAATTTGATTCTATTTCATCGATAATAAGTGTTTTCGCTCTCTTCCACAGTAGCAATTTGATTCTATTTGATGGAGATAGTGTTTTCGATCTATTCCACGGAAGCCATTTGATTCTTTTTCACGGATAATAGTGTTTGTGCTATATTCCACAGTTGCTATTTGATTCTATTTAGTGGATATAGTGTTTGTACTCTATTGCACAGTAGCAATTTGATTCCATTTCATGGATATAGTGTTTTCGCTTTATTCCATAGTAGCAATTTGATTCTATTTCATGAATATAGTGTCTGCGCTCTATTCCATAGAAGCTGAATTTGGTTCTATTTCATGGATATAGTGTTTTTGGTTTATTCCACAGAAGCAATTTGATTTTATTTCATGGATGTATTGTTTGTGCTCTATTCCACAGTAGAAATTTGATTCTATTTCATGGATAAAGTGTCTGTAGTGTATTCCACAGAAGCAATTTGATTCTATTTGATGGAGATAGTGTTTTTGGTCTATTCCACGGAAGCCATTTGATTCTTTTTCACGGATAATAGTGTTTGTGCTATATTCCACAGTTGCTATTTGATTCTATTTAGTGGATATAGTGTTTGTACTCTATTGCACAGTAGCAATTTGATTCCATTTCATGGATATAATGTGTGCGCTCTGTTACATAGTAGCCATTTGATTCTATTTCATGGATATAGTGTTTGTGCTCTATTCCACAGTAGCAATTTGATTCTATTTCATCGATATAATGTTTGCACTCTGTTCCACAGTAGCAATTTAATTCTATTTCATGAATATAGTTTTTGTGTTCTATTCCATAGTAGCCATTTGGTTCTATTTCATGGATATAGTGTTTTTGGTTTATTCCACAGAAGCAATTTGATTTTATTTCATGGATGTATTGTTTGTGCTCTATTCCACAGTAGAAATTTGATTCTATTTCATGGATGTAGTGTCTGTAGTGTATTTCACAGAAGCAATTTGATTCTATTTTATGTATATTAAGTGTTTTCGCTCTCTTCCACAGTAGCAATTTGATTCTGTTTCATTGATATAGTGTTTGTATCGCTGTATTGCTTGTATTGGTTGTATCGCTGTATTGCTCTTCGATATCTATTAATCTGATTTCATTGATATTAGTGTTTTTGCTCTATTCAACAGTAGCAATTTAATTGTATTTCATGGATATAGTGTTTTCACTCTATTCCACAGTAGCAATCTGATTCTATTTCATGGATATAGTGTTGGCGCTATATTCCACAGTAGAGATAATATATTGTATTTTATCGATATAGTGTTTGCGCTCTATTCCACAGGAGCAATTTGATTCTATTTCATGGATATAGTGTTTGTGCCCTATTCCACAGTAGCGATTTGTTTCTATTTCATGGATATAGTGTTTGTGCCCTATTCCACAGTAGCAATTTGATTCTATTTCATTGATATAGTGTGTGCGCTGTATTCCACAGGAGCAATTTGATTCTATTTCATACATATAGCTGTTTGTGCTCTATTGCACAGTAGCAATTTGATTCTATTTCATGGATATAGTTTCTGCACTCTATTGCATTAAGTAGCGATTTGATTGTAGTACCATACATGGATATAATGTGTGCGCTCTATTACATAGTAGCAATTTGATTCTATTTCATGGATATAGTGTTTGTGCTCTATTCCACCATAGCAATTTTATTTTATTTCATGGCTGTATTGTTTGTGCTCTATTCCACAGTAGAAATTTGATTCTATTTCATGGATATAGTGTCTGTAGTGTATTCCACAGAAGCAATTTGATTCTATTTCATCGATAATAAGTGTTTTCGCTCTCTTCCACAGTAGCAATTTGATTCTATTTGATGGAGATAGTGTTTTCGATCTATTCCACGGAAGCCATTTGATTCTTTTTCACGGATAATAGTGTTTGTGCTATATTCCACAGTTGCTATTTGATTCTATTTAGTGGATATAGTGTTTGTACTCTATTGCACAGTAGCAATTTGATTCCATTTCATGGATATAGTGTTTTCGCTTTATTCCATAGTAGCAATTTGATTCTATTTCATGATTATAGTGTCTGCGCTCTATTCCATAGAAGCTGAATTTGGTTCTATTTCATGGATATAGTGTTTTTGGTTTATTCCACAGAAGCAATTTGATTTTATTTCATGGATGTATTGTTTGTGCTCTATTCCACAGTAGAAATTTGATTCTATTTCATGCATATAGTGTCTGTAGTGTATTCCACAGAAGCAATTTGATTCTATTTGATGGAGATAGTGTTTTCGGTCTATTCCACGGAAGCCATTTGATTATTTTTCACGGATAATAGTGTTTGTGCTATATTCCACAGTTGCTATTTGATTCTATTTAGTGGATATAGTGTTTGTACTCTATTGCACAGTAGCAATTTGATTCCATTTCATGGATATAATGTGTGCGCTCTGTTACATAGTAGCCATTTGATTCTATTTCATGGATATAGTGTTTGTGCTCTATTCCACAGTAGCAATTTGATTCTATTTCATCGATATAGTGTTTGCACTCTGTTCCACAGAAGCAATTTAATTCTATTTCATGAATATAGTTTTTGTGTTCTATTCCATAGTAGCCATTTGGTTCTATTTCATGGATATAGTGTTTTTGGTTTATTCCACAGAAGCAATTTGATTTTATTTCATGGATGTATTGTTTGTGCTATATTCCACAGTTGCAATTTGATTCTATTTAGTGGATATAGTGTTTGTACTCTATTGCACAGTAGCAATTTGATTCCATTTCATGGATATAGTGTTTTCACTTTATTCCATAGCAGCAATTTGATTCTATTTCATGGATATAGTGTTTTTGGTTTATTCCACAGAAGCAATTTTATTTTATTTCATGGATGTATTGTTTGTGCTCTATTCCACAGTAGAAATTTGATTCTATTTCATGGATATAGTGTCTGTAGTGTATTCCACAGAAGCAATTTGATTCTATTTCATCGATATTAAGTGTTTTCGCTCTCTTCCACAGTAGCAATTTGATTCTATTTGATGGAGATAGTGTTTTCGGTCTATTCCACGGAAGCCATTTGATTCTTTTTCACTGATAATAGTGTTTGTGCTATATTCCACAGTTGCAATTTGATTTTATTTCATGCATGTATTGTTTGTGCTCTATTCCACAGTAGAAATTTGATTCTATTTCATGGATGTAGTGTCTGTAGTGTATTTCACAGAAGCAATTTGATTCTATTTTATGAATATTAAGTGTTTTCGCTCTCTTCCACAGTAGCAATTTGATTCTGTTTCATTGATATAGTGTTTGTATCGCTGTATTGCTTGTATTGGTTGTATTGCTGTATTGCTTTTCGATATCCATTAATCTGATTTCATTGATATTAGTGTTTTTGCTCTATTCAACAGTAGCAATTTAATTGTATTTCATGGATATAGTGTTTTCACTCTATTCCACAGTAGCAATCTGATTCTATTTCATGGATATAGTGTTGGCGCTATATTCCACAGTAGAGATAATATATTGTATTTTATCGATATAGTGTTTGCGCTCTATTCCACAGGAGCAATTTGATTCTATTTCATGGATATAGTGTTTGTGCCCTATTCCACAGTAGCGATTTGTTTCTATTTCATGGATATAGTGTTTGTGCCCTATTCCACAGTAGCAATTTGATTCTATTTCATTGATATAGTATGTGCGCTGTATTCCACAGGAGCAATTTGATTCTATTTCATACATATAGCTGTTTGTGCTCTATTCCACAGTAGCAATTTGATTCTATTTCATACATATAGCTGTTTGTGCTCTATTGCACAGTAGCAATTTGATTCTATTTCATGGATATAGTTTCTGCACTCTATTGCATTAAGTAGCGATTTGATTGTAGTACCATACATGGATATAATGTGTGCGCTCTATTACATAGTAGCAATTTGATTCTATTTCATGGATATAGTGTTTGTGCTCTATTCCACAGTAGCAATTTTATTTTATTTCATGGATGTATTGTTTGTGCTCTTTTCCACAGTAGAAATTTGATTCTATTTCATGGATATAGTGTCTGTAGTGTATTCCACAGAAGCAATTTGATTCTATTTCATCGATAATAAGTGTTTTCGCTCTCTTCCACAGTAGCAATTTGATTCTATTTGATGGAGATAGTGTTTTCGATCTATTCCACGGAAGCCATTTGATTCTTTTTCACGGATAATAGTGTTTGTGCTATATTCCACAGTTGCTATTTGATTCTATTTAGTGGATATAGTGTTTGTACTCTATTGCACAGTAGCAATTTGATTCCATTTCATGGATATAGTGTTTTCGCTTTATTCCATAGTAGCAATTTGATTCTATTTCATGAATATAGTGTCTGCGCTCTATTCCATAGAAGCTGAATTTGGTTCTATTTCATGGATATAGTGTTTTTGGTTTATTCCACAGAAGCAATTTGATTTTATTTCATGGATGTATTGTTTGTGCTCTATTCCACAGTAGAAATTTGATTCTATTTCATGGATAAAGTGTCTGTAGTGTATTCCACAGAAGCAATTTGATTCTATTTGATGGAGATAGTGTTTTTGGTCTATTCCACGGAAGCCATTTGATTCTTTTTCACGGATAATAGTGTTTGTGCTATATTCCACAGTTGCTATTTGATTCTATTTAGTGGATATAGTGTTTGTACTCTATTGCACAGTAGCAATTTGATTCCATTTCATGGATATAATGTGTGCGCTCTGTTACATAGTAGCCATTTGATTCTATTTCATGGATATAGTGTTTGTGCTCTATTCCACAGTAGCAATTTGATTCTATTTCATCGATATAATGTTTGCACTCTGTTCCACAGTAGCAATTTAATTCTATTTCATGAATATAGTTTTTGTGTTCTATTCCATAGTAGCCATTTGGTTCTATTTCATGGATATAGTGTTTTTGGTTTATTCCACAGAAGCAATTTGATTTTATTTCATGGATGTATTGTTTGTGCTCTATTCCACAGTAGAAATTTGATTCTATTTCATGGATGTAGTGTCTGTAGTGTATTTCACAGAAGCAATTTGATTCTATTTTATGTATATTAAGTGTTTTCGCTCTCTTCCACAGTAGCAATTTGATTCTGTTTCATTGATATAGTGTTTGTATCGCTGTATTGCTTGTATTGGTTGTATCGCTGTATTGCTCTTCGATATCTATTAATCTGATTTCATTGATATTAGTGTTTTTGCTCTATTCAACAGTAGCAATTTAATTGTATTTCATGGATATAGTGTTTTCACTCTATTCCACAGTAGCAATCTGATTCTATTTCATGGATATAGTGTTGGCGCTATATTCCACAGTAGAGATAATATATTGTATTTTATCGATATAGTGTTTGCGCTCTATTCCACAGGAGCAATTTGATTCTATTTCATGGATATAGTGTTTGTGCCCTATTCCACAGTAGCGATTTGTTTCTATTTCATGGATATAGTGTTTGTGCCCTATTCCACAGTAGCAATTTGATTCTATTTCATTGATATAGTGTGTGCGCTGTATTCCACAGGAGCAATTTGATTCTATTTCATACATATAGCTGTTTGTGCTCTATTGCACAGTAGCAATTTGATTCTATTTCATGGATATAGTTTCTGCACTCTATTGCATTAAGTAGCGATTTGATTGTAGTACCATACATGGATATAATGTGTGCGCTCTATTACATAGTAGCAATTTGATTCTATTTCATGGATATAGTGTTTGTGCTCTATTCCACCATAGCAATTTTATTTTATTTCATGGCTGTATTGTTTGTGCTCTATTCCACAGTAGAAATTTGATTCTATTTCATGGATATAGTGTCTGTAGTGTATTCCACAGAAGCAATTTGATTCTATTTCATCGATAATAAGTGTTTTCACTCTCTTCCACAGTAGCAATTTGATTCTATTTGATGGAGATAGTGTTTTCGATCTATTCCACGGAAGCCATTTGATTCTTTTTCACGGATAATAGTGTTTGTGCTATATTCCACAGTTGCTATTTGATTCTATTTAGTGGATATAGTGTTTGTACTCTATTGCACAGTAGCAATTTGATTCCATTTCATGGATATAGTGTTTTCGCTTTATTCCATAGTAGCAATTTGATTCTATTTCATGATTATAGTGTCTGCGCTCTATTCCATAGAAGCTGAATTTGGTTCTATTTCATGGATATAGTGTTTTTGGTTTATTCCACAGAAGCAATTTGATTTTATTTCATGGATGTATTGTTTGTGCTCTATTCCACAGTAGAAATTTGATTCTATTTCATGCATATAGTGTCTGTAGTGTATTCCACAGAAGCAATTTGATTCTATTTGATGGATATTAAGTGTTTTCGCTCTATTGCACAGTAGCAATTTGATTCTTTTTCACGGATAATAGTGTTTGTGCTATATTCCACAGTTGCTATTTGATTCTATTTAGTGGATATAGTGTTTGTACTCTATTCCACAGTAGCGATTTGTTTCTATTTCATGGATATAGTGTTTGTGCCCTATTCCACAGTAGCAATTTGATTCTATTTCATTGATATAGTGTGTGCGCTGTATTCCACAGGAGCAATTTGATTCTATTTCATACATATAGCTGTTTGTGCTCTATTGCACAGTAGCAATTTGATTCTATTTCATGGATATAGTTTCTGCACTCTATTGCATTAAGTAGCGATTTGATTGTAGTACCATACATGGATATAATGTGTGCGCTCTATTACATAGTAGCAATTTGATTCTATTTCATGGATATAGTGTTTGTGCTCTATTCCACAGTAGCAATTTTATTTTATTTCATGGATGTATTGTTTGTGCTCTTTTCCACAGTAGAAATTTGATTCTATTTCATGGATATAGTGTCTGTAGTGTATTCCACAGAAGCAATTTGATTCTATTTCATCGATAATAAGTGTTTTCGCTCTCTTCCACAGTAGCAATTTGATTCTATTTGATGGAGATAGTGTTTTCGATCTATTCCACGGAAGCCATTTGATTCTTTTTCACGGATAATAGTGTTTGTGCTATATTCCACAGTTGCTATTTGATTCTATTTAGTGGATATAGTGTTTGTACTCTATTGCACAGTAGCAATTTGATTCCATTTCATGGATATAGTGTTTTCGCTTTATTCCATAGTAGCAATTTGATTCTATTTCATGAATATAGTGTCTGCGCTCTATTCCATAGAAGCTGAATTTGGTTCTATTTCATGGATATAGTGTTTTTGGTTTATTCCACAGAAGCAATTTGATTTTATTTCATGGATGTATTGTTTGTGCTCTATTCCACAGTAGAAATTTGATTCTATTTCATGGATAAAGTGTCTGTAGTGTATTCCACAGAAGCAATTTGATTCTATTTGATGGAGATAGTGTTTTTGGTCTATTCCACGGAAGCCATTTGATTCTTTTTCACGGATAATAGTGTTTGTGCTATATTCCACAGTTGCTATTTGATTCTATTTAGTGGATATAGTGTTTGTACTCTATTGCACAGTAGCAATTTGATTCCATTTCATGGATATAATGTGTGCGCTCTGTTACATAGTAGCCATTTGATTCTATTTCATGGATATAGTGTTTGTGCTCTATTCCACAGTAGCAATTTGATTCTATTTCATCGATATAATGTTTGCACTCTGTTCCACAGTAGCAATTTAATTCTATTTCATGAATATAGTTTTTGTGTTCTATTCCATAGTAGCCATTTGGTTCTATTTCATGGATATAGTGTTTTTGGTTTATTCCACAGAAGCAATTTGATTTTATTTCATGGATGTATTGTTTGTGCTCTATTCCACAGTAGAAATTTGATTCTATTTCATGGATGTAGTGTCTGTAGTGTATTTCACAGAAGCAATTTGATTCTATTTTATGTATATTAAGTGTTTTCGCTCTCTTCCACAGTAGCAATTTGATTCTGTTTCATTGATATAGTGTTTGTATCGCTGTATTGCTTGTATTGGTTGTATCGCTGTATTGCTCTTCGATATCTATTAATCTGATTTCATTGATATTAGTGTTTTTGCTCTATTCAACAGTAGCAATTTAATTGTATTTCATGGATATAGTGTTTTCACTCTATTCCACAGTAGCAATCTGATTCTATTTCATGGATATAGTGTTGGCGCTATATTCCACAGTAGAGATAATATATTGTATTTTATCGATATAGTGTTTGCGCTCTATTCCACAGGAGCAATTTGATTCTATTTCATGGATATAGTGTTTGTGCCCTATTCCACAGTAGCGATTTGTTTCTATTTCATGGATATAGTGTTTGTGCCCTATTCCACAGTAGCAATTTGATTCTATTTCATTGATATAGTGTGTGCGCTGTATTCCACAGGAGCAATTTGATTCTATTTCATACATATAGCTGTTTGTGCTCTATTGCACAGTAGCAATTTGATTCTATTTCATGGATATAGTTTCTGCACTCTATTGCATTAAGTAGCGATTTGATTGTAGTACCATACATGGATATAATGTGTGCGCTCTATTACATAGTAGCAATTTGATTCTATTTCATGGATATAGTGTTTGTGCTCTATTCCACCATAGCAATTTTATTTTATTTCATGGCTGTATTGTTTGTGCTCTATTCCACAGTAGAAATTTGATTCTATTTCATGGATATAGTGTCTGTAGTGTATTCCACAGAAGCAATTTGATTCTATTTCATCGATAATAAGTGTTTTCGCTCTCTTCCACAGTAGCAATTTGATTCTATTTGATGGAGATAGTGTTTTCGATCTATTCCACGGAAGCCATTTGATTCTTTTTCACGGATAATAGTGTTTGTGCTATATTCCACAGTTGCTATTTGATTCTATTTAGTGGATATAGTGTTTGTACTCTATTGCACAGTAGCAATTTGATTCCATTTCATGGATATAGTGTTTTCGCTTTATTCCATAGTAGCAATTTGATTCTATTTCATGATTATAGTGTCTGCGCTCTATTCCATAGAAGCTGAATTTGGTTCTATTTCATGGATATAGTGTTTTTGGTTTATTCCACAGAAGCAATTTGATTTTATTTCATGGATGTATTGTTTGTGCTCTATTCCACAGTAGAAATTTGATTCTATTTCATGCATATAGTGTCTGTAGTGTATTCCACAGAAGCAATTTGATTCTATTTGATGGAGATAGTGTTTTCGGTCTATTCCACGGAAGCCATTTGATTATTTTTCACGGATAATAGTGTTTGTGCTATATTCCACAGTTGCTATTTGATTCTATTTAGTGGATATAGTGTTTGTACTCTATTGCACAGTAGCAATTTGATTCCATTTCATGGATATAATGTGTGCGCTCTGTTACATAGTAGCCATTTGATTCTATTTCATGGATATAGTGTTTGTGCTCTATTCCACAGTAGCAATTTGATTCTATTTCATCGATATAGTGTTTGCACTCTGTTCCACAGAAGCAATTTAATTCTATTTCATGAATATAGTTTTTGTGTTCTATTCCATAGTAGCCATTTGGTTCTATTTCATGGATATAGTGTTTTTGGTTTATTCCACAGAAGCAATTTGATTTTATTTCATGGATGTATTGTTTGTGCTCTATTCCACAGTAGAAATTTGATTCTATTTCATGGATGTAGTGTCTGTAGTGTATTTCACAGAAGCAATTTGATTCTATTTTATGTATATTAAGTGTTTTCGCTCTCTTCCACAGTAGCAATTTGATTCTGTTTCATTGATATAGTGTTTGTATCGCTGTATTGCTTGTATTGGTTGTATCGCTGTATTGCTCTTCGATATCTATTAATCTGATTTCATTGATATTAGTGTTTTTGCTCTATTCAACAGTAGCAATTTAATTGTATTTCATGGATATAGTGTTTTCACTCTATTCCACAGTAGCAATCTGATTCTATTTCATGGATATAGTGTCGGCGCTATATTCCACAGTAGCGATAATATATTTTCCTAACATTCCCTCAAGTCCCAACAAGACAGCACACTCAGTGCGGTGGTCGGTCCAAGCCAACGTATCACAATATTTATTGACAAATTGCTTGAATATACATGGTATATATGACATAATGAAATTGTAACTAGTACTAGAAAAAACTTAAGAACTGTATTAGACGTGTTTGGTTCGAATCTTGGACCACAATGGTCGAATAATACATTTCACAACTTACATAACAAACTCCTTATTAGCATAAACTGCAATTTGCATATTAAGCCCAGGGCCTTTCGTCCATTTAGGAAATTATTTCCCTTACAGAGAAATACATGTATTTCACCGATATAGTGTTTGCGCTCTATTCCACAGAAGCAATTTGATTCTATTTCATGGATATAGTGTTTGTGCCCTATTCCACAGTAGCAATTTGTTTCTATTTCATGGATATACTGTTTGTGCCCTATTCCACAGTAGCAATTTGATTCTCTTTCATTGATATAGTGTGTGCGCTGTATTCCACAGGAGCAATTTGATTCTATTTCATACATATAGCTGTTTGTGCTCTATTGCACAGTAGCAATTTGATTCTATTTCATGGATATAGTTTCTGCACTCTATTGCATTAAGTAGCGATTTGATTGTAGTACCATACATGGATATAATGTGTGCGCTCTATTACATAGTAGCAATTTGATTCTATTTCATGGATATAGTGTTTGTGCTCTATTCCACCATAGCAATTTTATTTTATTTCATGGCTGTATTGTTTGTGCTCTATTCCACAGTAGAAATTTGATTCTATTTCATGGATATAGTGTCTGTAGTGTATTCCACAGAAGCAATTTGATTCTATTTCATCGATAATAAGTGTTTTCGCTCTCTTCCACAGTAGCAATTTGATTCTATTTGATGGAGATAGTGTTTTCGATCTATTCCACGGAAGCCATTTGATTCTTTTTCACGGATAATAGTGTTTGTGCTATATTCCACAGTTGCTATTTGATTCTATTTAGTGGATATAGTGTTTGTACTCTATTGCACAGTTGCAATTTGATTCCATTTCATGGATATAGTGTTTTCGCTTTATTCCATAGTAGCAATTTGATTCTATTTCATGAATATAGTGTCTGCGCTCTATTCCATAGTAGCAATTTGATTCTATTTCATGGATAAAGTGTCTGTAGTGTATTTCACAGAAGCAATTTGATTCTATTTCATGGATATTAAGTGTTTTCGCTCTCTTACACAGTAGCAATTTGATTCTGTTTCATTGATATAGTGTTTGTATCGCTGTATTGCTTGTATTGGTTGTATCGCTGTATTGCTCTTTGATATCTATTAATCTGATTTCATTGATATTAGTGTTTTTGCTCTATTCAACAATAGCAATTTAATTGTATTTCATGGATATAGTGTTTTCACTCTATTCCACAGTAGCAATCTGATTCTATTTCATGGATATAGTGTTGGCGCTATATCATTATTCCACAGTAGCGATAATATATTGTATTTCATTGATATAGTGTTTGCGCTCTATTCCACAGAAGCAATTTGATTCTATTATATGGATATAGTGTTTTTGCCCTATTCCACAGTAGCAATTTGATTCTGTTTCATTGATATAGTGTTTGTATCACTGTATTGCTTGTATTGGTTGTATCGCTGTATTGCTCTTCGATATCTGTTAATCTGATTTCATTGATATTAGTGTTTTTGTTCTATTCAACAGTAGCAATTTAATTGTATTTCATGGATATAGTGTTTTCACTCTATTCCACAGTAGCAATCTGATTCTATTTCATGGATATAGTGTTGGCGCTATATTCCACAGTAGCGATAATATATTGTATTTCATCGATATAGTGTTTGCGCTCTATTCCACAGAAGCAATTTGATTCTAATTATTTCATGGATATAGTGTTTGTGCCTTATTCCACAGTAGCAATTTGTTTCTATTTCATGGATATAATGTGTGCGCTCTGTTACATAGTAGCAATTTGATTCTATTTCATGGATATAGTGTTTGTGCTCTATTCCACAGTAGCAATTTGATTCTATTTCATACATATAGCTGTTTGTGCTGTATTCCACAGTAACAATTTAATTCTATTTCATGAATATAGTTTTTGTGTTCTATTCCACAGTAGCAATCTGATTCTATTTCATGGATATAGTGTCGGCGCTATATTCCACAGTAGCGATAATATATTGTATTTCATCGATATAGTGATTGCGCTCTATTCCACAGTAGCAATTTGATTCTATTTCATTGATATAGTGTTTTTGCCCTATTCCACAGGAGCAATTTGATTCTATTTCATACATATAGCTGTTGGTGCTGTATTCCACAGTAGCAATTTGATTCTATTTCATGGGTATAGTTTCTGCACTCTATTCCATAGTAGCGATTTGATTGTAGTACCATACATGGATATAATGTGTGCGCTCTATTACATAGTAGCAATTTGATTCTATTTCATGGATATAGTGTTTGTGCTCTATTCCACAGTAGCAATTTGATTCTATTTCATTGATATAGTGTTTGCACTCTGTTCCACAGTAGCAATTTAATTCTATTTCATGAATATAGTTTTTGTGTTCTATTCCATAGTAGCCATTTGGTTCTATTTCATGGATAAAGTGTTTTTGGTTTATTCCACAGAAGCAATTTGATTTTATTTCATGGATGTATTGTTTGTGCTCTATTCCACAGTAGAAATTTGATTCTATTTCATGGATATTAAGTGTCTGTAGTGTATTCCATAGAAGCAATTTGATTCTATTTCATCGATATTAAGTGTTTTCGCTCTCTTCCACAGTAGCAATTTGATTCTATTTGATGGAGATAGTGTTTTCGGTCTATTCCACGGAAGCCATTTGATTCTTTTTCACGGATAATAGTGTTTTTGCTATATTCCACAGTTGCTATTTGATTCTATTTAGTGGATATAGTGTTTGTACTCTATTGCACAGTTGCAATTTGATTCCATTTCATGGATATAGTGTTTTCGCTTTATTCCATAGTAGCAATTTGATTCTATTTCATGAATATAGTGTCTGCGCTCTATTCCACAGTAGAAATTTGATTCTATTTCATGGATAAAGTGTCTGTAGTGTATTTCACAGAAGCAATTTGATTCTATTTCATGGATATTAAGTGTTTTCGCTCTCTTACACAGTAGCAATTTGATTCTGTTTCATTGATATAGTGTTTGTATCGCTGTATTGCTCTTTGATATCTATTAATCTGATTTCATTGATATTAGTGTTTTTGCTCTATTCAACAATAGCAATTTAATTGTATTTCATGGATATAGTGTTTTCACTCTATTCCACAGTAGCAATCTGATTCTATTTCATGGATATAGTGTTGGCGCTATATTCCACAGTAGCGATAATATATTGTATTTCATCGATATAGTGTTTGCGCTCTATTCCACAGAAGCAATTTGATTCTATTATATGGATATAGTGTTTTTGCCCTATTCCACAGTAGCAATTTGTTTCTATTTCATGAATATAGTGTTTGTGCCCTATTCCACAGTAGCAATTTGATTCTATTTCATTGATATAGTGTGTGCGCTGTATTCCACAGGAGCAATTTGATTCTATTTCATACATATAGCTGTTTGTGCTCTATTGCACAGTAGCATTTTGATTCTATTTCATGGATATAGTTTCTGCACTCTATTCCATAGTAGCGATTTGATTGTAGTACCATACATGGATATAATGTGTGCGCTCTATTCCATAGTAGCCATTTGGTTCTATTTCATGGATATTGTGTTTTTGGTTTATTCCACAAAAGCAATTTGATTTTATTTCATGGATGTATTGTTTGTGCTCTATTCCACAGTAGAAATTTGATTCTATTTCATGGATATAGTGTCTGTAGTGTATTTCACAGAAGTATTTTGATTCTATTTCATGGATATTAAGTGTTTTCGCTCTATTGCACAGTAGCAATTTGATTCTGTTTCATTGATATAGTGTTTGTATTGCTTGTATTGGTTGTATCGCTGTATTGCTCTTCGATATCTGTTAATCTGATTTCATTGATATTAGTGTTTTTGTTCTATTCAACAGTAGCAATTTAATTGTATTTCATGGATATAGTGTTTTCACTCTATTCCACAGTAGCAATCTGATTCTATTTCATGGATATAGTGTTGGCGCTATATTCCACAGTAGCGATAATATATAGTATTTCATCGATATAGTGTTTGCGCTCTATTCCACAGAAGCAATTTGATTCTATTTCATTGATATAGTGTTTGTGCCCTATTCCACAGAAGCAATTTGATTCTATTTCATACATATAGCTGTTTGTGCTGTATTCCACAGTGACAATTTGATTCTATTTCATACATATAGCTGTTTGTGCTCTACTGCACAGTAGCAATTTGATTCTATTTCATGGATATAGTTTCTGCACTCTATTCCATAGTAGCGATTTGATTGTAGTACCATACATGGATATAATGTGTGCGCTCTATTACATAGTAGCAATTTGATTCTATTTCATGGATATAGTGTTTGTGCTCTATTCCACAGTAGCAATTTGATTCTATTTCATTGATATAGTGTGTGCGCTGTATTCCACAGGAGCAATTTGATTCTATTTCATACATATAGCTGTTTGTGCTCTATTGCACAGTAGCATTTTGATTCTATTTCATGGATATAGTTTCTGCACTCTATTCCATAGTAGCGATTTGATTGTAGTACCATACATGGATATAATGTGTGCGCTCTATTACATAGTAGCAATTTGATTCTATTTCATGGATATAGTGTTTGTGCTCTATTCCACAGTAGCAATTTGATTCTATTTCATCGATATAGCGTTTGCACTCTGTTCCACAGTAGCAATTTAATTCTATTTCATGAATATAGTTTTTGTGTTCTATTCCATAGTAGCCATTTGGTTCTATTTCATGGATATTGTGTTTTTGGTTTATTCCACAAAAGCAATTTGATTTGATTTCATGGATGTATTGTTTGTGCTCTATTCCACAGTAGAAATTTGATTCTATTTCATGGATATAGTGTCTGTAGTGTATTTCACAGAAGTATTTTGATTCTATTTCATGGATATTAAGTGTTTTCGCTCTATTGCACAGTAGCAATTTGATTCTGTTTCATTGATATAGTGTTTGTATTGCTTGTATTGGTTGTATCGCTGTATTGCTCTTCGATATCTGTTAATCTGATTTCATTGATATTAGTGTTTTTGTTCTATTCAACAGTAGCAATTTAATTGTATTTCATGGATATAGTGTTTTCACTCTATTCCACAGTAGCAATCTGATTCTATTTCATGGATATAGTGTTGGCGCTATATTCCACAGTAGCGATAATATATTGTATTTCATCGATATAGTGTTTGTGCTCTATTCCACAGAAGCAATTTGATTCTATTATATGGATATAGTGTTTTTGCCCTATTCCACAGTAGCAATTTGTTTCTATTTCATGAATATAGTGTTTGTGCCCTATTCCACAGTAGCAATTTGATTCTATTTCATTGATATAGTGTGTGCGCTGTATTCCACAGGAGCAATTTGATTCTATTTCATACATATAGCTGTTTGTGCTCTATTGCACAGTAGCATTTTGATTCTATTTCATGGATATAGTTTCTGCACTCTATTCCATAGTAGCGATTTGATTGTAGTACCATACATGGATTTTAATGTGTGCGCTCTATTACATAGTAGCAATTTGATTCTATTTCATGGATATAGTGTTTGTGCTCTATTCCACAGTAGCAATTTGATTCTATTTCATCGATATAGCGTTTGCACTCTGTTCCACAGTAGCAATTTAATTCTATTTCATGAATATAGTTTTTGTGTTCTATTCCATAGTAGCCATTTGGTTCTATTTCATGGATATTGTGTTTTTGGTTTATTCCACAAAAGCAATTTGATTTTATTTCATGGATGTATTGTTTGTGCTCTATTCCACAGTAGAAATTTGATTCTATTTCATGGATATAGTGTCTGTAGTGTATTTCACAGAAGTATTTTGATTCTATTTCATGGATATTAAGTGTTTTCGCTCTATTGCACAGTAGCAATTTGATTCTGTTTCATTGATATAGTGTTTGTATTGCTTGTATTGGTTGTATCGCTGTATTGCTCTTCGATATCTGTAAATCTGATTTCATTGATATTAGTGTTTTTGTTCTATTCAACAGTAGCAATTTAATTGTATTTCATGGATATAGTGTTTTCACTCTATTCCACAGTAGCAATCTGATTCTATTTCATGGATATAGTGTTGGCGCTATATTCCACAGTAGCGATAATATATAGTATTTCATCGATATAGTGTTTGCGCTCTATTCCACAGAAGCAATTTGATTCTATTTCATTGATATAGTGTTTGTGCCCTATTCCACAGAAGCAATTTGATTCTATTTCATACATATAGCTGTTTGTGCTGTATTCCACAGTGACAATTTGATTCTATTTCATACATATAGCTGTTTGTGCTCTACTGCACAGTAGCAATTTGATTCTATTTCATGGATATAGTTTCTGCACTCTATTCCATAGTAGCGATTTGATTGTAGTACCATACATGGATATAATGTGTGCGCTCTATTACATAGTAGCAATTTGATTCTATTTCATGGATATAGTGTTTGTGCTTTATTCCAAAGTAGCAATTTGCTTCTATTTCATCGATATAGTATTTGCACTCTGTTCCACAGTAGCAATTTAATTCTATTTCATGAATATAGTTTTTGTGTTCTATTCCATAGTAGCCATTTGGTTCTATTTCATGGATATTGTGTTTTTGGTTTATTCCACAAAAGCAATTTGATTTTATTTCATGGATGTATTGTTTGTGCTCTATTCCACAGTAGAAATTTGATTCTATTTCATGGATATAGTGTCTGTAGTGTATTTCACAGAAGTATTTTGATTCTATTTCATGGATATTAAGTGTTTTCGCTCTATTGCACAGTAGCAATTTGATTCTGTTTCATTGATATAGTGTTTGTATTGCTTGTATTGGTTGTATCGCTGTATTGCTCTTCGATATCTGTTAATCTGATTTCATTGATATTAGTGTTTTTGTTCTATTCAACAGTAGCAATTTAATTGTATTTCATGGATATAGTGTTTTCACTCTATTCCACAGTAGCAATCTGATTCTATTTCATGGATATAGTGTTGGCGCTATATTCCACAGTAGCGATAATATATAGTATTTCATCGATATAGTGTTTGCGCTCTATTCCACAGAAGCAATTTGATTCTATTTCATTGATATAGTGTTTGTGCCCTATTCCACAGAAGCAATTTGATTCTATTTCATACATATAGCTGTTTGTGCTGTATTCCACAGTGACAATTTGATTCTATTTCATACATATAGCTGTTTGTGCTCTACTGCACAGTAGCAATTTGATTCTATTTCATGGATATAGTTTCTGCACTCTATTCCATAGTAGCGATTTGATTGTAGTACCATACATGGATATAATGTGTGCGCTCTATTACATAGTAGCAATTTGATTCTATTTCATGGATATAGTGTTTGTGCTCTATTCCACAGTAGCAATTTGATTCTATTTCATTGATATAGTGTGTGCGCTGTATTCCACAGGAGCAATTTGATTCTATTTCATACATATAGCTGTTTGTGCTCTATTGCACAGTAGCATTTTGATTCTATTTCATGGATATAGTTGCTGCACTCTATTCCATAGTAGCGATTTGATTGTAGTACCATACATGGATATAATGTGTGCGCTCTATTACATAGTAGCAATTTGATTCTATTTCATGGATATAGTGTTTGTGCTCTATTCCACAGTAGCAATTTGATTCTATTTCATCGATATAGCGTTTGCACTCTGTTCCACAGTAGCAATTTAATTCTATTTCATGAATATAGTTTTTGTGTTCTATTCCATAGTAGCCATTTGGTTCTATTTCATGGATATTGTGTTTTTGGTTTATTCAACAAAAGCAATTTGATTTTATTTCATGGATGTATTGTTTGTGCTCTATTCCACAGTAGAAATTTGATTCTATTTCATGGATATAGTGTCTGTAGTGTATTTCACAGAAGTATTTTGATTCTATTTCATGGATATTAAGTGTTTTCGCTCTATTGCACAGTAGCAATTTGATTCTGTTTCATTGATATAGTGTTTGTATTGCTTGTATTGGTTGTATCGCTGTATTGCTCTTCGATATCTGTTAATCTGATTTCATTGATATTAGTGTTTTTGTTCTATTCAACAGTAGCAATTTAATTGTATTTCATGGATATAGTGTTTTCACTCTATTCCACAGTAGCAATCTGATTCTATTTCATGGATATAGTGTTGGCGCTATATTCCACAGTAGCGATAATATATAGTATTTCATCGATATAGTGTTTGCGCTCTATTCCACAGAAGCAATTTGATTCTATTTCATTGATATAGTGTTTGTGCCCTATTCCACAGAAGCAATTTGATTCTATTTCATACATATAGCTGTTTGTGCTGTATTCCACAGTGACAATTTGATTCTATTTCATACATATAGCTGTTTGTGCTCTACTGCACAGTAGCAATTTGATTCTATTTCATGGATATAGTTTCTGCACTCTATTCCATAGTAGCGATTTGATTGTAGTACCATACATGGATATAATGTGTGCGCTCTATTACATAGTAGCAATTTGATTCTATTTCATGGATATAGTGTTTGTGCTCTATTCCACAGTAGCAATTTGATTCTATTTCATCGATATAGTGTTTGGACTCTGTTCCACAGTAACAATTTAATTCTATTTCATGAATATAGTTTTTGTGTTCTATTCCACAGTAGCAATCTGATTCTATTTCATGGATATAGTGTCGGCGCTATATTCCACAGTAGCGATAATATATTGTATTTCATCGATATAGTGTTTGCGCTCTATTCCACAGTAGCAATTTGATTCTATTTCATTGATATAGTGTTTTTGCCCTATTCCACAGGAGCAATTTGATTCTATTTCATACATATAGCTGTTTGTGCTGTATTCCACAGTAGCAATTTGATTCTATTTCATACATATAGCTGTTTGTGCTCTACTGCACAGTAGCAATTTGATTCTATTTCATGGGTATAGTTTCTGCACTCTATTCCATAGTAGCGATTTGATTGTAGTACCATACATGGATATAATGTGTGCGCTCTATTACATAGTAGCAATTTGATTCTATTTCATGGATATAGTGTTTGTGCTCTATTCCACAGTAGAAATTTGATTCTATTTCATGGATAAAGTGTCTGTAGTGTATTTCACAGAAGCAATTTGATTCTATTTCATGGATATTAAGTGTTTTCGCTCTCTTACACAGTAGCAATTTGATTCTGTTTCATTGATATAGTGTTTGTATCGCTGTATTGCTCTTTGATATCTATTAATCTGATTTCATTGATATTAGTGTTTTTGCTCTATTCAACAATAGCAATTTAATTGTATTTCATGGATATAGTGTTTTCACTCTATTCCACAGTAGCAATCTGATTCTATTTCATGGATATAGTGTTGGCGCTATATTCCACAGTAGCGATAATATATTGTATTTCATCGATATAGTGTTTGCGCTCTATTCCACAGAAGCAATTTGATTCTATTATATGGATATAGTGTTTTTGCCCTATTCCACAGTAGCAATTTGTTTCTATTTCATGAATATAGTGTTTGTGCCCTATTCCACAGTAGCAATTTGATTCTATTTCATTGATATAGTGTGTGCGCTGTATTCCACAGGAGCAATTTGATTCTATTTCATACATATAGCTGTTTGTGCTCTATTGCACAGTAGCATTTTGATTCTATTTCATGGATATAGTTTCTGCACTCTATTCCATAGTAGCGATTTGATTGTAGTACCATACATGGATATAATGTGTGCGCTCTATTACATAGTAGCAATTTGATTCTATTTCATGGATATAGTGTTTGTGCTCTATTCCACAGTAGCAATTTGATTCTATTTCATTGATATAGTGTTTGCACTCTGTTCCACAGTAGCAATTTAATTCTATTTCATGAATATAGTTTTTGTGTTCTATTCCATAGTAGCCATTTGGTTCTATTTCATGGATATAGTGTTTTTGGTTTATTCCACAGAAGCAATTTGATTTTATTTCATGGATGTATTGTTTGTGCTCTATTCCACAGTAGAAATTTGATTCTATTTCATGGATATTAAGTGTCTGTAGTGTATTCCATAGAAGCAATTTGATTCTATTTCATCGATATTAAGTGTTTTCGCTCTCTTCCACAGTAGCAATTTGATTCTATTTGATGGAGATAGTGTTTTCGGTCTATTCCACGGAAGCCATTTGATTCTTTTTCACGGATAATAGTGTTTTTGCTATATTCCACAGTTGCTATTTGATTCTATTTAGTGGATATAGTGTTTGTACTCTATTGCACAGTTGCAATTTGATTCCATTTCATGGATATAGTGTTTTCGCTTTATTCCATAGTAGCAATTTGATTCTATTTCATGAATATAGTGTCTGCGCTCTATTCCACAGTAGAAATTTGATTCTATTTCATGGATAAAGTGTCTGTAGTGTATTTCACAGAAGCAATTTGATTCTATTTCATGGATATTAAGTGTTTTCGCTCTCTTACACAGTAGCAATTTGATTCTGTTTCATTGATATAGTGTTTGTATCGCTGTATTGCTCTTTGATATCTATTAATCTGATTTCATTGATATTAGTGTTTTTGCTCTATTCAACAATAGCAATTTAATTGTATTTCATGGATATAGTGTTTTCACTCTATTCCACAGTAGCAATCTGATTCTATTTCATGGATATAGTGTTGGCGCTATATTCCACAGTAGCGATAATATATTGTATTTCATCGATATAGTGTTTGCGCTCTATTCCACAGAAGCAATTTGATTCTATTATATGGATATAGTGTTTTTGCCCTATTCCACAGTAGCAATTTGTTTCTATTTCATGAATATAGTGTTTGTGCCCTATTCCACAGTAGCAATTTGATTCTATTTCATTGATATAGTGTGTGCGCTGTATTCCACAGGAGCAATTTGATTCTATTTCATACATATAGCTGTTTGTGCTCTATTGCACAGTAGCATTTTGATTCTATTTCATGGATATAGTTTCTGCACTCTATTCCATAGTAGCGATTTGATTGTAGTACCATACATGGATATAATGTGTGCGCTCTATTACATAGTAGCAATTTGATTCTATTTCATGGATATAGTGTTTGTGCTCTATTCCACAGTAGCAATTTGATTCTATTTCATTGATATAGTGTTTGCACTCTGTTCCACAGTAGCAATTTAATTCTATTTCATGAATATAGTTTTTGTGTTCTATTCCATAGTAGCCATTTGGTTCTATTTCATGGATATAGTGTTTTTGGTTTATTCCACAGAAGCAATTTGATTTTATTTCATGGATGTATTGTTTGTGCTCTATTCCACAGTAGAAATTTGATTCTATTTCATGGATATTAAGTGTCTGTAGTGTATTCCATAGAAGCAATTTGATTCTATTTCATCGATATTAAGTGTTTTCGCTCTCTTCCACAGTAGCAATTTGATTCTATTTGATGGAGATAGTGTTTTCGGTCTATTCCACGGAAGCCATTTGATTCTTTTTCACGGATAATAGTGTTTTTGCTATATTCCACAGTTGCTATTTGATTCTATTTAGTGGATATAGTGTTTGTACTCTATTGCACAGTTGCAATTTGATTCCATTTCATGGATATAGTGTTTTCGCTTTATTCCATAGTAGCAATTTGATTCTATTTCATGAATATAGTGTCTGCGCTCTATTCCACAGTAGAAATTTGATTCTATTTCATGGATAAAGTGTCTGTAGTGTATTTCACAGAAGCAATTTGATTCTATTTCATGGATATTAAGTGTTTTCGCTCTCTTACACAGTAGCAATTTGATTCTGTTTCATTGATATAGTGTTTGTATCGCTGTATTGCTCTTTGATATCTATTAATCTGATTTCATTGATATTAGTGTTTTTGCTCTATTCAACAATAGCAATTTAATTGTATTTCATGGATATAGTGTTTTCACTCTATTCCACAGTAGCAATCTGATTCTATTTCATGGATATAGTGTTGGCGCTATATTCCACAGTAGCGATAATATATTGTATTTCATCGATATAGTGTTTGCGCTCTATTCCACAGAAGCAATTTGATTCTATTATATGGATATAGTGTTTTTACCCTATTCCACAGTAGCAATTTGTTTCTATTTCATGAATATAGTGTTTGTGCCCTATTCCACAGTAGCAATTTGATTCTATTTCATTGATATAGTGTGTGCGCTGTATTCCACAGGAGCAATTTGATTCTATTTCATACATATAGCTGTTTGTGCTCTATTGCACAGTAGCATTTTGATTCTATTTCATGGATATAGTTTCTGCACTCTATTCCATAGTAGCGATTTGATTGTAGTACCATACATGGATATAATGTGTGCGCTCTATTACATAGTAGCAATTTGATTCTATTTCATGGATATAGTGTTTGTGCTCTATTCCACAGTAGCAATTTGATTCTATTTCATTGATATAGTGTTTGCACTCTGTTCCACAGTAGCAATTTAATTCTATTTCATGAATATAGTTTTTGTGTTCTATTCCATAGTAGCCATTTGGTTCTATTTCATGGATATTGTGTTTTTGGTTTATTCCACAAAAGCAATTTGATTTTATTTCATGGATGTATTGTTTGTGCTCTATTCCACAGTAGAAATTTGATTCTATTTCATGGATAAAGTGTCTGTAGTGTATTTCACAGAAGCAATTTGATTCTATTTCATGGATATTAAGTGTTTTCGCTCTCTTACACAGTAGCAATTTGATTCTGTTTCATTGATATAGTGTTTGTATCGCTGTATTGCTCTTTGATATCTATTAATCTGATTTCATTGATATTAGTGTTTTTGCTCTATTCAACAATAGCAATTTAATTGTATTTCATGGATATAGTGTTTTCACTCTATTCCACAGTAGCAATCTGATTCTATTTCATGGATATAGTGTTGGCGCTATATTCCACAGTAGCGATAATATATTGTATTTCATCGATATAGTGTTTGTGCTCTATTCCACAGAAGCAATTTGATTCTATTATATGGATATAGTGTTTTTGCCCTATTCCACAGTAGCAATTTGTTTCTATTTCATGAATATAGTGTTTGTGCCCTATTCCACAGTAGCAATTTGATTCTATTTCATTGATATAGTGTGTGCGCTGTATTCCACAGGAGCAATTTGATTCTATTTCATACATATAGCTGTTTGTGCTCTATTGCACAGTAGCATTTTGATTCTATTTCATGGATATAGTTTCTGCACTCTATTCCATAGTAGCGATTTGATTGTAGTACCATACATGGATTTTAATGTGTGCGCTCTATTACATAGTAGCAATTTGATTCTATTTCATGGATATAGTGTTTGTGCTCTATTCCACAGTAGCAATTTGATTCTATTTCATCGATATAGCGTTTGCACTCTGTTCCACAGTAGCAATTTAATTCTATTTCATGAATATAGTTTTTGTGTTCTATTCCATAGTAGCCATTTGGTTCTATTTCATGGATATTGTGTTTTTGGTTTATTCCACAAAAGCAATTTGATTTTATTTCATGGATGTATTGTTTGTGCTCTATTCCACAGTAGAAATTTGATTCTATTTCATGGATATAGTGTCTGTAGTGTATTTCACAGAAGTATTTTGATTCTATTTCATGGATATTAAGTGTTTTCGCTCTATTGCACAGTAGCAATTTGATTCTGTTTCATTGATATAGTGTTTGTATTGCTTGTATTGGTTGTATCGCTGTATTGCTCTTCGATATCTGTAAATCTGATTTCATTGATATTAGTGTTTTTGTTCTATTCAACAGTAGCAATTTAATTGTATTTCATGGATATAGTGTTTTCACTCTATTCCACAGTAGCAATCTGATTCTATTTCATGGATATAGTGTTGGCGCTATATTCCACAGTAGCGATAATATATAGTATTTCATCGATATAGTGTTTGCGCTCTATTCCACAGAAGCAATTTGATTCTATTTCATTGATATAGTGTTTGTGCCCTATTCCACAGAAGCAATTTGATTCTATTTCATACATATAGCTGTTTGTGCTGTATTCCACAGTGACAATTTGATTCTATTTCATACATATAGCTGTTTGTGCTCTACTGCACAGTAGCAATTTGATTCTATTTCATGGATATAGTTTCTGCACTCTATTCCATAGTAGCGATTTGATTGTAGTACCATACATGGATATAATGTGTGCGCTCTATTACATAGTAGCAATTTGATTCTATTTCATGGATATAGTGTTTGTGCTTTATTCCAAAGTAGCAATTTGCTTCTATTTCATCGATATAGTATTTGCACTCTGTTCCACAGTAGCAATTTAATTCTATTTCATGAATATAGTTTTTGTGTTCTATTCCATAGTAGCCATTTGGTTCTATTTCATGGATATAGTGTCTGTAGTGTATTCCACAGAAGCAATTTGATTCTATTTCATCGATATTAAGTGTTTTCGCTCTCTTCCACAGTAGCAATTTGATTTGATTTGATGGAGATAGTGTTTTCGGTCTATTCCACGGAAGCCATTTGATTCTTTTTCATGGATAATAGTGTTTGTGCTATATTCCACAGTTGCTATTTCATTAGAACTATTTAGTTGATATAGTGTTTGTACTCTATTGCACAATAGCAATTTGATTCCATTTCATGGATATAGTGTTTTCGCTTTATTCCATAGTAGCAATTTGATTCTATTTCATGAATATAGTGTCTGTGCTTTATTGCATAGTAGCAATTTGGTTCTATTTCATGGATATAGTGTTTTTGGTTTATTCCACAGAAGCAATTTGATTTTATTTCATAGATGTATTGTTTGTGCTCTATTCCACAGTAGCAATTTTATTCTATTTCATCGATATAGTGTTTGCACTCTGTTCCACAGTAGCAATTTAATTATATTTCATGAATATAGTTTTTGTGTTCTATTCCACAGTAGCAATTTGATTCTATTTCATGAATAGAGTGTTTGTGCTCTTTTCCACATTAGCAATTTGATTCTATTTCATCGATATAGTGTCTGTGCTGTATTCCACATTAGCAATTTGATTCTATTTCATCGATATAGTGTCTGCGCTGTATTCTAAGGTAGCAATTTTATTTTATTTCATTGATATAGTGTTTTAACTTTATTCCACAGTAGCAATCTGATTCTATTTCATGGATGTAGTGTTTGCGCTCTTTTCCACAGAAGCAATCTGATTCTATTTCATGGATATAGTGTTTGCGCTCTATTCCACAGAAGCAATTTGATTCTATTTCATGGATATAGTGCTTGTGCAATATTACACATTATTATATGACCGTGTATCTTGGAGTCTGGACACTAGCAAATGGAGCAATCTGATTGGTTAGATTCGACTGATTTTGGACTGGTTAATATTATCCTAGGAAGACCGCGGTCCGAAAGTGATATTAATTTTTGAAAAATTTGAAAAATCTTCTTAGGTAATTGTTAATTATGGTAATTTATCGAACAAAAATAGTAGGAGTAAGCTAGTGGCGAGCATTGGTTGTTTTTGCAAACATTTTGACAAGCAAAAGTTGAGAAAATCAAATTAATATTGCAGAAACTCATGAGAGAATACATAAAAGGTTTTTTTAATTCTCTAAAGAACATAAAGCTCGTTCACATACCTCAATAATAGTTGAAAAGTGTACTTTTAGTTTTTATCTTTCCTTGTAAACAACACGGCGGTGAGTTGAGCTATCTTTAGTTGAGATACGTCGTTGCTTTTCAGTCACTTTCAAAAACTGTAAAATTCACGATAATTAAGTTGTCTACAAAGTTAACAACCTTTTTGAAGTCAGTAAGTGTTATTGTCTTTCTTTTTCTGCATACAAAAGGTTCAAAGGTTCGTTCATAGCCGTTTAGCTCGATTCAAAGTCCTGTCAGCGATCCTCGTCCTTTCATCTTCTTCATAGGCTACGACACAGACAAATTAATTCCTTCAACAGTTGGCAGTGATTTCGATTAAAGTTCTTATCATTATTTATGGAAAAATAAGCTTTCGTAGGCTTTTTTTCTTGATGCAAACATCCACAAGACCGACGAATTTCAACTCGTTTCAACATCCATCGTGTCACTTGTTCTTGTCAGCTAAAATCCTTTGTAAACTTGTTTTTTGTTTCCTGACTTTCTTTGAAGTTGAGATATAAACAAAACTCTTTGTCTTTAAATGATCTTTGATTTGGAATGGTGAAGAAAGCTGCAGTAATTTTAATATGTTGGCCTTAAAAGTTCTGTAAGTTTGTTGAGCCGGTAGCCGTCACACGCTGAATGAAAACCGGTTTTTGACAACCCACACTTTGCCATTTGAAAGCAACGCGCGTCGTAAAAATATCAAAGGAAATATTACTTTTTTATCGAAAATAGTTGTGGTCATATAATAAACATCTTATTAACCG
This sequence comes from Metridium senile, assembly GCA_949775045.1. Lineage (NCBI taxonomy): Eukaryota > Metazoa > Cnidaria > Anthozoa > Actiniaria > Metridiidae > Metridium > Metridium senile. Next base: position 4,074,535 of record OX459103.1, on the reverse strand, counting down.
AGCTTGGTCGGTCTGTACAGGAGAATCTTGACCTTGGTCGGGTACAGACCTCACTGCGTTCGGTCTGTACTTTCCGACCTGGGTCAAGATTCTCCTGTACAGACCTCCCGCTCGGTTAATAAGATCTTAGTAATAATTTGATTGACATGTTATACTACACTGTATTCAAAGCATGTGCTTACTTTAATATAAGGAGTCTCATTTGAGAATCTTAGTTAACTCTCTTTTTAGAGCGTACTCAATATTGCTTTAAAAGTTTTATTATGGACCTAATAGCTTTGCCTTTTTCTCTATTATTGCCTATGGTGAATATTTGTTAAATTGTTGTTATTATTATTGTTAATATTATTTTGTTATGGTCTTAATACATGATTTAATTTTATCATCATAGGAATCAATTACCAAGACCAGGCCTTCTCAAACATATACTGATATGGTATTAGGCAATTTGAAGATATTGCCACAAAGGATAGTCTCCCTCGCAGCCGTTCTTAGTGTCCCTCCCCACTAACGGCTGCTTCGATTCGAACAAGATTCCTTTCCCTTTGTAATGTTTTTGAGCCAATCAGGGCACAGAAAATTGTAAACATGACGTTTACCCGATATCTAAAAGGTCAAAGCTGGAGGCATTTCATTGTCGATTGAGGAAATGTGAGAACCACCAAACAAGGAAATAATAGAAAGCGATTCCTGTTTATCGAATGTCAAATGCAAAAATCCCACAAATGCCACACAAAAAATAGTCAAGTTCAAGAAAGCCTCTAAAAGTATTTTAAGGATCAGCGAAGTAAACTCGACTTCGTCGATTGACTGGAAAGTCTATCCAATGTTTATTCTCATCTGCTTCCCGCAGTGCAATACCCAAGTGCGAAGTTTCACAGTTGAACTGTCATAGCTAGAAACGATAGTACACTCGCTGTGATTGGTTAGGATTTATGGCGCGAACCGCTCTAGGATATATGAGCGGAATGCTGATTGGCTAAACGATTGGAAAGGAATGTTGTTCGAATCGAAGCAGCCGTTAGTGGGGAGGGACAGGAAGCCCAAATCTAAGAACGGCTGCGAGGAAGACTACACAATGTCAAACTACAAAATGATAACTACTATATTTACTCTTTGTATTGATGATCAAATGAATATCTAATAAAGAAAATTAATGATTTTTTTATTGCATCACATCCATATAGTGGTTCTTCATCTGCTGGCACTCAATCTCACTGCTTCTACATTAAATATTTTTCATACATCACTCTCCTTTCATGTTGATTTTTTATCGAAGGGAGAAAAATACAAACTACTTGGTAGTTAAAAACACATCAACTAAACTAAATATGCATTTGATCTGGTCTCTGGACCTCAAACTCTAACTTCAATGATGAAAGCTCGTTTAGTGCTCTCACCACTAAGCCGACATTGTAATCCCCATGGTGCTGCTTTAACCTTTGTTCACATTGGCAAAATAAGCATAAGCAACATATGTAGACTCAGTTGGGCTATGCTCATCAGCCGCACTTATCTTGTCTCCCACCTAGTCGAGAAATGCTTCATCAAGTCGGCTTATGTCGCTAGTGTGAGCCAAGCTTTTTATGATTCTTACAGCTGAAATCGTTGCATTGCGACTAGCAAGTTTTGAAGTTCAGTTTGATTTTGATGTTTTCTGCGACAGGGGCGGAGCTTATGTAAACGATGAGCAATCTCCATTATACTCCATCTTTTTAACGGTCAGCGGTTATTTATACAAGCTCCAGTCGCAGAAAAATCAAACCGAACTTTGAAACTTGTTAGTCGCTATGCAACGATTTTTGCTGTAAAAGGATCAGCATTTCTCTGGAAAGACACATACACAAGTGGTATGCTTTGTAAAATTGAATTGTTGGTAATACTGCAGAAATTATATAATATATGTTTGTAAATGCATCGAGGCTTAAAAAATAAATGTGTTATACTGGCAGTGCATTTGTGTTGTTTTTTATTTAAGTCCCTCAAATTTAAAAAGTGAATACCCACATGATTTGAAACATGATTTTGGGGACTTGAGAATTGTGGAGTGAACTTTTGTGTTATAACTAAAAATCAAAGGAGGAAAATGTTTTTTTTAGTCTTCAAATATAATGTATTTGAAAGTTTAAACTTTAAAATTACATTTTCTAAAAATATCAATTTTTTCACACTTACTCACTTTGCAATGTGGGGACCTGAGTTTTTCATAGTGTGCATTACCTCATTAAAATGAAATAAACAACTTTTATAGTTTAGATTGAGTTGTCTTCAACAAGATATGTTATTTTATGCAATGCAAAAGCTTAAAATTTGCGAATTTTTTTTTCACTTATTCACACGGAAAGTGGGGACCTGATGATATGCACACAAAAAATGTCAATCTGGGGACTTCAGTTTTTTGTGAAGATAATGTATTTTTAAGCAAAAATAAGCTGTTTTAAGACTTTTGGAAAGTGGGGACCCAAGTTGGGTCCCCACTTTCCTCCAGGTCCCCAGATTGCTGGTGTGCAAACACGTCCAGGTCCCCAGATTCATGGAAGTGTGTACCCATTCATTCATCTATCTATCAATCCATTCACTTCTTTCATCTATTATTCATCCATCCATTCATTAATTGATCTATGCATTTATCCACTCACTAATTCATCCATTCATTCATCTATCTATCAATCCATTCACTTCTTTCATCTATTATTCATCCATCCATTCATTAATTGATCTATGCATTTATCCACTCACTAATTCATCCATTCATTCATCTATCTATCAATCCATTCACTTCTTTCATCTATTATTCATCCATCCATTCATTAATTGATCTATGCATTTATCCACTCACTAATTCATCCATTCATTCATCTATCTATCAATCCATTCACTTCTTTCATCTATTATTCATCCATCCATCCATTAATTGATCTATGCATTTATCCACTCACTAATTCATCCATTCATTCATTCATCTATCTATCAATCCATTCAATTCTTTCATCTATTATTCATCCATCCATTCATTAATTAATCTATGCATTTATCCACTCACTCACTCACTCATTCATTCATTCATTCATCTATCTATCAATCCATTCAATTCTTTCATCTATTATTCATCCATCCATTCATTAATTGATCCATGCATTTATCCACTCACTCACTCATCCATTCATTCATTCATTCATCTATCTATCAATCCATTCAATTCTTTCATCTATTATTCATCCATCCATTCATTAATTGATCTATGCATTTATCCACTCACTAATTCATTTCTCCATCCATCACTTATTCTTTCATTAACTTATGCATGCTTTCATTTATCCATCCATCCATTATTCATCCATTCATTTATCCACCCATTTATTTATCCATCCATCTGTCCATTTATTCTTTCTTCCATTCAATGTTTCTAGAAAGGGACGAGGCTTCAGTCAAGTACCTCGGCTGCTTCAACGACGGCATAGAATCAGAGCTCAAGCTGGTCTCATCCCGTCATCAAGTTACAGTCCGATCTTGTGTCAACTCGTGCCGTAAATTAAACTTTGCTTTCGCGGGACTGCGGAACGGGATGCACTGCTTGTGCGGGAATGATTACGGGTCACACGGGGAAAACCTTAAGCGTGATGGCTGCTCTAGGACATGTGGGAGTAGAGAAGCGTGTGGTGGACCGCTCGAGAATGCTATATACAAGACTGGTAAAATATAAACACTCTTAATAGTCTCCTTCACAGTTCCCTGCGCCATCTTGAAAGGTAGCCGGGCCTTTGCATCGAAGCGAGACGAACGTTGAGCTTGCAATGATAGAGACATTGTAACACCTTGCGGGACAATTATTAACGTGTCTCGCTATCATTGCAATCTCAACGTTTGTCTCGCTTCGATGCAAAGGCCCGGCTACCTCATTTCAAGATGGCGCAGGGAACTGTGGAGGGGGCTATTTTGCCTAGTCAGTTTATCATTCATTTCTCTCTTTCCCCTTCGACTCCAATTTTTTGTTAACTTTCCTTTTTGCCTTCTTGTCTCATGCAAATCTTTCTCTTTTCCCTTCCGTCTCAAATATCTTTTTTCTTAAAAACGTTTTGTTAACTTCTCTCCATCATGACTTAATTATTTGCCTTTCCTCTCCTCTCCTGTTGTTGTTTTTTTTTTCAACACTTCTCTCACCCATTTTGTTTTTCTACCAAACAGAACAAGCCCCAAGCCAATATAAAAGAGAATACATTGACAACATAGAAACCCTAGTATTCGGCAAAGACAAGAAAGCGACGCTACGACAGCCAAAGCAAAAGAAACGAGTTACCTTAGTAATGCCAAAGAAGAGAAACTGGAATTTCATGGACTGGATCCGAAACTATGAACAAGACCAGAAGCATTAAGGGACTGGGGCGAGTAGTCTTGCAAAGACTTATGGGTCGCTTGTAATGACGTCATTTAGAGGGATTTTTTTTTAAATTATTGTAAACGTTGGCTATCAGTTTGGTTATGTTATTGGTATTTCTTTTGTAATTCAGTTGGTTTAATGAAGTAATTGTAATTTGTAATGCTTTTGTTGCTGTTTTCACTGATTTTTCTTCTTTACTGTTGCTGTTTTTCATAGAATTGTTTGTTTTTTTTGCTTTATTTCTGTTTTTCTTCGTGTTGCTTTCTTTGCGTTAAATTCAATGCCATTTCAAGTACGTTTGTAAGGTTGTCTTGATATTTTTCATTGAGGTATGTGATTAAATGTTTAAGACTAAAAACTACAAACAATTATTAAACAATGTGAATCGTAAAAAGTTGTATATATCATGATTTTCAAAATGTTTTGAATCAAGTGTACCTTAAATGTTAAACGACTCTCAAATTAAAGTGCATCCTCCGGGTCTATCTCATCGTCACTACTCGAATCTTCTAATAAATATTTCTGGACATCAGATGCGTCCTTTAGGATTTCGTTTCGTTTTGATTTGTTATTTGGCTCGATCCCGTTAATTTTCCCATAAGTCCTTTCAATCTTAGAATGACCTTTTGCATTGGACAACCTTTTGGAAACAGTTGTTTCCTTTTCGTCTTGGAAAGACCCTTACCAATGATTTTTCCGTCTAAAAATAACCTATCGCTTTGAACGAACTTTTTTAAAGAACAATGGTCGCTTTACAGCATGCACCGCGCGAAAGACTGAATTTCCGTGGACCATGAAAATCGCCAATAAGACAATTTGATATAATTTATTCATTACTAAATCGTTTAACGTTTTTTTATGACTGACTGAGAATGAATCATAACACTCAAATCAAAATAGACAACGCAAAGCATGCCGGTAAGTGACCATGGGTCTTGTATACCCAGTGTATGGCTATAATTCCTTTCCTTCTTGGAATGACATGTTCTTGAATCGAAGGTGCAACGATGACTAGAGAAAAATCGAGAAAAGCGAAGTAAACCGAAGTAAACGTTGCGTTGGTCTTGGTCTAAATCAAAGTCTTATTGCGGTAGACAATTTAATATTCTCACTTGTAGGGAGGTTTTTTTTAATATCGCCAACAAAGCCATGATACATTGCTAGCAAACGTTTTGTGTTGCCGCTAACGATGGATCGAACGGAATTGCAATACTAGTTGTAAATTGTCGTCACGGAAATATCCCGTAACTCATATACACCTATTTCAATAATCGTTGTCGCGATCAAACCTACAGTCCACACTCTAAAGCATGCAAAGGATGTCGGTATTTCTTCTCTTGTTATCAATTCATTCATAGCATATTTTGGGTGTACGTTTTTGTGTTAGATGACCATAGCAAGTTGTTGCAGTGGTAGATGCATGATAAAACAAATATTTATTTAAAGGATGTCGGTATTTCTTCTCTTGTTATCGATTCATTCATAGCATATTTTGGTTGTACGTGTTTGTGTTCACATGACCATAACAAGTTGTTGCAGTGGTAGATGATGAAACAAACATTTCTTGAAAATACGTCTTATAAAATCTCAATTTATGTTCATATAACCGACATCCTAAGCAGGATTCAGAGTGTGGACTGTAGTTTTTATTAAGACAACGATTATTAAATAAGGTGTATCTTAGTTTGCGTGCTACTGTGTTATAGTTATTATTTAGTGAATATTAGTCACTATCAAACACATGTAAAATTCCCATAGTATTCGATGTTTCCGATTGAGCACATACATACATACTTTATTTACGTTTCCTTGGGCATTTCAAACGAAATTACAACTTTGTGTAAACCTAAAAATTTCTAATCAGTTGGTTATGATAATTTACAATCAAAGACAAGGAAAATTGTAATGAGGTAGAGCACAAACACTTTGAGACTATTGTCACCTTTTATAAAGTATTGTTTTTTTTTGTATTTAAAGTTTCTGGTTGAGTGATAGTGACTAAATAGTCGCTAAAAAACATAAGTTCGGAACAAGCGGGGTTCTTGTGGTGTGGGTCCCCACATGTCTCTATGACTTGATGGGCTTCCTGTGTAAACCCAAATTCCAACATAAGCCTTGTTTTCTTTCTGTTCTTGTGTTATAATTCAAAGGCCTGCAAAAACAGAGAATATTTCTAAATTGAACAATATACCAAACAATTGAAACACTCAAAAATTCCACGGGCTGTAGTCAAATTCTAAAGAATATATTACACATGTAAAGATATAGCCTGCATAAACAGACCCTTATTAGCGCTGGAAAAGTTGGCGGGAGACTTTTCGAGCGCTAATAAGGGTCTGTTTACTCAGGCTAGTAAAGATATCAAGTTTTTGAAACAGAAAATATAGGTATTTCATTGACAATTATATAATAAATGGAAACTAGCGAGTAAACTAGTATAGGCTGCGTCAGTGTTTGATATAAACGATAGGTAATAGAATGAAATTTGTAACACCGTAAAAAATGTTGACTTAACTTTACTGATGTTTCAAGCTTTAGCCCTTCGTTGGAGGGCGATAGTAAAGTTAAGTCAAAATTTTTTACGGTGTTACAAATTTCATTATATTACCTATCAATTATATAATAAATTATATTCTTACTTTTTTTGCGAACTGTGGCAGCACAAAGGCAGCTTTATGTACATCAGCATTGTAATATCGCAGTCCTAGCTCCTCAACTTGCTTGTCACTAAACGTGGTTATAGGCTGATTAAACTTGGTGTCCTGTGAATTGACAAGTATTTGCAATAAATATTATTAATACAGTTATTACTTGTGGAAGACGTGGTGGCCGAGCGGTTAGATACAAGCACAAGGGCTACTGGTCTATTAACGGACTAGCAAACTTTATATCTTGGCTGCAAACTTTATAAAGTTTGCAGTCAATAAATAAAGTTTGCAGGCAATAAATAAAGTTTGCAGGCAGAAAGTAAAGTTTGCTGGCAATAAATAAAAAATAAAAAAAAGTTTGTTGGCAATAAATAAAGTTCGCCGTCAATAAATAAAGTTTGCAGCCAAGATATAAAGTTTATTTGCTAGTCCGTTATAAAGAAATGTGAATGCTGTTAAGTTTTTAAATAGACCAGTGGCCCTTGTGGGCTTCGATATTTAGAGGCTGGGATTCTGGGTCGACAGGCCTGGGTTCAATTCCTGGCCCGGGCAACTACATTGTGTCCTTGGGCAAGATGCTTCACTTCCACATTGTCACTCTTCACCCTAGTCTCGTGACGAAACTAAGAACGTCTGTGAGAGAGACTATCTTCACCCAGGAGTACAAATGGATACCAGCATTACTGGGGTAAAGTGGGGAGAGGAGTGGCTCCAACCCCTACCTTCATGGTAGAAGCTAACGAAAGAGGAGCCACTAGGTTCCCTCAAGGACACCCAATGATTGCTTAATATCTTACCTTGTTCTTACTGCATAACATAAAACCTATTTGTCCTGATGGATATGTTGGTATCGTTGTGTAACCATAGGCAACAGAAGGAAACAATGTATGGCAGAAATCAATCATGGATTTAATCAGAGGTAAATGAATCCATTGACATTCTCCTGTAATAAACAGTACACAAAAACATGTTATGTACTACACTAATAAACTGTTTTAAGTCAGTCTATAGACTGAATACTCTAGTTTTGTGTTATCTACAATCATGTGCAAAATTGTTGGGACATTGTCACTTTTTTATGAGCGTTTTCGATTTCGTTTAAAAAAATATACAAAATCTATCAATTTGATTTGCAAACCCCCTTCCCCCCTAAGCAATGTTGATTGGTCTTTCAAATGACAACCGTTTCACATTCCCACAATTCAACATTGAAACGGGGGAGAGGGGGAAACGGAAAAATGATGTTGAAATATTTTTCATGTTAAAACCCGATAATGTCCCAAAGTATTTTGAACATGATTGTAGCACTGCTGTACTATTTGACAAAAGGCACATTTGCACAGGGATAATCTTGATTCGGAGTAAATTCAATTCTGTTTTCAATTAATATTTTTAATAATTACTGTAAACATAATGATCATCATCACCACCACAACCACAACCATCATTATAATCATAATCATCAACATCATAATTATTGACTATCAAATGACAATTTTCAGCATCAACTGGTGTTACCTTGACAACACAACAAGCCATCAGGTTTTAAAGCTTTTTTCATCAACTCATAGTACGGTTTTTCAAACAAAGATTGAGCAGGACCTAGAAAGAAAAAATAAATTTTTCATACATAAGTTGTATTTACTGGTCTAACTTATATACTGGTTATATATATGGTAAGACAGCACCATGCAGTCGAAAGCTCCGTTTTCGTTGGCCCCCCAATACAGTACCACCATTGTTTGGTTAGGTTTCTATTTATTAATTTTAAACCAATCCTAAACGATGTTTAGATTTCTCATTTCTCACTCCCAGAATAAATACCTCTGGGAACGTAGTCTAACTAGCTTGTTCCGGAAGTCAAAATTCAAACTTATTTAACGACTTTCTTTGAATGGTTATCTTGATTTTCATTGGTCAACCTAATAAGGTCGACCAATCAGGAAAGAGCTGAATTTTGACTTCTGGAACAAGCTCCAACAGACTACGTTCCCAGGGGTATTTATTTTGGGAGCGAGAAACAAGCGACAGAAGATTACCCCTGGGTTCCAGAGGATGTGTGGAAAATGTTTGGAACAAAAGTGAGGTTTTGAATTGGGTCAAAACGTACATAATAACGCGGTTATCCAAATTGGTCTAGGGAAAACCTTCTTTATTAGAAGTAATAGTATTTGTTTATGATTGTCATACCAACGGGATCTGATGAATCTGTTATAATGACGTCAAATTCATTCTCATGTTGGTCCATGTACTTGAATCCATCTCCTATATGCTGTGTGAGCTTAGGACTTTCATAACCAACCGCAAGGTTGGGGAGATATTTCTTGGAAAGATTGATGACATCCTATATGACAACATACATATTATGATAATGATAACAAATATACCAATAGTGAAGATCATGAGAAAAATATCATATGCCCTTGGCGGGTTAAACCCCACGGTTTCGGCTTTCTAGTCCGACGTGTTACCACTACACTACAAGGACCAACCACACTGGATACGCAGCTGGACAGAGTAGTATAGAGCAACTGTGGGGGGTCCCAGGGCGATATTAATCTCTAAGGTAAATTTGAACACCGTAAATGGAAACACGAGCTTGAAGTGAATAATGAGTTGAAATGCGTTCAGTGTATAAGTGAAATAAAGAGAAAAATATCATATGCCCTAAGCATATGTGATAATTATTATTATAATTAGTGGTCAATGTGATGTAAATTTCAAATATGCTTTCTTCTAAAAAATATATAGATTACTTTAGTTTTGAGTAATGGAGATATATATAGTTTTCTTTGTTGGCGAGTTTATTGGTACGGGAGTATTTTTAGTGGCGAGTTTGTGGTGTGTGGAGTTCTTCTGTAGGCGAGTTGACTGTGAACCATCATGATGATGGTGATGTTGATAGTGATGATGATGTTGATGATGATGAAAATAATGATGATGAAGATTATGGTAATTATGATGGTAATGATGACGATACTGATGATGATATTGATGATGGTAATGATGATAGCAATGATAATGATAATTATAAAATTCATGAATAATTAATGAGCAATTGACAAAAGAATTCACGTCCGTGACGGAGGTTGTAAATCTCATACAGATTTCGTCCTGATTTGCATAAGTTTCAACTTGAATTTTCTCGGCCAGATTTACATTTATTTTGACAATTTTAGTAAAATATGAAAGAACTAACGTTGGACTTTCATAAGTTCTATACAATATTCGCGTCCGATCTGTATCCGATATACAACGGCTCGTCTTCGACTCGCCGTTGTATATCGGATACAGATCGGCCGCTCATATTGTATATATTACTAATGATGACAATGATAATGATAATAACAACAATGATGATAATAACAATAACAATAATGATGGCGATGATAATGATAGTGATAATAGTAATAAGGATAACAATAACAATATACCTCGTCTATTTCACATTGGACTATATTCTCAACAAGAGGATGTTTGGCGACTTCACGTATAACTCCACCATCCCCACCACCAATAATAAGAACCTTGAATAAAATACAAGAAACAAATATTCAATAAGATAGGTGATGTTTGAAATCATTGAAAATGTCTATCATATTAAAAATGTTCAATAGTCTGGTTCCGTGTGCCATCTTAAAAGGTAGCTGGGCCTTTGCATCAAGCGAGGCAAAGGTTGAGCTTGCAATGATAGAAACCTTTGAATACATTGCCGGACAATTATTCACTTGTCTCTATCATTGCAGGCTCAACGTTCGTCTCGCTTCAATGCAAAGGCTACCTTTCAAAATGCCTGTTGAAGATAAAAAATACTAATCCAAGTGAAGGCACATTATGCCACAACAAGTTACCTTTTTAGGGTTTGGATGAGAGTTGAGTGGTAAAAATGTAATCATTTCTTGGTATGAAAACTCATCACGTTCTGTGCACTGTATAACGCCATCCAAGACGAGTACTGTGCCATATGTTTTACTGAAACAAAATGAACAATTTTTATTATAACTATAATGTACACCTGCTGGGGGATTACTCACTTTGTCAACTCCCTAAAAGGTACGTATAGATTAAAATAACTGATAGGTAATATATAATGAAAGCTGTAACACCATAAAAATGTTGACTTAACTTAACTGACGTTTTGAGCTTTAACTCTTCATCGGAGTAAAAGAGTTAGACTAAGAGAGATACTAAGTATAAATAAGAAACGGGAAAAGTAATGAACCAATCAAAAGGCGATAGAAAATGTAGGAGTTAAAGAACAATGGAAAAATTAATTGAAAGCGAATCATTCATTCATGTCGAAAGGTTGCTGTGTACCTAAGGAATAAATTATAGTCACATTTCTTTAGGTTTACAGTTATTGTTAGTTCCAGTAATACGCCATAAAACGAAAGCTGTCATGTGATTAATGTTATGATTAGCAGAATTAAAATGTCGGGAGACTGCATGGCTTTGTGTTGCCATTTGTGCCTATATCATGAATAGGTATTAATTATAGTAATTAAAAATTTATCATAATACAATATATTATAATATTAGTGTTAATCATGTTAATATTGTTCTAGTTCTCCTTCACAAATTGGAGGCAGTAGGTGGTCAAGTGGCCAAGCGTTAATTGTTCTCGCAAACCTGTTAATATCTTGATTTTGAGTCCTTCTTTTGGTCACTATTTGAGGCTGCATTTTTCCTTTGATTACTAGTACAGTAAAACCCCGCATATAAGAACCTAGATTTTTCCAAGTCAGCCTGAACAGGTTCGTATATAAATGGTGCTTAACTTGAAATCAGGCTATCTAGGTTCTATTAGCATCACTCACTTCATCATTACAACAACGATGCTGTCAATGCTTTTGCACATGGCTCTTTTTTTACAAAAAAAAAAACAAATGAAAATTTCAGCCTGACAGGTTCTTAAATTTTAGGTCCTAATATATGCAGGGTTTTAGTTTAGTTCAAATTTAGTTTCTCGACCATGGTAGCAAGAGGAATTTTTCACAAGTCCAACTTTCCCCCAGTATAATAATTGTTGAGATAGAGCACATTCTGAAATCATTCTTCTGGTTGTGCATATATATTAATTTAACAAATTGAACAAACCTTTTGAAGATAATGATGTCTTGAAACTTTGACTTCCCTTCAAAATAGACCTCCTCAACCTCCAAAGAAAGTGCTTGGCCAGGCCACTGGCTGTTTACTTCAGAAAACCAACCATTTTGAATCTTGTTCATCTTTGCACAAAGAGCTGCTTCTGGAAACATGCAGTAAAGAACATTCAGAGTTGCTGTTACTGGTTTATATATGTAGACTGGGGAGTGATGGGAGGCGGGGGTGATAGCTAGTCCCCCTGGGGCCTATAAAGTTGTCCTGGCGACATGCGACATTAGCCTCAAAACATGGTGACATGCTTATTTCTTAAAGCCGACATCCAACATTGCAATAGTTGGAAATGATGACAAATTTATGACATACATGTTACATTGAAAGTACCTAAATTATTTTATGTTACATAATTTAACCAAAGCAACACCGACATAATTTCGACTTTAGCCAATTAAAGTTTTTTTAAATTATCAACAAACCAACACTAGGCACCCACTATAAGACTCTAGACTTATAGGCCTAAACCTTCCATTGCACTATAATCGCATCAATCTGCATTATCATCGAAATTATTACATAAACAACTTCGCAGTTAAATAATCATTTCAATACAGCAAAAGGTAGCTTATACCTGTAAAAATAATATCGCTTAATGACGTTTCTAACTTTAGTCCCTTGATAGGTAGTAGTTTTATATATACTGATAAAATTAAACTAGTTTAAATATCATTTCATATGGTGTGTATAGAGTTAATATATTTACACGTGCTATTATGTAACTTGTGAATTCAAAGGCGCTTTTCTACAAATAGCAATTATAGAAACGTTTACAAACACATTGAAATATAGAGAAATAGTTAAAATACTGTTATGGTTAAGGTTGAAGTAATTAATGAATTATTTTAAACTTACAAATAAACGATAAAATAGCTTAGAGGTATTAAAGTTTTTAGCTATATAACAACACAAAATTTGAGATGTGATCAAAATTATTGACTTATTATTACAAATTTTTGAGATTTTCTGAAGATCTAAATACTTACCTTTATATCTGAATCCCACTGAATAAGATCGAAGTTAAAATTGTCCTATTTTACGAACTTTGGACCAGCTAAATCTAAAACCTCAAGCTAATCTGAAGAAATTTGTTTGGGTTTCCTGTGTTGAGCCCCAGCCGTGGAGGTCCAGTCCTAGAAGAAATCCAAAATGGCTGAAAGCTCAAACGTGACAAATTCTTTAAATCCGAAGGTTTTCTTTGACGTTGCAATTGGAGGACAGGTATAAGACTTGATGATTTAATAAACCATGAAATATTCTATACATTTATCCATGATTTTGACTTTTTTATGCAGGATGTTGGTAGAATGAAGATGGAGCTGTTTGCAGATGTAGTGCCGAGAACTGCTGAAAACTTTAGGTTAGTTCACACGAAAAATCATATAAAACTGTATATTCTCTTCAATTTGCAGCTTGTTTAATAGCTACTTTAAATTTATTCCTATGATTAATTTGAGAGGTCATTCAACTAGAAGATAATTCACAAAGTTTGTCGGAATTTGTTGAACGTTTGCCTGGCGTTGTGAACAGTGAACTTTTGACGTGCACCACGTGCAACAGTACAAAACTTGTTTTATAATCATATCGTTTCCCCCCTTTGTTTTCAGACAATTATGCACAGGAGAATACAGGTCAGTTAGATTTAACTAAATATTCATTTGTTTTATTTAAGCTGTTCAGTAGCTAAGTCAAAATAAATAAATATAGATTGAAGGAATGAGTTCTTGCTCTTGGTTTATTACTCTTCTTAGTAGTTCACACTAATACAAGAAGGATGAGTGAAGACCACTGGAAAATAATTTACACCTAATTGCAAGAACGTTGTCCTTTAATACACCTGTAATTTAGTGAGAAAGGAATTAATTAAAAGACAAAAGAAAATCACTTAAGCTGAACTCTTTAATTTGTAATTTATTCCTTGAGCTTGAGTGATCTTTTTTTTGTCTTTTTAATAAATTCCTTTCCCACTAAATTACAAAAGTCAGGCAATGTTCTTGCAATTAGGTGTATGTGCAAATGTGCTTTAGTTATTTTACTTTGTTAATTAATTTCCTTTTCAGGAAAAATGGACTTCCCATTGGCTACAAGGGTGCAATATTTCATAGGTGAAGCACGGACTGTTGATTTTTTATTCAATTTATATCTCTTGTTAATTGATTATATTATGGTTAACTCATCAGAGTCATCAAGGATTTCATGATTCAAGGAGGTGATTTTATAAAGGTACTGATTGCTGAACATTACTGATAATGATAACAATACTGATGATGATGATGACTATAATACTAATGATAACGGTGATGATTTTAATGATGATGCTGATAATGATGAAGAAGATTATTACAGTGGAGATGGACAATATGTATTTATTGTCAATTACAGGGTGATCGATGCTGATAATGGTGATGATGATTTTTACAGTGATGATGATAATGATGGTTAATATCATGTATTTATTCTCTGTTACAGGGTGATGATGATGATAATGGTGATGATGATTTTTACTGTGGTGATGATGATGATGATCAATATGATGTATTCTCTATTACAGGGTGATGGTACTGGTGTGTCTAGTATTTACAGCGAACAACCTTTTGCAGATGAAAACTTTAAACTAAAGCATGAAACAGCCGGTCTTCTCTCAATGGTAAGTTGAACAAAACAGACAAACACTGCAAAAATAGGATTCATTAGAGATGGACCATTTGATATTCTGCATATTAGATCATATACATATGTATTTTCTGCATTATAAGTATTACAGAGCAACTACTCCAACCAATGCCACCCAAACAAATTTTTCACAAACCATCCAATCACAATCAAGTATCTAAACAATAGAATTACAGGAAATTGATGATTCAGTAAATTTCACTGTCAAAATATAATGTCAAAGTGTCAACAAAAAACATCAGAATTATCTTGTATAGTGATTGAATAATTTGTGACAATTTTTTTGGGTGGCCTTGGTTTGAGTAGTCACACTGTAAAATTATTATTAAATTATCATTTGATGGGGGAGGGGGGCTTAAAAATTCAACCAACATCTGCAACATAAATAATATGTAAAACAATATCAAGCAAGCTTTTACAAAATTATTGTGAAACACTTGAGGATCGAAAATACTGAACAAACTTAGTGTTGGCCTACCCCCATCAAAAATCGAATGTTCCCCACCTTGGTAGTTTCAAATAGATAATATCAAATGTTGTATTTGTTGTTTTTCAGGCTAATAGTGGCCCAAATACGAATGGATGCCAGGTAGGTCTACTGTAAAAGAAGTAGAAGTTTGCAAATTTATCATATATTTAATCATTCATTTCTCTATATCCACTTATTTGTTTATTATTACTGGAAACAACAGTTTGAGGTTTTAAACTTACATATTTTTGCATTTACTTATTTATTCTCTCATTCATGCTTTTATACTTCCATTCGTTAATCCATCCATCCATTTATCAATCTATCTATTCATTGGATCCATTCAATTATACTCTTATACATCTATCTATCTCTTCATCCATCACTTCATCTTACCAACCAACCAACCATTCATTCATTCATCCAACCATTCATCCACCTATTCATTAATTTTTCCAACCATCTATTCATTCATCCACCCATCCATTAATTTATCCACCCATCTATTCATTCATCCAAGCAATCATTCATTCATCCAATCATCCATCCACCCATTCATTAATTTATCCACCTATTCATTAATTTATCCACCCATTTATTCATTCATTCAACCATTCATTCATTTATTCATCTACCCACTCATTCATTCATTAATCCACCCATTCATTCTTTCATCCATTCTTTTATTTGCAGTTCTTTATTACTTGTACAAAGTGTGACTTCCTGGACAGTAAACATGTTGTATTTGGTAAGTATCTATACCTATAACTTACTGGACAATACTACAATGTTATGTAAAGGTTTTCACTAAGCAAATAAAAAAACAGATTCCAGTTTTATTAAGCCTGGATAAAGTTATCCACTGGATAAGAGTTATCCACTGTATAAAATTTGTATAGGTTTTATCTGTTCAATAGGGATTTATCCGGTGGATAGTGCTATTCAGGCTTCGTACAACTGGCCCCAGATAAATCCCTATCCAACGAATAAATCCCTATCCAACGGATAAATCCCTATCCCACGGATAAATCCTTATACAACGGATAAATCCCTATCCCACAGATAAAACCTATAAAAATTCTATACACTGGATAATTCTTATCTTGTGGATAACTTTATCCAGGCTTCGTACAACTGGCCCTAGAATTATAAGCTTCTAAGCAAGGAGTAACTACCATACTAAGTGGTGGACCATTTGACTTTTGAGGGGGGAGGATGGATGATTTGGTCCGTGCAGGAAATTTGTTTAGTCCGCTGGCATGCGCACGGAATTTATTTGATAGAAATGCAAAGATTTGAGTGGCGATTTTGGCTTGCAGGAAATTTTTTTAGAAATCATCCACCTCCCCCCCTCCTCAAAAGTTAAATGGTCCACCCTAAATAATTGTTGTTTGATGTTGTTGCAATAAACATTCACTTGTAATAATACTTACATACAATATTTTCCAGGTAAATTGATAGAAGGTTTATTAGTTATGAGAAAAATAGAGGTAAGTTGAAAACTAACTTTTTGTTAAATGAATTACAATGCGTTCGTTGTATAAGTGAAAATATTACAGATAATGAGTGAAAAAATATCATATGCCCTTGGTGGGAATTGAACACCACAGTTTCGGCTTTCTAGTCCGATGTGTTAACCACAAGGACAACCACTCTGGATACATGTGTTCTCATTTCATTGTTCTCATCCATATTTCTCTATATATTCATCCATTCATACTTTCATTCATCCATCCATTCATTCATTCATCCTTTCATCCATCCATCTGTCAATTCACTTATCCAGCCATTAATTTATCAATTTCTATATCCATCCATCATAATTTCATTCATCCATCCATTCCTTCATTCATCCTTTCATCCATACATTCATCCATCTGTCAATTTACTTATCCAGCCATCCATTTCTATAGCCATCCATCCATAATTTCATTCATTCATCCATCCATTCCTTCATTCATCCTTTCATCCATCCATTCCTTCATTCATCCTTTCATCCATCCATTCATTCATTCATCCTTTCATCCATCCATCTGTCAATTTACTTATCCAGCCATCAATTTATCCATTTCTATATCCATCCATCCATAATTTCATTCATTCATTTGTCAATTTACTTCTTCAGCCATCAATTTCTATATCCATCCATCCATAATTTCATTCATTCATCCATCTGTCAATTTACTTCTCCAGCCATCAATTTCTATATCCATCCATCCATAAATTCATTCATCCATTCATTCATCCATACTTCCATTCACTTATCCAGCCATCTATTTATCCATTTTTATATCCATCCATTCTTCTAGCCATTTATTCAGCCATTAACTTAAATTATTTTATTTATTCATTCATTCGCCAATTTATTATTATTAATTACTTTATTTCTCATTAGAACGTTCCAGTAGGCCCAAATAATCGTCCAAAGTTACCGATAGTAATATCTCAATGTGGAGAGATGTAACCTTTGTATACTAACCATCAGAAGATCACCTATTTCAAAAAGGTTGTCCAACAGTAATATCCCAATGTGGAGAGATGTAACCTTTGTATACTAACCATCAGAAGATCACCTATTTCAAAAAGGTTGTCCAACAGTAATATCCCAATGTGGCGAGATGTAACCTTTGTATACTATCCATCAGAAGATCACCTATTTCAAAAAGGTTGTCCAAAGTGATAGGTCATTCCAAGAATAAGGAAATAGTCCTTTGCTAAGTTCCGTCCAGTGACCACGAATAATAGTTCCAAGTCGAGGTTCATGTTGATGCGCATAGCAAAACTAACAGGTTCCCATTTAAATCTGTACTTATGCAAATTGTGTTGATGTGTGCTAAACACACAGATTAACCAATCAGAATATATTATTTCTGAAGTGAACTTCTCTGATTGGTAGATCTGTGTTTAGCACACATCAACAAAATTTGCACAAGTACAGATTTTAAATGGGAACCTGTTAACTATAATTTATCATGCGGAAACAATGTGAACCTAGACTTGGAACTATCATTTGTGGTCACGGAACGATGAAAAGGACTATCATAGGCTTGCACCTAATTCAAAAACATTGTCCAACATGATAGGTCACTACAACATGGGAAGGAATTTTGGTTTACAACTATTTGAAAAGGTTGTCCAAGGCAATTGGACACTACAACATGTATGCCTATTATTCCTTTTCCATCTTGGAATGACTTATTACCTCTCTTTTACTCCGATGAAGGGCTAAAGCTGGAAACGTCAGTAAAGTTAAGTCAACATTTTTTACACTGTTGCAAATTTAATTGCCAATAATTCCTCTCTGTCTTTGAATGACCTTTCACCTTGGACAACCTTTTTGAAATAGGTGTAAACGAAACTGTCATATTTGTAGAAAGATTCTCATTTCAAAAAATTGTACATGTAAACATCCAAGTTTTCTTTTTATTCTTGATAATACAACTGCTCATTAATGTTATACAAGAACAGCAACAAACATAATAATCACTAATCTAGATAACAATATATATATATATATATATATATAACACAAATGGAAACTAGTAAGTAAACTAGACATTTATGTAGGCTTTGCTCTTTGTTAAGTTTCTCAAAAAGGGTGTATCCATTGTAAAAATACAAAATTTAAACATTATAGAAGCTAACATTCATCATTAAATTGAATAAGATACTAACTAAACATTAACAAAACCCTTGAGTATAGTATGTAACTTCTTGCACCTAGCTATAGTTACAGTGTATGTAATCATTTTTAAATCAAATAAAATGCTTGTAGGTCTTATCTAACATAGACTATCACTAGTCTAGCTTTCATTGAACTACTTAGGAGGGGGTATAACTGGGGGTTGTAGAATACAAAACCAAAAATAACAACACAGCATAACAGCTAAATATTTGTAATGTGTATTGAGGATTATCACATAGGTCAAAATTTTGGTAGACTAGCATAATTTTTTACCCTGCGAGCAGAGGTTCCTTTCTCTTACCTAGAATGACGTTCCAGATAAGAGAGAAAGAAATCTCTGCTCGCAGGATAATAATTTTTAGATTATAAATATGAAGCAAAGCTAACATGTCATTATTATTATTTGATCAACAAATTCTAAATCAGTTGATTTGGTTGACATTAATTTCAATTTATAAATTTGATTTAATATGAATGAATTATTTAGTATTTTGAGGGGAATCTCTTTCGTGTACCAGAAACAGTTTAAACAATTCTAAAAGAAAGTTCCAAGTAAACAATAGGTGAGCGTAGTGTTTACAAGTGTTGGTATTGTGATCATGATAATTTGCCAACCACTGTCACATTAGATTTTTTAATTTTCCTTGTCTAAATAACAATGGTTGGTTAGCAAAACCATAACAAAATATGTCACTGTACAAGAGGAGATTCAAGTACTGAGAATCCATAGTTTTGCTATGCGCAGCAATTTCTTTTTGTTCAACAACAATGTAGAGTTCTGATCAAAGAACAAATTCTCCTCCAAGTTCTGTGTTATTCACGAAAGTCTTCAGTTAAGTCTTTTCCAAGTTTACCATACTTTACATTTCTTGGATGGGTTCATGTATGTGTCTGGTTTGCATTTGAATGTCTCTGCAAACTTTTGGTAGTTTTGCAAGGTACCTATAATTCTGGGAGATATTCAGAAACAAATGAAATGTTAAAATGTGAAAAAAAAAATGGATGAATGAATAGGAAGATAAATGGGAAAATATGTAGATATGTGTAGACTACAAAGTTTTGGTAGTTTTCATATAGAAACAAATCAAATATTAAAATGTGAGATAAAAATGGATGAATGGGTGGTTGAATGAATGGATGAACAAAAGAATGAATAGATGGTTGAATGAATGGATGAATAAAAGAATGGATGGTTGAATAGATGGACAGATGAATAGAGTAGTTTTACATAAGCTGCTTCTTGTGTGCTAAAGTGTTTCTTATATGCTAATGAGCTTGTTGACAAGATAATATAACAAATTCATGTGCATACGTTGTTACAATATAAAAAACGTGAAATTTAGAAAGAAAGACTTTAATTGTGTTTATATTGTAACAACGTATGCACGTGAATTCATTATATTTCTTGTCATTAACAAGCTCATTAGCATATAAGAAACACAATAGCATACAAGAAGAGGCTTATGTGAAACTACTCTAATGTGAAGCAAAAAAAGAAAACTGAACACATGAACAGATGGATAGATATAAGTGTTCAAGATCAAGCATATAATCACACCTGTATTTGGCATTTGAATGTACATCTACTTTGATCTGGACCAATGCTGGCTTTTTAGTGTATATACTACACCAAGGCTGGAAATATACAATTAGTTACAATGATATCAGCAGTTATAACAATAGTTACAGTGTATCAATTCTATTAAAATAAAAAATAATGATCACAATAACTGCCATCATAAACATTGTGATCATTTTATCATCATTATTATCACCAGATCTAACACCATGAAGATCATTATCAACATCATCACCACCATTATCATCACCACCACCATCATTATCATCACCACAACCATCATTATCATCACCACCACCATCATCATCCCACCATCATTATTATCATCACCACCACCATCATTATCATCACCACAATCATTATTATCATCACCACCACCATCATTATCATCACCACCACCATCATTATCATCACCACCACCATCATTATCATCACCACCACCATCATTATCATCACCACCACCATCATTATCATCACCACCACCATCATTATCATTATCATCACCACCACCATCATTATCATCACCACCACCATCATTATCATCACCACCACCATCATTATCATTATCATCACCACCACCATCATTATCATCACCACAACCATCATTATCATCATCACCACCACCATCATCATCACCACCACCATCATTATCACCACCACCACTGTACCGCCGCGAAAGTGATCCCCGCCGCAATATTGATCCCGCCGCAATAATGATTCCCAAGTCGCCGCAATATTGATCCCCGCCGCAATAATGATTCCCAAGTCGCCGCAATAATGATCCCCAAGGAAATGGTAAACCTGGACAACTCGGGATCGATGGAGCATGTCACATTTAAAACAAACATATATATCAAATTTGATTCTCTACCTCGTGGATTCCTTTCTGGACATCGTTGTAGGAGGGGGGGGGGGGGGGGGGGGGGGGGGGGGGGATACCGCAATACCGCAAAAAGAAAATTCGCAAATACCGCATACCGCACAACATTTAATTAAAATTAAAGGACATTAAACGTTTTTGTTTTTTTTCACCATCCATACGTACCAAAAAAAAATAAAAAAAACATTAATATCGCATACCGCAGGAATTCTAAATCCCGCATTACCGCTAGATTTTGCTTATTTCACCGAAATACCGCTTAAAAAGGGATAAATATCGCATAACGGAGGTATCCTAAATCCCGCATTACCGCAAAAATGTATTCCTTTTACCGCAATATCGCATTAAAAATGGCCAATACCGCAAACCCCAATGTCCCCCTCTTGTAGTATGGACTTCTTTAAACTATATTACATTTTCATTCTTCTGCTGTTCGCTCATGTTGATATTATCACTGGGAGTAATGAGCAAAGTACTTTGGACAAAGATGACCCGGATATGGTAAGTTTAATGTCTGTAAAAACTAAGTAAAATGCATATGTATAGAACAATCATAGTTGTTGAGGTTGTCATAAAATTTCACAAATCTCCTATTATATCATCACTTCTAACTACTGTGCGACAACGGGGATTGCTTTACTTCAAATAATTTTATGATTTTAATTTAATATTTCTATGATGTGTTTTAAACGAAACCGCTTTAAAAATCTAACTCGGTTCAAACTTGAATTTGATCTCAGATATTGTTGAAGCGAAGTTTAATCTCGTTTAACTCTTTTACTAACTTAACTTAACCTTAACAAATAACCCTGATATCATTTGAATTGAAACTCCAACTTTGTAGTTGATTACATGAGCTACACAGAAATTATTGAGACAAAAAAGATAAAATATAGCACTACATAGATAACAAAGATGAAAGGCAGTATATAGATAATGAAATAACTTTTGAAATGATAGCTAAAATGCGTTATATTTAACACTTCATGACACAAAAGCAAGCAAACAAAAAGAAAAGAGATCGAAAACACAAAAAGGGATTCACATAAATGTGGATAAATGCATGGAAAAATATAGAAATAGTCCATGCTCCATCGATCCCGAGTTGTCCAAGTTCATAATTCCTTGGGGATCATTTTTGCGGCGACTTGGGAGTCATTATTGCGGTGGGAATCAATATTGCGGCGACTTGGGAATCATTATTGCGGCGGGGATCAATATTGCGGCGACTTGGGAATCATTATTGCGGCGGGAATCATTATTGCGGCGGGGATCATTTTCGCGGCGGTACAACCACCACCACCACCATCATCATCCCACCATCATTATCATCACCACCATCATTATCATCACCACCACCATCATTATCATCACCACCACCATCATTATCATCATCCCACCATCATTATTATCATCACCACCATCATTATTACCAACAGTTAAAAGCGAACAGTAGTCATGTAAAAATGTGTAAATAATACCACTTACTTGTGCAAAGCCAACAAAGAAAAGCTGATCTACTGTTAAGCCTAACCCAGGTAGTACCCCCTCTGCTCCATGGGCACTTGACCACGCCTTGTACCCCTTGAAAACAGAAAAGCACAACTCAGTATTTTGTTGATGACTAAATAGAATTTATGAATGAGAGGATAGGCCTTTTACACGATGATGTCATTTTACTACCTGTACTGGTTATGTCTATTGGTTATTAAGATTCATGAGAAAAATATCATATGCCCTGGGCGGGAATTGAATTACCCAACAGTTTCAGCTTTCTATTCCGATGTGTAAGCCACTACACTACAAGGACCAACCACACTGGAAACGCAGCTGTGGGGGTCCCAGGGCAATATTAATCTCTTTATAGGTAAATTTGCTCACCATAAATGGGAACGCAGAATGAAGTGAATGCATTTCATTTCTCTATTGGTTATAGTTTAATAATATGGATTCTTGTTTGGGATTGAAGTCAGCTACAAACATTTTAACATTTTAGCATTTTAAAGCCTCATGGCCGAGGAGGAATATGCTGTAGTGTATGGGAACCCTGTGTATTGTTTGGGATTCCTGTGTCACAGTTGTCAATGTGGTACTTTGTGTAGTAAAGCAGTGTTTGTTTTATTTGTGGTTTAATCCGGCTTAGAGATGCAACATATTTCACCAGGATTTGGGAAGCAATGTTCAACACTTTTCAAAGAATTATATTAGTATGCACAGGGGAAGAACAAAAATTTCCTCAGGGAGCAACGGGCACAGGATATATTAAGGAAGACCTGAAGTCAGCTATGGGGAGGGTTATACACCACAAAGGAGACACAAAATAGGGGTACAAAAACGGGGAGGGTTGTACCCCACAAAGGAGACACAAAATAGGGGTACAAAAACAGGGGGAGGGTTGTACCCCACAAAGGAGACACAAAATAGGGGTACAAAAACAGGGGGAGGGTGTTAACTGCCTGGATGCACCCCTTTATCACCCATGGTGTTAGTAAAGACAAAGGTGAAAAACGCACTGCACGTGTTCGGAAGATGTTGTGTTTATAATAAAATCATTGGAGATTTACCAACGTTTGGTAAATCTTAAAAGTTAGTGCTTATATTTCCCTAACACATTACATTAGTTGTTTTCTTTCCCTGGTCAAATAATACAATAGAAATTTGCATAAACATTACATGAAACCATTTGTAAAATCTTCAGTTAGTCTTTTGTTAAAAAAAAAATCTGAACATGCGCAGTATATTTTTCACCCGTGTCATTAGTATGAAATGACTTACATCGTAAGCTATCTTTATTCCACCATTGTCTGCAATATTTTCATTTAAGGTTTTATTTCCATTAATCTGTGATAGAGAACTGTATTCAGTATTGGAATTCATCACACCATCATCATCATTATTACCTTGGTTCTAAACATTCCACGGTAGTTATCATCATCAACATCATTATTATCATCACCATCATCATTATCACCACCACCATCATCATCACACCACCACCACCACCATCATCATCATCATCATGCTTCATCATCATCATCATCATTCTTACGTTGGTTCCAAACATTTCAAAGTTGCTGTACTGGTTAACAAGGCATTGACTTCTTTTAATAAAGTTCTTAGTTGACTCCGGTGACCACCATATTCTGATATTACCATCTTTGTCATACAACCTCCCTGTTAACATGAAATAATAACTGATTTGTACACTGAATTATGCTATTTCACTTGGTCAAACTCGGTCAAACTAGCACTTTGCAAGGTAGAATGTACTGAAAATCATTGAAATAGAGAGAAATACCTTGATTGTCAAAACCATGTGTTATTTCATGGCCTATTACCATCCCAATACCACCATACGTTAAATACCTGGCAATATACAAACAACAACAATAATTGTCATTAACTCAGTTTGGAGGCGGAGCTTACATTGTTAAGGCCACAAGTTATATAAGTGTTAGGTAAACTGATTTCTAAAACATCATCCCAAAAATTCCTGTCCCCGCCACCCCAAATCCAAGCCCAAAAAAGTGTGGCCCTCTCCAAATCGAACAAACCAAAGCCCAAAAAATCTAATTCCCCTAAATTTACCGCCCTCCCCCCAGTAATTAATGACCGCTCCCTTATCACTTTTACAGCATAACACTCCTTTACCGTGGCAACCCAATTTAAGAGTTTTACAAGTAAGCTTAGCGTACAAAAGCCACTCATATCTTGACTTTAAGTTGTTGGAATAAATATGTTTGTCACTCGAAATGTCTTTTATACTGAAGTCAAGTTCTCACTTTCTGATTGGTTAACTTGTACAAAATTTTAATTGGGTGGCCATGGTTAGGCGCATCACACTTCGCTTCACTGTCTTCGCTTATAGTTAATAAATATATGTTTGTCACTCGGCATGTCAAATTCTCACTTTCTGATTGGTTCACTTGTACAAAACTGTAATTGGGTGGCCAGTCGGTAAGGCGCATCACATTGTGAGTGTTACCCTTGTGAAATAAAGTCTTTATTATCATTATATAATTTAACCAATGACTTAAAAGTTAACGTACAAGCTTTGTCTCAAAACTGATTCACAGTTCAGAAAAACCCAAAATTAAAATTTAATTCACAATTTGCTGGTCTTGATGCAACGATTTTGGCTGTAGCATATATTGTCATGTCATGTGTTGACAACTTACATAGGGTATATAGCGTTGTAGAATGGTGGCTGCAATATACCAGCAAGAAAGACTGTTGAGAAAGTATTGGAAAAACTTAATGATGATAATGATGATGATGATAATGATTGTAATTTAATTAATAACAAGTTCTGCGATAAGACATTGAAATAAACAAAGTTTTTACATGACGTTTCGACGTTATCAAACACCATTATCAAGTGAAAATGATAAACTTATAACCATGAATAATAATGAGTGAAAATTACAATAAAGGTAAAGAAAACAATAATTAAGAACAATACAAAGAATGATGAAATTGATATAATAATGACAATGATGTAATAATGAATATGATGGTGATGACAATGATGATGATAATCATGGTGTTGATCATGATGAAGATAATAGCGATAATGATGATAATGATAATGATAACCATAATAATGATATTGTTACGGGAAAATAGATAGGAAAATGATAATGATGATAGGCTGATGGTGACAATGTCAATCAAAACGATGACTGAATACTATTAGAGATCATTTATTAGTGTAAGGGAGGTGGTCGGCAATATTGAGGGGGGGGGGGGGGTCATGTTATTTTGGGAAACTATATAGGGGGATTGTTACTAATTGCATGCAGCTTTAGTAGAACCCAGTTCAGCTTCATAAATTTTAATTCATGTTATTCCTAAATAATTTAGCAATACTAAAATTTTAATGTACATAGATATCATTTTTCCAATTAATATTTCTTACTATTTTATATATTCTTACTATCTTATATTTTTATATTATATATTATATAGAGGATATTACATGGGCACATGGAGATATGAATTTTATCTTCGAGTGTTGATAAGATATCCCACGAGTGAGCGCAGCGAATGAGTGGGATATCTTTTCAACACGAGAAGATAAAATTCATATCTCCAAGCGCACATGTAATGTTCTGTTTATTATATAACAGATTGAAGAAAAAAAAATATTTTTTTTTGAAAGTTGATTGGTTGAGAGTGATATCACACATGTGCGATATCAATGATATCTTCATGACTAGGATAGGCTTTTTATCTAGTTGATATCACTCGGTATACCACTATATGTTATATAATAAATTATGTAACTTAAGCCTTCGGGCTGCAATGTTTTTTGAAATAAATAAATCCATCTATCTAATAAACTGGGCAAATATAAGGGGTTATGATATTTTTTACCAACCAGGAAGGGGGGGGGGGGGGGGGGGGGGGCTGCATAATATTTTTTATTATATAAATGCAAGCCCCCATATTGACAACTAATACAGTTCTGTTTTCTATCTTACCAATCCTATTCTGTCGTGGTGCATAATAACCGTTAGTTTGTGAAGGACCAAGAAGCCACCTACAACCATAACAAACATCCAGTTACATCTCACACGTTAACGCAACATTATTACGTTAACCGCACAAAAAAACGCAAATAATCGGTAACACAGCGTAAGTACTTCGTTAACTTGTCTTACTTACGCAACATTATCGAACGTTAACCGCACAAAAACGCAAATATTCGGTAGCACAGCGTAAGTACTTCGTTAACTTGTCTTACGTACGCAAAATTATCGCAAGTTTACTCGTAACTTAACTTCCGTTTTGTGTTACGCAGGTGTACAATACTTCGATTAAGTACCGTGTAAATTAACGTATCTCTTTCGTTAACGCAAGCTTATCAGAACTTTTCCATAACTTAACTAATGTATTCCGTAACTTGACACACGTATTCTACCAATTTATGTATCTTTATCGTGCGTCAACGTCGACTGTTTGGCCGCACTACGAAGCACACCTTAGCGTTAACGCAAGCTTTTTGTACCTTAACGCAAGCTTACTATTCTACAAATTACGCTTCCACAGATTTACCGTTTCTCAACGCAAAAAGTCGTACATCTTCCTTGCGTTAATTATGCGTTAACGCAACCGGAAAAAGCTTTACGTACACAAACGCATGCATTCCATAAGAAATCGTTAGTATTCCGTTAGTACTTACTCATTTCTGTCCACAGGTTTTTTCAAAAGATCATAGTTTTTCTTTATGGCGAATGTCAGCATCTTCCTAGTGTTTTCAAAAAGCTTGTCTCCCACTTGAAGCTTCAAAAAAAAAAAAAACACATTAACTTTAATTATATAAGACAATGGGTAGAATGAATGAATGAATGAATGAATGAATGAATGAATGAATGGATGGATGGATGAATGAATGAATGAATGAATGAATGAATGAATGAATGAATGAATGAATGGATGAATGACTGGATGAATGAATTAACAATTTGATGAATAAATGAATTAACAAATGAATGGATGAATGAAGAAATAAATGAATGATTGAGACATGGCAGACGGATGGATGCGATAATGGATGAAGGAG